>JAMXBB010000008.1:106401756-106913600 GCA_024138015.1 Lumnitzera littorea
GGTCCTTTAGAAGAAGAAGTATATGTGAAACAACCACTTGGTTTTGAGATTAAAGGGAGTGAAAATAAGGTGTTTAGGCTAAAGAAGGCATTATATGGCTTAAAACAGTTTCTAAGGGCATGGAATAAAAGAATAGATATGTTTTTGTTGCAACAGGGGTTTGAAAAATTTAGCTGTAAGTATGGCGTGTATATGAAGAAGAGTGAACTTATGGAATCAGAATTGAAGGGAGGCATTGACTTACTAGTTGTATGTCTGTATGTTGATAATATTCTAGTTACAGGTAGTAATGAATATGAAATCGAACACTTTAAGAAGATTATGAGGTTTGAATTCAAGATGTCTGATTTGGGAAAATTGTCCTATTTCCTTGGTTTCGAGTTTATTGATGTTAGAGGGGGTATGCTGTTGCATTAATCCATATATGCTAGAGATATATTAGCAAGGTTTGATATGCTGGAGTGTAATTTTGTTGCTACACCAGTTCACCCAAGTACTAAGTTAATGAAGAATGAAAATGAGAAAATAGTAAACTCAACTTTATATAAGCAGATTATAGGTTCATTGCGGTACTTGTGTAATAGTAGACCAGACATCATGTTTGTAGTAAAACTGATAAGTAAATTCATGGAGTATCCAAGAGTATCACATATGGTTACAACTAAAAGAATATTGAGATATGTGAAAGGGACATTAGATTATTGAGTTTTGTTGAAAAATAAGGAAGAGGGATGAAAAGGTGAAGTGATTGGATTTACTAACTCAAATTAGTCTGGTGACAAGGAAGATTGGAGGAGCACAATGGGATACTTGTTCAAGTTTGGAAGTTCTTCTTTTGCTTGATGCTCGAAGAAATAACTAGTGGTAGCTTTATCCTTGTATGAAGTTAAGTATATTATTGCTTCTATTGCTGCTTGTGAAGCAATTTAGATTTTAAACAGATGAAAGTAAAGATTGCAAAATCAATAGAGTTGCGGATTGATAATAAGTCAACGATAAACTTAGCTCAACACCCAATAGCGCATGGAAGGAGTAAACATATAGAAACAAAATTTCACTATTTGAGAGATCAAGTGAATCAAGAAAAGTTGAAGTTGGTGTATTGTAAGTCTAATGAACAGGAGGTTGACATATTGACTAAAGGATTGAAGATTAATAGATTTGAAAGATTGAGGACAATGATTAGAGTGAGATCCTTGAAGTGTGCTACATAAATTTGAATTAAGGGAGTGTATTGAGAAGTAATATAGAATTTAGTATGTGCCTAGTAATACTAGATCATTAGGACTAGTTAGTTAGTTAGTAGTTAAACTGATATAAAAACAAAGTAGTTAAAAAAAGGTGAGTGTATGCCGAAAAAACAATATAAGTATGTGTGTATAGTAAGTGTGAGGGAAACAATATAGTGCAAGTGTTTTAGAAGTGAGAAAACAAACAAGAAACAGTGAATGTATACAACAAGAAAAAAAAGAATAGTGAATAGTGCAAATGATGAAGTGACAAAAGCGAATGAACAAAAGTATAGAAATTATGTGTGAATGTATTCATCTATTTTCTTGTTTTCAGTTTTTGTTGAATACTTACTATTTCTTAATAATTTACACACCATATATACATAACATATAATATATAATACCTATTTAATCTTTTTTTTAGAAGGTTGTGTAAGAAACATTTTCATGATCATCTATGTAAGTCAGTGACATGAAATTTTTGGACTTCTGGTCATTATTGGTTATTATATCCTCTTAAAAGAGTGCTACAGTACAGTATCATTTAATAATCACAAGGATTATGTTTGTCAAATATGAAAAAGTGTTGAAAAAATGCTAACTAATTAAACATGTTAGGGGTAAGTGATAGGCTAGTTGATAATCCCTTAAATAGCATTAGTTATACAATCTTTATGGTATTGGATTAGACAAAAAGTTTTATCTTATGTTTAATTTGTAAATTTACTTGGTAATTGAATAAAAATTGAGCTAATGAATTGCACAAAAGATTCAAATTTTATTCCATCTACACCATAGTATAGAAATAAAATTCACTAGATAAAAACAAAAAAAAAAAAATTGCATTCTCAAAAATATATCTCCATCTTATAATATTAAGTTAACTAATATTATTTTTATTAAATATTATAAAAAATTATTTATTTTATAATATAAATAATTATTTTTTAATATAAATTTTGTATCCAATATTGTATAATTCAAACATGATATAATAAACTTATATTATCTAATCCTCTTTATACTTGTCGTATTCAATTCTCTTTATTCAATCAAATCTTTATAATCAAACGCTACCAAAGAGAAAATTTGAAATCAATATCTACATCAAATAGTTTGAAAACCTTTTTTTAACTATCACTATATTTAAGATACTCTAAATTTAAATTATATAATATCACTAAATAAAGTAGAATCATGGATTAAATGGATATTAATATTACTGTTAGTGCTGATTTCTAAATTTGTCATATTTATTATTAGATTTTCAACAAAGATGGATAAGGAATTTACACGTGTTCATAATTTTTTGCCCATTTAAAATACGATGCAATAATAAGAGCATATAACATTACTAAATTTAAGTTACATAACATTATTAAATTAAGTAAAACCATGACTTATATGGATATTAGTATTACTACTAGTGTTAATTATAAAATTTATCACATTATCTATCAAAAAAGACAATTAAAAAATTTATGTGTGAGTTCATAATTTTTTGCACATTTAAACTATATTATAGTAATATATATATATATATATATATATAACTAAAAGTATCTAAATCTTTAATTGAATCTTTGACATAGAGAAAAATTATTTGTACAACAAAATATAAATATTGTTGATTTCTAAATTTATTACATTTATTATTAGATTTTCAACAGAAAAGGATAAGGAATTTACATATGTTCATAATTTTTTGCCCCATTTAAAATACGATGCAGCAAGAAGAGCATATAACATTACTAAATTTAAGTTACATAACATTACTGAATTAAGTAGAATTATGACTAATATTACTATTAGTGTTAATTTTGAAATTTATCACATTGTCAATTAAAGAAGGCAATTAAAAAATTTATATATGAGTTCATAATTTTTTTCCCATTTAAACTATATTACAATAAAAAATATATAAAAGTATCTAAATCTTTAATTAAAATATTTGATATAGAGAAAAATTATTTGTATAACAAAATGTAAATATATAATTAATATATGACGTGTCTCATATTTTGTGTCAGGCTTTGGAAGCTTGATCCAAACTTAAACACGAATTTAACTGTGTTTAAACAAATTTGATCCATTTACATCTCACGTTAAAATTTTTCATATATTAATCAATTTAAATCATATTGTATTGTGCTCAAATCTATCTTTTAGCCCTAATATGAATAGAGCTTGCCAACACAAACTGCCTAGTGTGTTATGTCCCTCCTTCCATTCTTCTCTCAGTTTATGTAGGGTTTATTGGTGAGTACTGCTTAGTTCATACTGGAGAAAGATAACTTATTAGAAGTGAGCCAAGAAAAGGGTATCATACGTGCCCATGTAAAGTGTTGAAATCAATTCCAACTATGCTCTTCGCTTCCTCAACAGAGTAATGAAACCTTCCTACATCTTTGCTATGATAAGTTATTGTTCCATCATCTATTACCTGCCGTTAATCTGCACTCACATCGCAATATATAGGTATCAACTTCTTCTTCATCTCCACCAATTGAGCAAGCTCATGGAGACAGTGATAAGATTCGGAATACCTAAGTGAGAGTACGACGACACCGATTTTGCATCCACATATTGCATAGTTGATCGTGTCGAACAGTCTGTCTTCAAGTTTCATGGTTTTATAATCGAGAAAGGCGTGGATTTTATGCTTTATAAGGTTATTGTGTAGCAGAACTGTGATGTTTTGCCTTGTATCAACTCCTCCGTGGCTTATGAACGCATCGTATTGTAGTTGGAAACTTTGGATTTGGGTTTGGTTCGGTGTCACAGCTTTGCTTCGACAACTGATAATATCATATACGCTCTTGGGTTGGAGGAATGCTGAACAGCGTTTCATTGCAACTTTGGAAAGAATAATAATGCTTTACTGAGTTTGGATGAAGTTATTGTTTACCTACTCGAAGCTCGACACACTGAAATGCTTGGCTATATAAGGGAGTAGGGACACTATGCTAGCTAACCAGTCCTATGTAATAATGCTGGTCTATAATTACCAATTTTATCCGAATACATAGTACTTAAAAAAAAAAATAAAAACTATAATCTATATTAAATATATTCAACTTTAATTGGAGTGGCACGTCACGTGTATAATCACGTTTATATTCCGTGGTGATTAGTATTATTAAAACCTTTTTTCTATCTCAGGTTGCGCAAAAATCAATCCTATCTGGATCCTGTTACTTTTACTAGACAAATCGAGTATTAGGCTGACTGGGTCCACGTTCAACTAGTTGACATCACCGTTTGCTTACACGAATTGTGATTAGCAAGCCTTGTCGCTTATGCGAGAGTATTATGTGTTATATATAATATATATATATATATATATATAATGTATAATGTATAAATATTAATAAAATATTATTATATATAATAAATTTAAATCATGAGTAATAATTAATTTAAAAATTACTTATATAATTATTATATATATCAACATTTTATTAATATTTATTCGTTATATAAATTAAATATAATACCTGACATGTAAATCTTTTTTGCTTTCGCCAAATATCACGAAATCTGTGCATCTTCGTTGCTAACGTCAAGATTAATAGTTATTTATTTGTTTATTTATTCTCCTACTCCAACACAGTGGGTAAAGCATGCATATTCAATTATTTCTCAGTTTAATCATCCATTTCCCCTACTTTTCTGAGGATCTTTAACCATGCTCTCTCACTCTGTAAGGAGTAGACATATTTAGACATGCAGTAATTCATTTATTTACTAAATGAAAATAGAGTATTTCCAATGCCTGTCATGGTGTCTCTTTTTTTTTTTTTTTTAAATCAAAACGAACTATAATTAAATCATATATAATTATTTCATATAAACTATTTATTTCATAGGTGCATCAAGCATACGTTTTCAGCTAGTTAAAGCTAATATTAAAAAATGACATCGCATTGCCTGCTTCGAAGGACGGCAACAATATCAAAGCCCTGGAGAAAGACAACGGCGGTGAAAAAATTACCGAAAAAAAGCTGATTGGGGATTCTTGCGATCCTTTTGTTATGGATGTTATTTTATCTGATGTGCTTTTGTTGTGCTTACTTAAGAGTGTTAATTAAATGCTTGAGGTTTAATTATTAGTTTGTAGATCATGCTATATGTATACTTCGTGCTGTTGGGTTGAATTATTGATTCTTTTATCACTAAGTTTGTGTTTTAATTATTACTTGAAATGCATGGTAGATTAGGATTGTGTTTAGTAAAACCATTTCAAGTCGATCTCCTTAGTTTACTAAATATTATTAGAAATTAACATATGGTTACGGATTTTAATTTGGTTAAGACTTAGGAATTAAGAAAGGATTAATCGATGGATTGCTTGATTTAGGAATAGGAATGCTTAATCGGATAATTTTAGGTATTAATACACTTTGGAAAAAGGGATTTATACCTAGTTCTTAACCGTTCAAAAAATAAACCTATTAAATATAATTTTATAAAATTAAAAATCAAATCTTGTTAATAGTTTTCCCAACTACAGGCAGGATTGCTATAGTTAGGAATTAGAGCACATTTCATCTAAACAAGACCAGTACTCACTGCTTATTTCACTACTGTATGCATCAAGTATGCTGCTCGATAATTAATCATGCTTTTAAAAGAGTAAGAATCCGCATCAGTTAGCAAGAGGAAAAATATTTTATCATTAAGAGTGTCATTACTACCTAATATGACTCTCTCCTTATAATACATAGCATCGATTACTTCGTACCAGGGATAATAGAGAAAACTTTGTTCCTTTTATGGATTAAGAGCAAATATACATATACTCAATATCATAGGATATACAATAGCATTTGAATCCTATAAATTTTTTATCTCTTAATTTTTCTTAATTTGCAAAATAATGGTTTAGATTGTTTAAAGTTTTGGAATACTATGTGATGTTATCATAATATTATTTATACGTGGCATTAATTTAGAGGATAAATCGAAAGATAAAAAAAGTGAATTAAGAGGATCCATTTCCTATACAATATTTTATAGCATAATTGTCTTTATAACTCCCCCTTACAATACATGGTATCAATTATTTATCATACCGGTGCACAAACAATCATGAGAAAACTTTGCTCATTTAATGGATTATGAGCATATATGTATACCCAATAAAAACATCATTTGCAATATTAAATAACGGATATGTTGTTTAAGTCTAGTCTATAATATATTTGGGAAAAATGGAAAACGTTCATCGCCAATCGAAAGCAACCTCTGATGTCATAATGAAAATTGAAAAAGATAAGCCCTGAATGTACTCTGCCCTCTGCTGTTCACCTCCATGTGTTGAGTATGTGTCTTGAGCATGTAGATTTTGCGCAATATTCTCATGTCGTCAAAAATTATAAAAAAAAAAAAAAAATCTGTTTTTTTTTCCCCAGAAAGTAACTATAAAACAAAAATTAAAAAAATTAAAAATCTGAAAACAAGAGAAACTTGCTAAGATAAACAAACAAAATGAAAGGTAAAATCTTTTTGCTATTTTTTTTCTTTTGTAATTTTATTAGTGAGATACTTAGTCTACAAACAGTTGCAAGAAACTCATAATAGCACCCGCAATGATGCCAAAGTAAAATCTCTTTGTGATTTTTTTTCTTTTGTAAACATTTTTAGTGAGATTCCTAGTCTACAAATAGTCCCAAGAAACTGATAACAGCACCCACGGTAATGCCAACTTGCTTTGGTGACCAAAACCCAAAAAAAAAAAAAATAATAAAATAAGAAATTTAATTGAAGTGAATGCCATAGCGTAATACAGAAAAAAAAAAAAATAGAAATCAATGGATCAACAATAGAGTCTCTTCTTTATCTTTACGTTGAGACTTAACCATGAATCACCATAAAGACCGGCAATCATAAACATCTTATTTTTGCCCACCATGAAAAATAACAAAATTAAAAAATTCTATAGATGGAAACGCTAGGGAAAAAAAAAATTATAGCAGCCAAGCCAAATTAGATAAACAAAAAATTTCAAAAACTAAGAAAAGTTGGAAAACAAAAAAAAAAAAAAGAACCCAAACATTGAAAAATCAATTAAAAATAACAAATTTAGATATTTGTACCATGTCGAGATAAGAAACCATAGCAACTTCTTACTTCCCAAAGAGATCTCCTTACATCTATATATAAACACTAGTTTATCAAGAATATGGGGCTATTTTGCCAAGTTCCTTAGAAAGAGTTGTCTCATGCCCTTAGATACTCTCTACCTACCCACCTGTGTTGGTATCGGATATAGGTACCCTTTTGTTGAAGGTCGTTTGAGCTTTTCCTGAGAGTATGGCAAGGGTTACTTCAGCGCCGTAATGCCTAGTACTCGAACATTGGCTCGAGGTATTTTCTCCATTCCTTCTTACCCTGAAAAAGTAGGGACACCTTCCATACTTAAACTAATAACCATCTTTTGGCTAACCTAGCCTTCTCCATCCATCAAGAACAACAAGGGGTAGTATAAGAATATTCACCTATTGTCCATCGACTATACCTTTCAGCTTGATCTTAGGCCTTAACTCACCTTCTATGGACGAACCTTGTAAAGGAACCCTTAAGTTTTTTAGGCATTGGATTATCACCATTGTTTGCATTACTCAAGTCAACATTCTCGCTTCTGCTTCTTCTACCCCTGCATATTCACCTATTGTCCATCGACTACGCCTTTCAGCTTGATCTTAGGCCCTAACTCACCCTCTATGGATGAACCTTGCAAAGGAACCCTTAGGTTTTTGAGGCATTGGATTCTCACCAATGTTTGCATTACTCAAGCCGACATTCTCACTTCCACTTGGTCTACCCCTGCTCTTGTGGGTGCTTTCCTCTAAGGTGGAACGCTCCCTTATTAATGCATTTTTACATCTCACAACTTTAGCAGATCGCTTAGCCCCATTCATCTTCAATGTAAGAGTACTCGATTAGTGAGCTATTATGCACTATTTCAAGGGAGGTTGCTTCTAGGCAAACCTCCTGATTGTCTCTATACCCCTATCTCCTTTATCACTGAGCAGTCATTTAAGGCCCTAGCTAGTGATCCGAGCTATTTCCCTCTCAATGATGAAGCTGATCCCCGATTATCTCATTGGCCGACCTTGACCCTTATTATTTCGAGATTATATCTAGTATTCAGAGTTTGCCTCGATTTGGTACTCCTCTTGCAACTCGCATCGAAACAGTGATTATTCCTTAGTCATTATTAGACAATTACTTATTTACTAACCTTGTGTGGGGCTACCCTCCTACCCAATTTTTTTTTTTTCTTTAGTTCAAATTCAAAAGAAATAATAAAACAAATAATCTTTTGAAGTGTAAAAAAAAACAAAAAAGACAAACACAATTTCCATGTTATGAACCAATTTGGTGAAATTTACCGTACATATTTAATAATTTAGTGAATTCTGTAGTTTTCGTTTTTTTCTTTTTATAACTGTAATATTTTTAAGCTGGTCTTGATTCAATTTTTCTCGTTGCAACCATAAAATTCATTGGAGCAAAAACAACAAAAGTCTAGATTCATTTTATTCACTCAAAACGAGCAATAAAAAAAAAAAGACAAAAGAGCAAGTAATAGTCAAAGTGTCCAATTCATAATTTCCTAAAAAAAAAAAAAAGAGAGATTTAAATTTTAGTTAATTGGCCTAAATCCATATTTTCCTTGTAATAATTAACAGCTTAGCTGGTTAAGCAAGTAAATGGGTAAGTGGAAGGTAAAGAGCTCAAAATACTAGCCATTGCACTTTATGCTTAATTTTTAATTAGCAAGCTTTGGTAACTTAACTAGAATTGTATAACCTGGTTGATCCCACACGGTTCAATCAAGTACAATCCCAGTTCAACTCTTGAACGAAATTGGTTTCTTTATTTAATACTTAACTCTCTTAAATGTGTAGATCAATTAACCACTCAGATTAGATCCAATAATATTAGAAAAACCCATTTATGAATGATTCATGTGGCTCAATTGCATGTGGAAGCCAAATGAATGCACAAGTACATCACTTGCGCTCGCAAGTCAACTTTCCCAACATAACCAAATGACATGAAGAAATGAAAAAGGAAAATTCTAATGCAATTTCTAATTGAGTTTCACTGCACAATTACTTTGGAATTGGGATCGAGCATTAGATACCTTAATTCTAATAACCCTTCATCAATTGAGATTAATTTGCAAATTAAATCCAATTAGATAAGATTAAATTGGATTGAAAGGAACAATATACACCTTGTACTTAGTGTTGTTAGTAGGATTCGCTTGGTAGAGTAAATTGGTTTGAGCTTTGTACAAGTGAATGGTGAGCCTTTAAAACAAAACATGGTTAAGGATTAGACATGATTATTTCAATACTTAAATCAATATTTTACGTAGAGAAAGAGTATAGACACACCCCATTTTTATCCTCTTTTATTTTTTATATAAGGTAAGGAGTTCAAATTTTTAAAAGATATATAAAAACAAGAAATTTAGAAAAAATAAAAAAAAATAGAAAAATACAAAATAGAAAAAATTTAGAAATAAAGTAAAATAATAAATTTTGTGAAGGATAGGTTTTTTAATTTAGTATTTAGGTCTTAATAGAATAAGATTAGATCTTAGACTTGGGTTTCGATTTAAATCCAAGCAGCCCAAGACAACCTAATCCATATGTATAATTTGATTTCATATATGAATAAGGTACAAGCTACCGACTTAACAGTTCAACATTACAACTAGCCTAACTTTGCATCTAACTTGAGATCTTAGATTCGAATCTCATCAAAGGCATAAAAATGCCTTTTATTTTTCACTAGAGAGCACTTCACCACATGTTGAAATATCATTATGCTACGTATCCATTGTAGGACGTATGGTACTGCCACATATACACACCATACGAATACATATTGCCACATGACATAACACGTGTTAGCCACGTATGTAACTCGTGTCAGCCACATACATGACACTTCATTGGCCTTTTATTTTTCACCATAGAGCACTTCACCACATATCGGAATATCAATGTGCCATGTTGTTCAAATCTCACTAAAGGCATAAAAATGCCTTTTTTTTTTTCACCATAGAGCACTTCACCACATGTTAGAATATCATCGCGCTACGTCTCTACTGCAGGACGTGTGGCACTTCCACACACACACACAATACACGGACACGTTAGTGTATTTTCCTTCTCTTTATCTCCTCTTTCCCATTCTTTCCTTCATTTTCCCTTGCAAGAACAACCTAAGGTGCTATGTTTCAAGCTACTTTTATTTTTATCCTTTTTCTTCACAATTTCATTAAATAAATGATGAAATTGTGAAGAATGCATGGGATACTACACATTTGACCCAATATCAAGTCTCAATACACTCATTTGCTTATTGAATTTGTCACTCTAAAATCGAAAAAAAACTCATTTTTACTCGAAACTGACTTCCTTGATTCAAGCTTCTAAAATGCGATTCAAAGCTTCCACTCGATCTTTTTAGCGAAAACAAATATGATGGACACGGTTTTCACTAGAATACGACTTCAATTCATTCTCAATCTCAAAATCCAAGCCAAGTTGTCCTACCCCACTCAACCTCTAATTATTGATTTCCATCCTCGATTCAAGCTCCAACACTATAAGTAGGAGCTCGAACAAGCATTTAGAATAATCAAAATCACTCTCGAGAACTCTCTCTTTCTCTTAAGCTTACTCACACACTCTCTCTCTCTTTAGACACTGCATCATCTCTCTCTCTCTCTCTATAATTCTCCCCTCTCCAATAATTTTTAAGCAAACCTATGATCACCACAACATTCCCTACACCCCTAACTCTCTTCCCATATCCTTCACGAAGCTTACTACAAACTCCCTTAGCCTTACAAAACAAACCACCACCTAACCTTAGCCGTGACAACCACCACATCAAACCACCCATTACTACCCTACCCTATTCAAAACCACTACCATAGTCGAACCCCCCATACCTTAGAACCTAAGACCAATCCTTTCTTACCCCATCGGCTATTACCATACGGTCGAATTAGCTCTACTGCCATCACCACCATTTTAAAAGCCACCAAGCTGAGCTCTATTAGCTTTGGCACTTTGCTTACCCCCCCTCTAATGTTAATAAAAAACACACAAGAATCCTCTCCCTCACTCATTTCGATGCCTAGATCTAGCTGTGATCACCCTCCTCAATCGTGTTGATTCTCCCAACCACAATTTGAATTGCATCTGAATCTAACCCAAGACCCGCTCTAGACCTACATACCAAATTGAAGTTTAACTCGTGCCTAGCTGCATCTTTGGTCTGGTCCTTCCTCCTTTGGGTTTTTCTATTTATTTTCTTTGTTTTTTTTTTTATTATTTATTCTATGAACATTTCCTATTGTAAATGTAACCTAAAAAAATCTAAAAAAGAAAATAAAAAAAAAGAGAGAAAAGAAGAAAAGAAAAAGAAAAAGAAAAAAAAAGAAGAAGGGAAGTTAGTTTCTTTTATTTTCTCGGTTAAAGCATAAGACAAAAAAAATAATAAAATAAGATAAAATAAAATAAAAATAAGATAAATGTTTTACCACTTAGAAAACCTTTCTTAATAAAAATAAAATAAAATCAATCATTTTCTAAAAATTAAGACTACTTTAGAATTTTCCAAAAGTAAAACCCTGCTTAAGACCTTTTAAAAAATTTCCTTAATTAAACTCGAATTAGGTTAAAAAACTTAAACTCAACCATTTTCTCAAATTAAAGTCAACCAGCACATTTAAATTTTTTAAAAGAATTATGTATTAAATCCAAATTTGAAAAGTTGATTGTGTCCATAAGGGTTTAAAAAACCTATTCTAGTTTTCAAAATCGTTCTTCTAGTTTTCAAAATCGTTTTATAAAATTAGTTTTATCAAAGGATTAGTAGCTAAGTTATAATCAATTGATTATAATTTAACTCTTTTTCTCGACTCTAGTAGGGTGATAGCTCCAAAATATTTAAAAAATAAAAGAACCGATTTTTTTAAAACTTTAATCGAGAATTAGTATTAAATAAGTAAAGTTTAATATTGATCGGTTTAAAAAAGATTTATTTTTAAAGCTGAGAAAAAATTAGGCTTGATAGCTTAACAACTTTATTGAGGACCGTCAAGAGAGTTAGCCATTCAACTTTCCAAAGTTAGAATTAATCTCTAAAAATGACCTTATTGAGTACAATTTATTTATTCATTTGTTATTATTTGTCCATAATTGTATTGACATTTCTACAAGTTTAGCTTTAATTGTTTATTTAAATTATTAAAGGGGTGAGGAGGAGAGGAATTTACTTTATGCATCATAAATTTGTGATAGAAACGGTCAAACCTAAACCGTATTAAGACCCTAGGATAAGAGGCTATTATGTAGGCTCTAGGGGTTTAGTGTAACCACTGCTTGGGATTGATTCAACCACGCCCACTTAAGCTTAGTGTGACCAATGAAAGTATTTTTTAATAAGTAAGGTCACATAAGCTTAAGAACCTTTAGAATAGAACCTTTATAAATTCACGACATCCAAAATTGATAAATAATCAAGTAAGATGAAAAGAAAAGAAAAGAAGTAATAGCTTAGAGTTTCTTTAATTTCCCTTATACTTTCACTATGTTGTAAATTTAGAGTTGATGAAAATAAGTTTTTTGTCTTTGTTTTATACTTTATTGTAAATAGCGATTCTTCAATCTTATAACAAACATTTTCTTTGTAATTCAGCCCAAAGAAATAGTCTGCTCATCCAACTCCATCCATTTTAGATAAAGGTTCATCGACAAGCCCATTAACCTTAAGTTTGCTTTAGACCAGTAGCTTCAACCCAAGGGAATAAGAAATCATCACCAACAAGATTAGGCCTATTTTGTCACTTCCTAAGGTAAAAATTAAGATCAATCTAATCAGGGCTCTAATTAACCTCTAGGAACCTGAGGAAGTAGCTTTTCAAGTTGGGCCTCATCTAATCAGTCCAATGCTTGAAGAGTATACCTAATTACTTCAAGCCCCATCCTTGAAGGATATATACACTCCAAATTTGGAAGTTGACCTAGTAAATGCATTTTCAAGATTCCTTAAGGTTAGAAAAGCTGAAATAAACAAGGCCTTGAAGAGCTGTAATGGAAGCTGCATCAAATTAGAAGACTTGAAAGCCTGGTTCATCATTGAGCCCAAATCCAACAAACGGGGCATCTTTTGTAGCAATCCCAAAGACTAGGGACAAAATAGAATGAAGGTTTTTATCTTAGCTACATTCAGGACTCTCCATTTCCCTAATGGAAAATTCTTCATCCATTTCAGGGTTACTAAATTAGTAGGCTAGTTTCTTAAAGGCAAATCGTATGTCCCGACGCTCCTCGCAGAACAAATTAGAAGCCTCAATAGTTTGAAAGAGAAATACAATGGCATACTAAAGACCAACATAGCATTACTAATGGTTTGGTTTATGAGCCACATCAAGTGTTTTAGGCTTGTTCTGATCCGAGGGGAATTTGCCCACTATACTGATTTGATCGATTTTTTTGTCGACAAGGTCCATCTCCCAAAAGAGAAGTCCACTTACTGTTGGGTATAAGTGCTATGAAATTTTCAAGTCGCTAATATCTTATCGACAGCAAGATGGAGCAACTTCAAGAAGATAATCCCAATTTGTAAAAATTATCAAGTAATACCCTTAATTAATATGAAATGGTGCACATGCTATTACCCTAATAATATGATCAACCAGTTCAGGGGAATTCAAGATATTGTCTACAGGCCCCCACTAGATATTACGACCTTGGATTATGAGGACCTTCAGGTTCTAATGCCATAAAAGATGTCCAAACTTAGGGTGATCAAGCAACTATGGGAAATAACGACCATCAGCCTTAATATCAATTTATAAGAATGGCCAGGAGAAGTAGATAAACATAGGGTTACCAAAGAATACTTATACAATCAACTCCACAAAGTAAAGGAGATCCAGTATTGAGCACCAGAGGTTATATAACCTATACTGGTTAGACCAGACTTTGAAATCAAGACCTACATGGACTAAGTATAAGCTTGTGTAGAAGTTATCTATAAAGAGCGTAGCATGTGGCAATATCTCTTTCGAGAATCCAAATAGTGTTCTTGGGCCTTAGAACATCAATTGAGGATGACCTAGAAAAGGCTCAAAGAACTTGAAGAAACAAATGAGCTTAGCCCAAGAAAGAGAAAGGGAGCACCAGCATGATCCAATAAGAAGGGAGCACCAGCCAAGCACTAGAGGAATGTTTAGAAATAGAAGTATTTCTTTTTTAAACAATGTATTTTCCTTTTTTAAATAATATAAAAGGGAACTTCGAAAGCTACAATAAAAATTACCATCTTGCTGGCTAATTTTTGGTTCCGTTTCTACATCCATATGCTATACATCTTTGCATTTATTTATTTATTTATTTTTCATTCATCTCATTTCTTTAAAATATTTATGTGTTAACCTATTGAGAAGTAATCTTGAACCAAGTTACAAAGGTAACTCCCAAACACCAAACCTTTCAACAAAATCCTATCCGAACCCACTTAGAGACCAAGATGGCCAACTAAGGAAATGACGATGTCAACAACAAAAATGACAACAACAATGTGAACCTAGAAGTTTTAGAACAAATGGTAGGAAAGGTTGCAGATCAGCTAAGCTTCCTTATTGACAGCATCACTTTACTCCAATCCATAGCACCATCAAACGAAGAAAGCTCCAAGGCCCGATATGGAAAGAATATCAAAGCCTCACCCCTTAAAGTGGAAGAAGCTAACCCTAAAGTTAACCCAATCTTTGAATCCTTTGAGACAAAAGGGGTCTATCTAAAGGTTAACCTAACTTTTGAGCTAAACACTTATTTATTCCCAATCAACCTGAAGCCAGAAACTAATCAAGATTGATTAAAAGAATTAGGAAGGCGGTTGACCCAGCAGATCACTGAAAAGATGAAGATGCTCGAAGGTTATGATGGTTTCATGCAGGCTAGTATTACAAACTTCTCAGCTTATGACTATGGAACCTTCTTTGAAAATTTTAAGGTACCTGACTTTGAGAAGTATAATGGTATTAGCTGCCTTAAACTATAGACCATATCATACGTACGAAAGAGAGGCAAATAGGTACAATACAACCGACTCATGGTGCAGACTTTTTAGGATAGCTTAACTGGCTCTGCTTTGACTTGGTATGCCTACTTAGATATAAGCCAAGTAAACACATAGGAGAAATTGGCTAAGGCGTTCTATGAGAAATATAAGTTTAATGTTGAAGTGGCACCAACCATGATGAACTTGGTTGCCCTGCGAAGGAGGAACAATGAATCATTTAAGGAAAACACTCAATGGTGGAGATCCCTAGTGGTAAGGGTATCTACCCCCTATGATCAAGAAAGAACTAACTTCAACTTTCATCAATACTCTTGAGAGACCTTACTTCTCTTACCTGATTAAGCAAGCCTCCTCTAGTTTTGTAGAGGTAGTAGCAATAGGGTATTAGATTAAAAGTATCATTTCCTTCGATAAGTTGCAAGAACCATTAGACAAAAGACTACCCTCTGCTAAACCTACTACTGGCAAGCTTAGAGAAGCTATTGTTGGTATGGTCAATTTAACCACCAAGCCCAATGTCTACGTCTCTTTCAAAACAAATCCTCCACCTGTTCAACAACAATTCAGAAGTCAATCGTAAGTCAACAGGGCTCCGAGACAGTTCACTAAGATACGGGTTCTACTTAGCCAAATCCTCAAAATACTAAGAAAAGATAATCTACTCTATTTTGAGCCTCCCAATGAAAGGTATAGGCTAAGAGTTTTTTATCTCAATGCTAAGTGTCAATGTCACTTGGGGTAAGTGGGCCATTCAACTAACTCGTATTGGAGATTAAAAAACAAGATTTAAGACTTGATCTATGAAGGTATAGTCTAATTAGACTTCGTGGAGGCTCCAGTTCCAAACGTCAGCGACAACCCCTTACCCAACCATAGCCCCATCATCAACATGATATTTGACGATTCAGATCCCGCCATCAACATGATCGATTCCAACCGAAAGCGCAAGGTCTACAAATTCTATAAACAGGAGGAGAAGCAAACTCCAAAGACCAAATAGTATACCTTCCTTATGCCCTTAGCTCTTGTAAGTTACAAAATTGCCCCCCTCAACTGCTAGGTAGCAAATAAGAGGAAAAGCAAGCTCCAAAAACCAAAAGGTACACCTTCTATGTACCCTCAACTCATGAAAGTTGCAAAACTGCCCCTTTCAACTACTAGGCGATAAATAAAGGCTATCGAGTTCACTCGTAGGAGGGATTACTTGCTCCGGTAGAATTTATGACCCAAAAGAAGACCTAAAAAAGAAGACTATGTTGTAAAGGCAAAGCAACGAACCAACTAAATATGAGAAAGGATTATCTTTATACTTGCCTTCACTAAAATGATTAAGTCTAATGAGTATAAGATAGTGCATCAGCTCACTAAGACTCCAACACAAATATCTCTCATGAGTTTGCTAATAGCTTCTGACCTACATAAAGAAGCTCTATTTCGAACTTTGAGGGAAGCCAAATTCCCTCATGAAATATCAACTAAAAAGATGGGATCAGTCGCCAACTCTATCCTCACTATGGAAGAAATTTCCTTCTCCACTAAAGAGTTGGGTTTAGAAGGTTATCAACACACTAAGCCTCTCTTCATAATAGTGAGGGTAAATAACATTATTACAACTAGAGTCCTCATTGACAATGAGTCATCATTAAATGTTTGCCCTCTTGCCACCCTAGATCTATTGGGTATCAATGCAACCACAATTAAGCTGAGTTCAACAACAGTTAGGGCTTTTGACGGATCTAGAAGGGAAATTATTGGGGAGATCAACTTACCGGTTGATATTGGCCCACAAACTTTCAACATCCAATTCTAGGTCCTAGACATTTCGAAGACTTTCAACCTTTTATTGGGAAGACCCTGGATTTATTCAACAAAGGCTATACCTTCAAGTTTACATCAAAAGGTTAAATTCATCACAAATGGCCAGGTCGTACTAATTCTGAGTGACTAAGATTATGAAATTTATAAAGAAATGGCCATACTCTACATTAGCATTGAGGAGTATGAGGACTTTGGGCTTCAAATGTTTGAATAAGTATGTATGATTACCAATTAGAAGAAGGATGATAGGCCAGGTAGGTACCTAGAGCTCGATTACATCCCAACTCTGATGGAAAAGTTGCAAAACAAGCAAGTGAGGGGCAATAGAGGTGACGAATTATATCATGCCCCGATGACCTTTCCACCCCTAATAGAGACTTTCATCTTAGCTAATGTTCAAACCTCAGATTCTGCCCCTAATAAGAATGAATTAACGAGCCCATCTCGTAAGCTCCAACACTTAAAGAACTGGTTCTCCATCCCAATAAATAGCAATAAGTCTTCTCTAGGGTAAATGATGAATCATGGTTTAATATTTTGTTAAGTTTTATAATAATTACCTTTGCTTTACAATATTGTACTTGAAAGAATTTCTTTTAATCTAATAAAAAATCAGTCTTCATTCACTTCACTCCTTCTTTACTTACACTCTTTTCTTTACATACTTTTGGCGTAGATCCAATGCTTTGAATAAAAGCCAGAAATGATGTCAATGACCATAATAACGTGTAAGAGTGCTGGCAAAGACATGAAATGAGAAGCATTTCCATTGATAAGCCAATCGAGACAGTTAATGTTGGGACTAATGATAACCCCAAAGTTTTGAAGATTGGAAGAAATTTGAAAAAAGAACAAAAGGCAGAAATGATCGCACTCCTATCTGAGTATCAAGATGTGTTTGCATAGTCTTATGAAGATATGCTCAAATTAGATCCATTAATTATGGTCTACTAGTTACCCACACAAGAAGATATCAAATCTAAGAAGCAAATGCTACAGAGATTCCAACCAAATATCTTATTGAAAATTAAAGAAGAAGTCAAAAAGTTACCGGAGGTTGGCTTCATCAAAGTGCTTAATTATCTTGAATGAGTAGCCAACATTGTGCTAATGATGAAGAAGAACGAAAAAGTTAAAGTGAGCATAGATTTTTGAGACCTTTACTAGGCAACCCCGAAAGATAATTTCCCTTTTCCCCACATCGACATCTTGGTGGATAACACAGCTAGGAATAATCGCTTCTTCTTCATGGATAGATTCTCCGAATATAATCATATCATAATGTCTGAGGAAGATAAAGCCAAGACAACTTACTAGAGAGCAATGGTCACAATCTTTCACAACATGATGCATAAAAAAGTTGAAGTGTATGTAGATGATATGATCACAAAATCCAAAGAGGGAGAAAATCATGTACATAACTCGAGGAGATTGTTTGATAGGTTGAGAAAATTCCAATTGAAGCTCAACCCTAAGAAGTTCACATCCATAGTAACTTTAGGGAAATTATTGGGTTTTATAATCACCAAAAGGGCATCGAAGTGGACCATGATAAAGTCAAAGAAATAGTCAACTTGTCCCCTCCACGTGTTACGGGCAGATTTCGTCACTCGATCTTGTGCGGCTCTTAGCATTCCTGACTATACTAAGGAAGGCTAAGTCAACCTGTAACACACTCACAAAGTTTAGAGTTTAGAGAGAGAAAGTAGAGAGAAAAACTTTAAAGGTATGACTTGTATCTACTCAAATGACTTGTATCTTACATCTGAAGGGAACACCCCTATATATATAGAAAACCTTTACAAATTAATGGTTAAGATCAATTCGATCTAATAGTTGTAGTTAACTCCTAACTATTACATTTACCTATCCTACCTACTATTATATAAGATTCTGGACTTCTTTGGAACTTTTCATTTTCTGGAAGCTTTTAGTGGGCTTGGGCTTTAGGAACCTCTTGGGAATGGCCCATTTTAGGGGGTCTGTAACATTCTCCCCCTCTCAATCTGACGATGCCCTCATCGCTCCTTCATCATGGAATTTTCGAATCTTATCTTTAAATTGCCATAGTGCTTCGATTGGTTCCCACTAGCCTTACTCTCTAATCTTCCCTTCCACATACCATATACTCATGTCTGGGAGTCTGTCCACATCTCCTCACATGTCTATTAGCTATGATCCCTTCAACTTCTTTGTCAAATGAATCCCATACTCCTATTAGAGCCCTTTATGATATAGCTCTTATGGGGTCTTCATCATCCTTGTGGAATGGTTTTAGCATACTCACATAGAAAACCAGGTAGAATTTCAATTTGGATGAAAGTTCCAATTTGTAAGACACCCGCCCTACTCGTTTCACAATTGGGAATGGGCCTTCATAACGCTTCATTAAACCTTTTTTCAATTGTTCCCTCGTACGTTGCATCAAATGTAACTTAACAAGCACTTGGTCGCTTACTTGATATTCCATCGGCCTACGCTTCTTATCTGCAATCTTCTTCATTCTCTTGATAGCTCGGTCTAAGTATGTCTAAGCTAAGTCGTGATTTTCTTTCCATTCCTTTGCAAATTTATATGCGGGGCGGTTGGACCGTGTATATCCCATTGTCACTGTATTAAGAGTTAAGGGTTGCCTTCCTAGGACGATCTTGAAAGGACTCGATGTAATGGACCCATTCTTTTGTAGGTTGAATGAGAATTGCTCTACATCTAACAACTTGGTCTAATTGCATTGGTTAGCTCCTACAAAATGCCTTAAGTATAATTCCACTAGAGCATTCACTCGCTCCATCTAGCCATCCGTCTGGGGATGCAAATTAGTTGAAATGTTCAACTCGGATCCTAGAAGTCTAAACTATTCTGTCTAAAATTTCCTTGTGAATCGCCCATCTCAATCACTTACAATATTTCTTGGCAAGCCCTAATACTTTACTACATGTCTTAGGAACAATCTAGCAGCCTCATTTGCAAGGCACTCCTTTGTTGCTGGAACAAAAGTCGCGTATTTTGAAAACCCGTCTACCACAACCATTATTGTACCATACCCTCTTAATCGGGGCAAACTTACAATGAAATCCATGGAAACACTCTCCCATGGCCATTCAGGAATGGGAAGAGGCTCTAGTAGCCCCGGAGTTACCTTGTGTTCAACTTTGTCTTGTTGGCACACGAGACAAGTTCGGACATAGCTCTTAACATCTTCCCTCATGTGTAGCCAAAAATACTTCTCTTCCACTAAGGCTTGGGTACAGTGCATTCCTAGATGACTTACCCATTTAGAATCATGACACTGTCTAAGTATCTCCCTTTTTAGGTTTAAGGATTGGGGCATATAAATTCGATGTCCCTTTGTGTATATTAGTCCATTCTCTTGCCAAAATCTCCTTGTTTTCTCTTCTTGACATTGGATCAATAAAGCTTTAGCCTGCTTATCACTCTCCATCCCCTCTTAAATTCTATCAACAAAGTTGCTTTCAGGTTTGCTGATGGTTGCCATCTCAACTCTTCGACTCAAAGCATCCACCACGACGTTAGTCTTACCTAACTTATGTTCAAGGTCGAAATTGAATTCCACCAAGAAAACTTGCCATCGAGCTTACTTAGGAGAGAGCTTCTTTTGAGTTTGAAAATAGCTAGTAGCCATATTGTCAGTTTTGACCACAAACTTCTTCCCTAATAAGTAGTGCCTCCATACTCGAAGATAGTATACTATCGCTATCATCTCCTTTTCATGCACTGGATATCACCTCTCTGTATCATTCAGCTTCCGGCTTTCAAATGCCATAAGGTCTCCTTCCTGCATTAAAACCCCTCTAATAACAAAAATACTAGCATTTGTACATACCTCAAAGGGTTTGCTAAAGTTAGGAAGGAGATGAATCGGCTCCTTAGTGATTGCCATCTTCAAGGTCTCGAGTGCCTATCTTCTACCTGTACTCCAAACCCAAAGGGTATTCTTTTTTAGTAAGTTTGTTAATGGGCTCATAATCCTCGAATAGCCTTTAATGAATCTTCTATAGTAATTCACTAAGCCAAGGAAGGATCTCAACTCAGTAGGCTTAGTGGGCTCCTTCCAATCCCAGATGGCCTGCACCTTTCCTTCGTCCATTCTAATCTTTCCTCTCCCTACTATGTAACCAAAGAACATCATCTTTTCTTGTACAAAAGCACATTTACCTAGTTTCACATATAGATCATTCCTTCTCAAAGCTAAGAATATCGAGTGAAGGTGCTCTATGTGTTCCTCCAACATCTTACTATAAATCATAATGTCATATAAGTATACTAGTACAAATTGATCAAAAAAGGGGGCTAAAACATGACTCATAAGTGTATAGAAAGTAGCTGGGGCATTGGTAAGGTTGAATGGCATGACTGAGAATTCAAAAGCACCATACCTTGTAACACAAGTGGTCTTGGGTTCGTCTCCTTCTGCAATCCTCACTTGTGATATCTCAACTGTAAATCCAATTTAGAGAAGTATCTAGCTTCTCCTAACCTATCGAATAAGTCTGATACCAGTAGAATGTGATACTTATTCTTTATAGTAACCTTGTTCAGGGCTCGATAATCAATACACGTTCGGAGTGATCCATCTTGTTTCTTCTAAAAGAGTATAGGAGCTCCAAAAGGTACCTTTGAAGGCTGAATGAAACCTACTTTTAGTAATTCCTTCAGTTGTCGACTTAACTCTTCTAATTGTGGAGGTGACATCCTATATGGGATAGCAGCGGGTGGCTTAGCTCCAAGTTCCAATTCTATCACATGGTCTACCTCTCTTCTTGGCGGTAACTTCTTGGGCAACATTAGTGGCATTATATCCTTAAATTCTTCCAATATTTCCCCTACTTGAGGTAGAACGCTTTCCTAACTAATAGTCTCTTCCCTGACTTTTAGGGCGGCCAAGTAAGTGACTTCATTCTTCTTAAGTCCCTTTTCTAATTGCATAGCCGATAGGAATTTAGTAGCTTGGCCTACCTTTCTTATGATGAGGACTACACATTGTGAGTTGTGATCAAGTACACAAATGCAGTTAGCTCATGGTACAATAAGTGCATCAATGCGATCTAGGAAATCCATCCTAATCACAAACTCAAAATCATCCATTGGCACTACTTCAATCATCTCCTTTCCTTGCCAACCCCTAATATGGAGCTCTATCCCCCCTGGCTACTACAATAGTAGGAACTTCTTTTGAGTTAACTGTTTTGAGCCATGTTTTGGTCTCCTCCACTTTTAGCCCCAACTTCTTTGCTACCATATCAGAAATGAAACGATAGGATGCTTTTGTGTCTATGAAGGCATTAAGTTTCTTACCTACTACTGATACTTTAGTATACATCAATCCTTTTCTTCTTTCGTTAACTTGAGACTTCATGGCACTGAGTAGACGAACTAACCCTAACTGAGCCTCATCCCCTTCATCTAAGCTCTCAACTGCTATTAGCACCGCCAATCTCTCTTTCTTCAAATACTCCCTAACATAATAGGGACTATTACAGAAACAACATTTCAATTCACGAGATTTCCATCGTTCCCCGTCTCTCCCTTCATGAGTTTTACCTCGATCGTTATCTCTTTCCTCTACCTTGGTTTTCCCCTTAAAAGAACTCCCACTCTTCTCCCTTTCAGCTCCCCCTTTCCATCTTCCCCCTGGGATCTTAGGATTTGTCTTCTGAAATTCCATTAGGCCTTCGGCAACTACTATAGCCTTGGAAATGTCTTCCATTCCCCTTCACTCTAGTTCTAATTTAGCCCATGGCTTTAAGCCACCCACAAACATTACCAAAGCATCTTCTTGGTTAAGGTTTGGGATCTCCAACATCAACTTTGAAAATTCCTTTACATATTGCTTTATGTCACCCTTATAGGTTAGGTGACGCAATTTCACCTTTGCTTCCTTAGTAACATTTTGAGGGGAGAATTAACCCTTTAGCTCTTGTACAAAACTATCCCATGTATTGATATCAATTGCCCTCCTATGCCACCATACCATAGTAGAGTCTTTAAGATACATGGCAGTAGTACGTACCTTTTGAGCATCATCTAAGATTCTTATATTGTTAAAGTATTGTTCCATTCTCTACAAGAAGTTGTCCACTTCTCGAGCGGACTGTGTTTCATTGAAATGCTTTGGCTTTAGAATATCAACCTTATGGCCCATCTGGATGATCACTCCATTTGCAATAGCAATTCGACAAGCCATCAATTGAGTCTTGAGATCTTCAATCTCCTGACGCATGGCCACTACCACTGCATCAATCTTAGCTTCATAAGCCTTTTCCTTAGTTTCTAAAGTCATAACTTGGGCTTGGAGAGCATCACCCTTCTCTTCAATAATGTTTCCACGTTGCCTAAGCTCCTTTACTGCCTGATTTAGTACTCCTTGCAATTTGCCTCGGAGTTCTTCTTCAATCTCCTTAAGCCTACCTTGAGACTCATCAAATTATTCCTTGGTCTCAACAATGCTCAACTTTACCCTATCCATCCTATTAAGGAGGAAGTTCAGCAAGTCTTAGGACTTAGCCCTTTGCCTGGTAACACGGTGATCATCATGGTCAGTTAACTGATTGACCATTAAAGTGTTGTTGTCTCCTTCAGATAACAAATTCTCCACAAGTAGTCTCTTTTCCAGGCTCTAATACCACTTATCATAGGTAGATTCCGTCACTCGATCCCATGCGGCACTTAACATTCCTGACCACACTAAAGAAGGGTAAGTCAGCCTGTAATACACTCACAAAATTTTGAGAGAGAAAGTAGAAAGAGAAACTTTGAAGGTATGTTGTATTTACTTAAATGACTTGTATCTTACATCTGAGGGGAGCACTCCTATATATACAGAAAGCCTTTACAAATAAATGGTTAAAATTAATTTGATCTAATGGTTACAGTTGACTCCCAACTACCACATTCACCTACCCTACCTACGACTATACAAGATTCTGGATTTCTCTGGAACCTTCTGGAACTTTTAATCTTTTGGAAGCTTTTAGAGGGCTTGGGCTTTAGTCTTAGGCTTTAGGAACCTCTTAGGAATGGCCTATTTTGGGGGGTCCGTAACACACGCACACTCAATGATATTAGAGGTTTATTAGGTCGTTTAAACTATATAACTTGATCCATATCTCAACTCACAAATAAATGTCGTCCTTTGTTTAAATTATTGAAAAAGAACACTAAGATAGATTAGGATGAAGAATGTAAGAAAGCCTTCATAACAATCAAGGAATACCTCATGAACCCTCTATTTCTAGTAGCTCCTAAACCTAGGAAGCCTTTATTTCTATACCTTATAATATTACCAGAATCTATGGGGTGTATGCTTGATCAGAAGGATAAGGAGGGAAAAGAGCGGGTCATATACTACTTGAGTAAAAAGTTTACTAAAGGGGAACAAAAGTATTTAGAAACTGAAAGGACGTGCTGTGCTTTGGTTTGGGTAATGCATTGACTCAAGCAATATATGCTTTATTACCAGACTAAATTGTTGACTCAACATGATCCCCCAAAGTACTTGGTAGATAAGTTAGCCTTGATTAGCAGAATCTCAAAGTAGCAAATGTTACTATCAGAGTTTAACATTATGTACGTAAATTGAAATTCAGTCAAGAGGCAAGTTCTAGCAGATTAGTTAGTTGAAAATCCCTTTGATGATCCCCCTAAGAGGTACAAGTCAAATTCCCTAACAAAGATATCTTAGTAGCTAAAGGAAGTTTTGATGAAGAAAAAGATTATGAACCCCGGAAATGAAAGATGTTCTTTGATGGAGCTGCCAATATGTTCAGGTGTGGAATTAGGGTAATACCGATATCCCCTAAAGGTATACAGTTCCCTATAGCAGTATGGCTCATTTTCTCATACACCAATAATATCGCTGAATACGAAGCATGCATTATGAGACTCAAAATGGCCCTAGATAAAGACATTCAAGAATTAGAAGTGTATAGGGATTCTTCACTCATTATCGACCAAGCTTAAGGAGAATACAAAACGAAGGATCCTAAATTGGTATGTTATAATCAGTACTTGATTGAATTAATGGAGAAATTCAAAGAAATTACTTTCACTCACATACTAAGGATACGAAATCAATTCGTTAATACATTAGCCACTCTTGCATCTATGGTCCAAATATCCTACAAAGTCAAAATTCAGCCCCTCACTATTGAAATTAAAAAAAAAAAAAAGAAGCCTATCTTTTGTTTAGCAATTAAAGGTACATATGACAAAAAGCCTTGGTACCATGATATCAAAATGTTCCTACAATAAGGCATGTACCTTGAAGAAGCTGAGAAAAAGAATAGAAAGACAATCAGGAGATTGGCTACACAGTTCCTATTAAGTGAATCCACCTTATATCGATAATCATTGTCACATCCCAGTATAGCACGGGATGCACCATCACATTGGAATACCTGTTGAAAATTTAAATTAACCTACACATACATCAAAAAACAACATTATTTACATTATAAAGGGGTTGCTACATCAAAATTCAACTGGATTCCCTATTATAACTCATATGTGCAACATAATATTTACATCAAAACGTAAACTGGCTTTTTCCCTTATCATCTTCACAGTAATAGGATCCCTGACTTAATACAAGCTTTGTAAAAAAGTCACTGATTCTGACTCACACTCTCAGTATATGTATCCTCCCTTAATGTTGGGCCCTTCATGATATAGTTTATCTGAGGATAAAACATTTTATCCCCTTAGCTATTGAAGCTAGGTGAAAGTAGATAACATGCAACACAATATAAATAATATGATAGATAATATTGCATACCACAACTGAAACATTTCAATCATAACCTGCAAATTAAACTTCTCATATGCATTCGCCCAATTGGGCATTTACTGCTCGCAATGTAGCATGCTATGCTCATACACGTGACATGCATCGATACCAATATCCTATGCCCTCCAATTTTCTAAACTAGCTATTATCTATTTTTACGAAAATAGCAGTTTTAACTCAAAATTGGTAAAATTAAATCACAAGATAAAATTTAAGTGTCCCAAACATCATTATGAACTTTCAAAAATCATAATACATAGGGCTAATATTTTGATTTTGTTAAAAACCAATTAATTCACTAAAATAGCAAAATTGCCTATTTTATCCAAAATAATTACAATAAATAGTAAACATGATTATTTTCAAAAATTATTGTTACTGTAATTAAGTACATATATCAAGTATGTTACATGCAAATTTTCAACTTAAAAGGACATTATTTACTATTTCTAAAATTTAATTCAATTTTTGTTCAAATAGAGTCATTTCTTAAGGACCTTATATTTCCAATAGTTATTTATCAAAAATAAAATTACTACATTAATCAGCACATAAAATAACTCTAGAAAACCAAGTTTTATAATTAAATAACATCATTTACTATTTTTAGAAAAATTACAAAGTTTCGACCAGAAATTTGATTCACCTAAATCGGTTACCTAACCTTATTGACACACCTCCTCTAATAGTGCTTTCCTTGACCCCAAATAGCCACCACAGCTAGACACTAATAGCCTAATTAGATTTCGTATCCTGTTTTTACTCTAATTTTCTTTTTTTTTTCTAATTTATTTCAAATTTTTTTTTAGTGATTTTATATTTTTTTCAGACTTCTAAAATGTTGTTTTTCAAGAAAGCATGCCTTTTTTATAATTTTCAAATGGATTACAATTAATAAAAATTGGACATATGGCTTATATATGTCATTTTCTTGATTTTTCAAAGCACGAGGTGTCAATTTCTTATTTCTTATCTTTTGACTCCTCAATCCAAATTAATCTTTGGTTGCGACATCATGAGATAACTCAGCCTTTCATTTTTTTAAATTTTCCATTCTTTTATATTAATTCACCTTATTTTAATAATAATTTCTTATTATATATGTATATATAATACAAATAATGCATATTCTGTGTATATTACATATAATTCGACTTCATTTATTATTTTTATAAATTAATTAACTTATATTTAATATCTCGCTATATTTAAAATCTCAAATTTCACATTTTCGATAATTATTGGTTTTATTGATAAATTGACGTTTTTATTAAATTAATATTTTTATATATCTTATTTTGAGAAATTGAATTGACTTGAATTATTTCATTTATAATAGATATAACTTTATTTTATATTAGATATAACTTTATTTTATATGAGTATCTATAACTTTACTTTATAAGTTATCTATGCTTTTTAATCAGAAGATGTGCATAAAATTGTATTTAGAACTTGATATGGTCATTATGAATTTTTTGTGATGCCATTTGGCTTAACGAATGCCCCGGCTGTATTCATGGACCTGATGAATCGCATATATAAAAAATATTTGAATAAGTTTGTCGTGATGTTTATTGATGATATTATGATTTATTCAAAAACTAAGAAGGAACATATAGAGAATTTACGATTGGCATTACAGAAGTCGAGAGAGAATAAATTGTACGCTAAGTTAAGTAAATGTGATTTTTTATTAAATAGAATTTCTTTTCTAGGTCATATTATATTTAGTGAAGGAATCTCTATAGACCTCGATAAAGTGAAAGCAGTAATGGATTCGAAGCAACCAACCAACCAACTAACCACTATGATCGAGATAAGGAGTTTTTTAGGTATGGCTAAATACTATCGACGATTCATAAAGGATTTTTCAAAAATTGCCAAATCGTTGACTCGCTTGACCCAGAAAGATATAAAGTTTGAATGGAGTGAAGATTGTGAAATGAGTTTTCAGGAGTTGAAGAAATGACTAGTTACAGCACTAGTATTAACATTACCTGATCTAGATAACCCTTATAATGTGTACAATGATGCTTCACGGAATGGATTGGTTTGTATATTGACGCAAGATAGAAAAGTTGTTGCATATGCATCAAGATAATTGAGGCTACACGAGAGGAATTATCCAACCCAAGATTTAGAGTTAGCGGCTGTAGTGTTTGCTTTAAAGATTTGGAGACATTATCTCTATGGATAACGGTATGAGATGTACATTGATCATAAGAGTTTGAAGTATTTCTTTACTTAGAAGGAGTTAAATTTAAGGCAAAAAAGATGGTTAGAATTGATTAAAGATTATGATTTGAATATAAATTACCACCCTGGAAAGGCCAATTTGGTGGCGGATGCATTAAGTCGAAAGAATTATGAATAGGTTGCCTTACTGTTAATACCTCAATGTGTATTAGTGCAAGAATTTGAGAGGATGCAAATTGGGTTTGACTGGTGTAAACCTAATAGTCAGCTGATGAATTTGGAACTGTAACCTACTTTATTAGAGAGAATAAAGCAAAAGCAAGAGGAAGATAAGGGTTTGATGGAGATAAAAGAGAAATTAAGTAACGGATAGGACCCTGACTTTAAGGTGGATGATAGAGGTATAATAAAGTTTAGAGGAAGAATATGTATACCACAAGATCTCGACATAAGGAAGCAAATTTTGGATGAAGCACACATTACAAGTTATATTGTGCACCTGGGAGGAAATAAAATGTATCAAGATTTGAAACTCATGTATTGGTGAAATGGGATGAAGAGAGATGTGGCACAGTATGTGTCAGAATGCATTACATGCCAACAAGTTAAAGCAAAACACCAAAGACCAGGTGGACTATTACAACCTTTGGAAGTACCGAAATGGAAATGAGATCATATTACTATGGATTTTATGATAACACTACCAAGGACTCAAGTTAGATACGATTTCATTTGGGTAGTCGTAGATAGACTAACGAAGAGTACACATTTCTTACCTTATCGAATGGGTGATTCAATGGAAAAAATGGCTAGACTCTATGTCCGAGAAATAGTAAGGTTACATAGTGTACTTGAGAGTATTATTTTTGATAGGGATAGTCAATTTGTATCTAAATTCTAGGAGAGTTTATATAGAGCTTTAGGTACAAAGTTGTAGTTTGGTACAGCTTATCACCCACAAACAGATAAGTAGTCTAAGCGAACAATTCAAACTCTAGAAAATATGTTGCGAGCTTATGTGTTAGATTTTAGAGGTGATTGGGATAAATATTTGCCGTTGATAGAATTTGCTTACAATAATAGTTATCATGTAACCATACAAATGGCACCTTATGAAGCATTATATGGGAGAAAGTGTAGATCGACACTGTATTGGGATCACGAAGAGTATGCTATGATTGGACCAAACATGATCAATCAAACAAGTGAGAAAATTAAGATTGTTCAACAGCGAATGAAAGAGGCTCAAGACCGTTATAAGAGTTGGGCTGACTTGAAAAGAAGGCCATTAGAGTTTGAAGTTGGTAATCATGTTTATATTAAAATAAGCCCATTCAAAGGACTCAGATGATTTGGGTCAAAGGAAAAACTGCGCCCACGATACATTGGTCCATTTGAAGTATTGGAAAAAGTTGGCAATGTATCCTACATAGTAGCTTTACCTCTAAGTTTATCGGGCTATCATAATGTATTCCATATTTCCATGTTAAGAAAATTCATTAAGAACCCAAATACGATAGTGGAGATAGAGTCAGTGGAGTTAACAAGGAATTTTCAATTTGTGAGGCAACCCATAAAAATATTAGATAGTCAGGTTTAGAAGTTAAGAAATAGAGATATGAAGTACGTGAAGATTCAATAGAACGAAGGTTCAGATTTGGAAATGACTTGGGAACCAAAAGTAGCAATGGTGGAGCGGTGTCCATGGCTTATCTAACTCCCAGGTTAGTAAAAGTATATGATTAATGTGTTTAGTCATTTAAGTGTAATTTAGATATACAAAAGTTTTGAGGACATAAGTTTTTTGAAGGATGGTGGAAATGTAAGCCTTAAAGTTAAGCCAAATGATCGTATGATTGAACTTAGTACATAAAGTTTAGGACGATCGGTTAAAGGATCCGATCAAACCAAGATTATAAACTATAGATAGAAATATTAGTAAAAATGACTCTGTAAATTTGAATTTAAAAAAAATAAGTAATAAAATAGGAGACTATAAAATTTTCAAATTTTAAGTATAATAATTATTAATTATTGAAAAGGCGAAAGTGTAATCTAATAACTAATAAATTACTAGAGATAGATTATATGTATACTAAAAATAATAGAATGACCTAAATAATAATTAGGAATGTTCACGTATACCCCACATGTATTTACTTGTAGATAAAAATACACAAAATTACTTATTGGCTAAAAACTTATTAAATAATTAAAGAAAATTATTAATTAATTAAGAAAAAATAAAAAAAAATTAGAGGAATAGGGAATGACGTGGATTTGGTCGTGGCAAGTCAAGAATTGAAGAAGCAAAATTAACTAATCAAAATCAAGCAACACAAAAGGAAAAAATTAAAGGATTCAGACAATGTCTTATCCAATTAAATGCATGATAATTACTACAAAGCTCTATAAATAGGAAAAAAATTACAAAGCTCATTTAGACAGTTAGAAGTTAAAAAAAATTGAGAGCATTAAAATTGGAAGAGAAAAATTAAGGTTAGGAAAAAAAATAAAAAAACTGTGCAATAGGGGCTAGTGAACTAAACCCACACACCACCACCACCACCACCACCACCCCACTCCAAACCCATTGTCTAGACCGGCCGACACACCTAGACCGGTGTTGGAAGCCTAAAAGTTATTGGATCGAGTGAGTCTCTCATCTGCTCCAATTTTTTATAATTTCTTAAAATTATTTATTTTGCCTAGAAAATTATGAAATTTATTATTCTCAGGTTTTATTATATGTAGATTTAGGAAAAAAATAGTGATTAAGTTTAATCACGTCTAAAAATATAGGGTTCTTAACAAATTAAGCAAAACTGAGCATGATTAGAACTAGAAATAAATAGGCTTAGGAGTGTAGTTTGGAGCTCAAATTTTTTCTATGAAGCCATTTTTTAAATTTAATTTTTGAAAATTTTTAGTGAATTTTTAGTCCTAAAATGATGGAAAAATCAGGTAATTTTGGGTTAATGAGGTAATTAAGTGATTAATTACTGATTTAGATAGTAATTAGATGTTTAAGGATGTTAATCTTTGATGTGGAAACCTAATCCTAGCCTTTGGAGTGTTAAGTGTAATTAATGAAGGAATTATGTGGTAATTGTAGGAAATTAAGAATATGTAAAATTGGAAATTTAATAAATATGAAAAATTAAGTTTATTAAGATAATATAATAATAAAAATAAATATATAATAAATTTGAAACAAAATTTAATTTTAGGTAATTGTATCAAAAGAAGTAAGATTTTCTTACATCAAGAATAAATCTAGTACCCCAATTAAGATTAGCATGTACCAAACAGTTTAGAATACTAAATTAAGACCCAATATGATATTAGAATACTTGAGCTTAATGTAATTAATTTCACATTAGGATTCAAACATATTTAAGATTCCAGAATCAGAACTACAATCTAATTTAGAAACCAAACCTCGAAATAAGATAGAATGAATCATTAGTACATAATAGGTATATATGAAGAAATGAGTTAAATTATAACTTAGAATATGAATCATTAAAGTATAACTACTAAAAAGACCTATTTGTATTATAAGATACCTAGAGACGAACCGGCTTACAATTAAGTGATCGAGCGATTGAGAATTTCAAGTAAGTTGGGTTATTACTCACTGTATTAGAGTACTATTTTATGGTATTCAGAGACTTAGGATTGTGTATGATTATGATTGTAAGTAGTTTATGCATGTGTTTGAGTATCTGAATTTGTGTTGAAATTTGTAATGTGATTGATTTTGTGTTATGACTAGATTAGTGTGAAATTGTTTAAATACTCTAAATGAAATTTAATCTTATTCGACTCTAATGACCTAAATTGTCATGCATTGCAACCCCTTAGGGGATCATTAAGATTCTCTAACCAAACACTGACACCTTCGACAAAGATAGCACTGGATAGCAATTAGTCTTTTCCTCATCCTTAGCCGAACTAAGTGACAGGAGAGGAGGTTGTGGTAAGGATGAGGGCATTTGTTCAAAGAATAGTCTTAGGAGGAGCAATGTCTCTATTGCACAGACTTGGTTTGGTTGTAAGAGGTTGCATAACATGAAAACTCCTCAACTCGGATTAGAGTGGGTGAAATTTTTCTGATTTCGCAACAGACCAGACTATGTTGTGTGATGACACTTGTTTATTGCATTGCATGAAAATAATTGCTTGATAATCTTGTTTGTGTTTATATACATTCATGAGTCTCCAATTCAACTTATTGAGCTGTAGTTGCTCATACCCGTATAGATCCTTTTGCAAGTCCTGATTTCTAAATACTTCGAGTATTATGCCGCCCTATAATTTTCTAGAGATTAGTTCTTTTGAAGCCTGGGGTGTAAGGATTAATTCGCTTAGCAGTAGATGTATAGCTAGAGTGTCCTTTATAGTTTAAGAATGAAAGATTGATAGTCGTTATGTAATTTAGTGAATTGTTATGTTTATGTAAAGTTTCCTGGGAAGTTTTGTGGAATTTACATATAATTATTTATGTTGATCTAAAATTTGTGATAATTACTGTAACTTTAGCTAAACACATAATTGGACTATTTACTTCAAAGCGAGGAGTTATCGACGCCTTGTATAGGTACTGTAAGGCTAGTTATTATCATAGAATGGTTTACACGGCGGGACTGTTGCAACTCTACAACTTTGGGGCGTAACACCCACTACTATGGTTGAACTCCCCTAGACTTGAGGATTTGAACCCAATCACCTATGTACCCTACCGTAACCTTTAGTACGTCAGCCACCGAAGGTTTTCGTGAAACCCTAGCCACCACGATCCCCCTCTCAATCCACCACCTCCAACCACCATAACCCCAAATTAACCCTACGACCAAGCTCCCCACACTTCAAAACCTAACCCCAAACACTTACTCGAACCTAGCAAGCCACCAATCGAACACCTCCATCAACTACCGCCAACTGCCACTTTCAAAACTACCCAAACGAGCTCCATTAAACACAATATCGAACCTACCCCCCCTAAACTCAATTAGAAAACCATAAAAATTCCCTTTCTCAATCGATTTGGAGCTTTGAGCACTCAAAACCGCCTTCCCTTGATTTGTTATTGTTGAGCTTGAAGATGACCCAAATCTAGTAGTCGACCTAACCCGGATCTACGACTGACTCAAGATTCAACCCGCAAACCACTTCAACTGATCCAACTTGGGTCCATTTCCTAATCTAATTCTCTTCGAATTTTTTTTTTTAATTTACTTATTTGTTTGTTGATTATTATTTTTTTATATAAATGTAAAAAAAAAATGTAAAAAGAAAAATTAGTTTATTTATTTATTTTATTTTTAGTCTAATAGTTAAAAATGAAAGAAAATAGAATAAATAAAATAATAAAAAAATAAAAATAAATAAGAAAATAAGTTAATGGATAAAGTTAATTGTTTTTTAACACTTAGAAAAGTCAAGTTTTTCTAAAATAAAACAAAAGAAATAATTGGATTCTTTTTAAAGTTAAGACCTTTCAGAATTTTTTTTTAAAAAAAAAAAAAAATGCAATTTAGGACCTTCTTTTTTTAGGAATTTTCTTAAATAAACCAAATTGAATAAAACATAAACTCAATCATTTTTCAAATTAAAACAAAACCAACCTGCTAAAATTTTACAAAAGAAATTACGTATGTTTGATCTTAAATAGTAGGTACGTAGGCACCTATAGGACGACAATAAAAATAAAAAACTAATTTTCCTTTTTTTTAGTTTAAATTACTTTGTTTATCTAATTAGAGTAACTAATAATTGAATTCTATTTCATGGAATTAAAAGATGATTTTTAAGTTTAATTTTAAATTTGAAAAGTTAATGGTACCTGTAAGGATTTAAAATTCCTAACCCTTAAATCTAGATTCTCTTGTTTCAAAAACCGTTTTATAAAATGGTTTAATAAACTAATAGCTAAGTTGTAATCAATCCACCCAATTGGTTATAACTTAACTCTTTCTCTTTACTTTGGTCGAGTAGTGACTCCAAAACATCTTCAAAGTATAAAAAACTGATTTTCTTTAAACCCTAGTCGAAGGTCAATATTAAATGAATAAGGGTTTAATATTGATCGGTTTAAAGAAAAATTAATTTAAAAAGAACTGGGAGGTAAAAAACCAAACTCAACGGTATCAAGTTAATATCTGTGAGTTCTCTAAAGGGTTAGTAAAGCCACTAAGGCTCCATGACAAGATCCATTGGGTTAATAATAGGGTTTTAGAGTTGAGACCATTTTAAGTGCTATCGGCAAGATTAAGTAAGTACTTTTATATGATATTAGCACATTGGTTTTTAAACATTGCATTTGCATTTAGACTATATCTCCTTGGATAGTAACTAGTACTCACGATTCTTTCTCCAAACAATCTTTTAGGTAAAGTTTTTAGCTAGCCTACAGGGCACTTACCCTCTATACCATCTTTTGGCTCCTAACCAACTCTTAGAGCACTATCTCGTATTTAATTCATTCATCCATTCTATGGTTCTAGCTAGCTCTCAAAGTACTGTCTCGTTTTTTATCCACTCTTTTTATGGTTCTAGTTAGCTCATAGAACATTATTCTAATTTACCATCTTAAGGATTAGCAAGCCCATAGAGCGCTTCTCTTCACCAATTTCTTTTAACAAGCCCATAGGGTACTTTTCTTCACTAATTTCTTATAGTAAGCCCATAGGGCACTTCTCTTCACTGATTTATCTTAACAAGCCTATAGGGTACTTCCTTTTACCAATTTCCCTTAGGTGCCTTAACAAGCCCATAGGGCGCTTCCTTTTACTAATTTCCCTTAGGTGCCTTAGCAAGCCCATAGGGCACTTTTCTTTACCAATTTCTTTTGATAAACCCATATGGTGCTTCTCTTAGCAATTTTTCTCAAGCGAGCCCATAGGGAACTTCCTTTCATCATTGATTCCTTTTAGTAAGTCCATAGGGCACTTTGTCGATATCAATTTAGGGTATCTAGTCCCCTAGAGATGCTATCACTTAGATTTGTAAGCTTATAAGAGCACGATCAAGTTTTCTCAAATCGATTCCAATTTAAGGTTGTTAGTCCCTAAGAGACACTCTCACCTAGGTTAGTAAGCTTAGAAGAGTACGACCAGTTTTTCTCAAATTGATTCCAATTTAAGGTTGTTAATCCTCGAGAGACACTCCTACTCAAGTTAGTAAGCTTAGAAGAGAATGACTAGGTTTTCTCAAATCGATTCCAATTTAAGGTTGTTAGTCCTCAAGAGATGCTCTCACCTAAGTTAGTAAGCTTAGAAGAGCATAACTAGGTTTCTTAAATCGATTCCAATTTAGGTTTGCTAATCCCCTAGAGATGCTCCTACTTAGGTTTGTAAGCTTAAAAGAGCATAACCGGGTCCTTAAATCGATATTAATTTAGGGTAGTTAGTCCCCTTAGAGATGCCCCCACTTAGGTTAGTAAGCTCAAAAGAGCACGACTAGGTTTTCTCAAATTGATTCCAATCTACTTAGGTTAGTAAGCTTAGAAGAGCTCGACTAGGTTTTCTCAAATCGATTCTAATTTAGGATTGTTAGTTCTTAAGAGATGCTCTCACCTAAGTTAATGAGCTCAGAAGCGTATGATCAGGTTTCTCAAATTGGTTCCAATTTAGGGTTAATAGTCTCTTAGAGATACTCTTGCTTAGGCTAGTTAGCTTATATAGCCACAACCAGGTTTCATTTTCTATTTCAATTTCTTAGCCAACTCTTAGAGCACTTCTTCTCTCTTTCACCTTTCACCAAATCCTCAGTAGACCAAACCCTAGTTAGCTAGCTAATTGTAACACTTCTTAGGATAAATTCCACCCTTGGGGCAAAAATAGTGTTTCTTCTGTCTTTATGGTAAAGTTTTTCTGAAACTTCACCATAAAGAGGGATAGCTATAGACACCTTATTTTTGTCCCCTTTTATTTTTAGATAGGGTAAGGGGTCCAAATTTGGAAAAATTACAAAAAATAAGAAATTTAGAAAAAATGAAAAATAGAAAAAATTTAGAAATAATGTAAAATAACAAATTTTGTTAATAGGATAGGTTTTCTAATTTTGTATTTACATCTTAATAGAATAAGATTAGATCTTTAGACTTAGGCTTAGATTTAAATCCAGGCTAAGCCCAAGCTAACCTAATCCATACGTATAATTTGATTGCACATATGGATAAGGTATAAGCCAATGGCCTAACAGTTTAGCATTCCAACTTAACTTTGCATCTACCTTGAGGTTTTAAGTTCGAATCTTACTAAAAGTACAAAAATGCCTTTCATTTTTCACCATAGAGCACTTCACCCCATGTCGGAATATCATCACGGCACATGTCCTCTGTATGACACGTGGCATTACCACATACACACACCACACAATTACGTATCTCTACTTGGCATGATACATATCCTACATGTGTTAGCTACTTACGCAACACATCATCGACCAAGTGTCTTTTAAGACACGCAGCACTTTCTTACTGGATGACACAACTGATGTTATGCTACATCAACGTATTTTCCTTCTCTTTCTCCCCTCTTTCCCATTCTTTCCTTCATTTTCCCCCACAAGAACAACCTAAGGTGCTACGTTTTAAGTCGCTTTTTTATCCTTTTTCTTCACAATTTCATCAAATAAATAATGAAATTGTGAAGAATGCATGGGATACTACACATTTGACCTAATATTAAGTCCTAATACATTCAATTGCTTATTGAATTTAGCGCTTTAAAATAAAAAAAAATACTCGTTTTTACCCGAAACCAACTTTCTTGATTCAAGCTTCTAAAATGCAATTTAAAGCTTCCACTCGATCTTTTTAGCAAAAATGAATATGATGGACACGGTTTTGACTAGAATATGACTTCAATTCATGCTCAATCCAAAGATGCAAGCCAAGTCGTCCAACACCACCCACCCCCCCCCCCCCCCCCCCCCCCTAACCCCATTCAACCTCCAATTATTGATTTCTATCCTTGATTTAAGCTCTAACACTATAAGTAGGAGCTCGAACAAACATTTAGAAAACTCATAATCACTCTATCTTGCTCTTGAGAACTCTTTCTTTCTCTTAAGCTTACTCTCTCTCTCTCTCTCTCTCTTTAGAATTCTCCCCTTTCCAACCACTTTTGTGCAAACCTACGATCACCACAACACCACAACATTCCCCGTACTCCCAACTCTCTTCCTATATCCTTTACGAAGCTCACTGCAAACTCTCTTAGCCTCACTAAAGCAACCACCACTTAACCTCAACTACGACAACCACACAATTAGACCACCCATTACCATCGTACCCCATTCGAAACTACTACCACGACTAAACTCCCTATACCTTAAAACCTAGGAACATTCCTCTCTCACCCCCTTAGCCACTACCATACGGTTAAACTAACTCTACCATCACTATCATCATTTTGAAAACCACCAAGCTGAGCTTTGTTAGGCTTGACACTTCGCCTACCCCACCTAATGCTAATAAAAAATGTACAAAAACCCTCTTTGCTGCTCATTTCGATGCCTAGATCAACCCACAATCACCCTCTTCGACAGTGTTGATTCTCCCAATTGTGACCCGAATCGTATCCGGATTGACCCAAAGACTCGCTCTAAACCTATGTATTGAACTGAAGTCCAACCATGCCTAGCTGCATCCTTGGTCTGGTCCTTCCTCCTTCGAGTTTTGCTGTTTATTTGCTTTGTTATTTTAATTATTTATTTATTTTATGAACACTTCCTATTGTAAATGTAACCTAAAAAGAAAAAAAGAAAAAAGCATAAAAATAATAGAAAGAAAAAGGAAAGGAAAAAAAAAAAGAGAAGAAGAAAAGAAAAAGAAAAAAAGAAAGAAGAAGGGAAGTTAGTTTCTTTTATTTTCTCAATTAAAACTTAAGACAAAAAATATATATAATAAAATACAATAAAATAAACAAAAATAAGATAAATGTTTTACCACTTAGAAAAACTTTTTTAATAAAAATAAAATAAATCAATCATTTTCCAAAAATTAGGACTACTTTAGAATTTTCCAAAAATAAAAGCTTGCTTAGGATCTTTTAGAAAATTTCCTTAATTAAACTCAAATCAAGTTAAAAAATTTAAACTCGATCATTTTTTCTAATTAAAATCAATCAACACATTTAAATTTTCTAAAAGAACTACGTACGTTTAATCCTGAAAAGGTACTACGTAAGCACCTTTGGAGCAATGTAAAAAAATTATTTTTTCCTTTCTTTTAAGTTTAAAATTATTTAACTAAAAGTAATTTAGATAAATTAAACTATGTTTTTTCTAAAAGGTGATTTTAGGAATTAAATCTAACTTTGAAAAGTTGATGGCACCCATAAAAGTTTAAAAAACCTAACCTTCAAACTCGATCTTCTGGTTTTCAAAACTATTATATAAAATTGGTTTTATCAAAGGATAAGTAGCTAAGTTATAACCAATCCACTTAATTGGTTATAATTTAACTCTTTTCTCGACTCCAGTCAAGTGGCAACTCCAAAACATTTCAAAAATAAAAGAACTAGTTTTCTTTAAATCTTAGTTGAAGATCAGTATTAAACGGGTAGAGTTTAATATTGATCAATTTAAAAAAGACTTATTTCTAAAGTTGAGAAAAAATTAGGCTCAACAAAAAGTAAGCACGGGTGCTAAGAGCTCACAAGAGAGTTTAAGTACGCAAAAAGTTTAGATAGTTTATGGTTAGAATGCTCAGGGTTAATTATAGAGGAGGAGTGTCAAGAATTAAGAGAGCATATATAGCATGTTAACACGCTCGTATGGTTTATGTAGTAGGATTATGGAGTTCAATGTGTTTTGAATTTATAAGTTCATGGTATTTCACCGAGTCTTTAAGCTTTATCCACTTGTTCAATAATTATTGTGACTAAGTTTAGGTTGGGTAGGTCATCTACAAAAGCAAATTTGTTTAGAGATCCATTAGTGAGGTCGATGAAAGGAAGAACCAAGTTGGATGGTAATAGATCAAGCCGATTGTAAGCCTAATCAGGTCGGCATGGGCCTAAGAGATACATGTCCAAAATAGTTTATCAACACTGATGCAACCCCTCCCCCCTCATCCCTCCGCCCACCCGCCTCTTCTCCTATAACACTGACCCATCATCATCTAAGGCCATTTCAACGTCTATAGAGAAAGGGATTGATGTGCTCAAACTAGAGTCTGACTTAGGAAAGGTGCCTCATGGGGGCACTTGAGCTAATCATATCCTAGCCTAACTAAGTATTTAGAGAGTCAGGTGCCGAGGCTAAAATTCAACGAACCAACCTCCTTAAACAAGGGAAAGTGTTGAGCGAAGGAGTTTATCTTAGGAGGTGGTGTATAGTCACTTTCGTTAGGGCCAAGGTCATACTGATAGGGACAAACTGATTCAATTTGCTCGTATTGGGCATAGTGACTTTCTAAGCTATTTGCTGAAGAGATGCTATGTTAGGTAAGGAAGTTGAAGTAACCTCGACTAAGTTTCTTGAAGATGTTACCCTTTTCGAATTCTAAGCTTAGCACTCATTGCCAAGGTGCAATTAATGTGACACAACAACTGTCGTATTTATGCAGTTGAAATCATTTTGTCTCTTTGATCTTAACCATTCAATTCAAACTATAGCTACATGTAATACAATAATAGTCGCTACTTTTATTGATACTTGTAAACACCTAATTTTTACCTCTTTTATTTTTATTTTTATTTTTTTTTTCTTTTCTCAATAAGCTCTAAATTAGAAAAAACACAAAAAAAAATAGGAAATTATAGAAAACCTAAAAATTAAGAAATTTAGAAAAAATAAGAATTATAGAAAAATACAAAAAATTCAAAATTAAGAAAAAGCAGAAAAAAATAAATAAGAAATTCTGGAAAGAAACCCTAAAAGATAAAAAGTTTAGAAAATAAAGTTTAAAAATTTAGAAAATTGAAAAATTACAAAAAAAAAATTAGAAAAGTTGAAAAAATAAAAGATTTTAGAAAATAACATTTTATTAGTATAGATTTTTTATTAGATTTAGAAATTGGGTCGTTGAACCTGAGTTTAGATTAAATCTAGCTCAGACTGATCGAATTCATATGTGCAATTTAGTTGCACATATGGATAAAGCATAGGCCAATGACCTAATGGTTAAATACATAGACTTGATTTGGGCATTGAGCATAAGGTCTTGGGTTCTAGTCTTGGAGGGGGTATACAAAGATTTTTTATTTTTCATCACATTAGAGACTGCCATGTATCAAGATCCGATTGCGCCACGTGTCCTGACACACTGTAGGTCAGGATTGGATGACATGCTAACGTGGCACTATGTGTCAGCTACGTTAGCTGACACGTGTCACATAATGACACATAATACGTCGAGGTTGGTCGGCATGGCTGATGTAGCGCTATATTAGCCCATTTTTCCCTCTCTTTCCTTCCTTTTCCCTTTGTTTTCCTCTCTTTCCCTCATTTTTTCCAATAATTCCAGCACTTTCCTCCTCGGATAGCCAGTTTCAACATGATTTTTAAGCCTTTTCTTGTTACAATTTCGCCAAATCAATGGTGAAATTACAAACTAGACATAGCCTACTATGAATCAAACCCATTAACATGTCCAAATATAGTTAAAGGAGTATTCAAATGGAGCTCCAAAATTTAAAAAAAAAAAAAAATTGATTTCTTGGACATTTTCATTAACTCCGATCCGAGCTTTCCTTTGTTTCTAAGATTAATTCATGTATAAAAAGGTGTTAGGGGAGCACACACAAGGAGACGGAACCATACACAACCTCGTACAATCACTCGAAACAATGTCTCTCTCTCTCCCGTAATCACTTTCTCTCTCTTACTCACTCTCTCTCTCTCTTCGAATCTTTCTCTACCGAGCGTACTACCATGGCCAAGCACCCTAGAATCACTCCCCATCACCTAAGCTTTAGGACTTAACCACCTTTAACCTTCGTCGTGGCCTATGGCATTGCTACCAACTCACTACCACCCAAACCCTAACCATCACCCCTCTCTCTCTTCGAACCACCACTCCAACCACTCTTCGACACAAACCAATCCTACGGCTAAACTCACCATGTCCCTAAACCCCTAACCTAATCAACTAAACACACCCAACAACCCATACACTGCTAAACCACCACCGCCAAACCACCACCGCCACCTACGGTCGAATTCCCACCACCCACCAAATAACCACCAAACATGGTGGCACTTAAAAAACACCCCCAAATCCAATCGAATATGCATAAAAACCAACTTCCTCGCTCAATTTAGTGGCTGAATTGCCTCGAACCAACCCCAACAACTGCTAGTTCTTCTCCTTCAATCGATGACATGAATCTATTGGAGCTCGACCCGAATCTAGTTAATCGACCTGCAATTCGACTCGCGTCTTATCCAGTATCTGGTCTAACCCTTTTTTTTCTTTTCTTTTCTTTTTGTTTTGCTTTATTTATTTTTATTTATTCGTTTATTTACCCATTTATGTACATGTAAATGTAATCAAATGTTAAACAAAAAAGGAGAAAAAGAGAAAAAAGAAGAAAAAAATAGAAAAAGAAAAAGTAGTTTTTTATTAGTTATTTATTTCTGTTTTTTAGTAAAAAGTATATAGAATAAATAAAATAATAATAAATAATAAATAAGTAAATAGAAAGAATAAAGATTATTATTTCTTTTTGTTACTTAGCAAATTGATTTTTCAAAAATAAAATAAGAATAACTCAACCATTTTTAAAATTAAGATCATTTAGAATTTCCAAAAATAAAATCAAATTTAAGACCGTTTCTACAAATTTTCTTAAATGAACCAAAATTGAGTAAAAAACTTAAACTCGATCATTTTCAAGAATTAAAACTAACAACCTACTAAAAGTTTTCATTAAAGAACTACATACGTATGATCCCGAATAGTAGGTACGTAGGTACCTACGAGGTGATGATAAAAAAAAAAAAAAAACCTGATTTCCCTTTTTTCTTTAGTTTAGATTATTTTATCTAATTATAATAACCAATAATTAAGTTTTGTCTTTTAAAATTAAAAGGTGATTTTTAGGTTTAATTCTAATTTTGGAAAATTAATGGTACTCGTAAGGGTTTAAAATTCCTAACCCCCGAACCTAAATCTTTGGTTTTCAAAAACCATTTTACAAAATCAGTTTTTCTCGTTAGACTAGTAGCTCAGTTATAACCAATCTACCTAATTAGTTATAACTTAATTATTTTTCCCGACTCCGGTCGAGTGGTGACTCCAAAGTTGTTTTTCAAAATAAAAGGATTGGTTTTCTTTAAACCCTAGTCAAAGGCCAATATTAAACGGGTTGGGTTTAATACTGGTCAGTTTAAATAGGACTTAATTTTATAAAAAGAACTGAGAAAGTGAAAAGCTAGGCTCGACAGTACTTAAGGCTTATAAATAGCCATTGGATTAGCCATTTTCACACTTTACGCATCTTGCACTTCAAACCTTCTTTGCTAATTTCTCTCATTTTTCTTACTTCCTTCAATTTCTCTCATTTCTTCAACTTTCTTTGAACTATCAACAACAATGGCGAATTCTAGTAAGTCAAACTTAGCTAAGTATAAGTTAACTTCTTATGATTCTAAAACAACTAAGGATGCTACTCCCCCTATGACGACGACTGACAAAGTTTCATCTATATCAACACAAGTAGAGGGGGTATCTTCAAAAGTTACCGTGGAAATAGATAAGGCGAAGCTTATCAATGCCATTCCATGTGATGTGTACCCTTGCAAAAGGGTTAAAGAAGCTATTGATATGTTTAAGACGCTTAGAAGTGGTTTAAGGCCAAATGGTCGGGTGAGCAACCGTACTCCATCTAACATAAATTACTGCTTAAGTAATTATATGAGGGAGAATTGGCTTAGTATGGTATTACAAGTGCCAAGGCCTGATGAAATGGTAACCTTTCTATCGAGGAGGCGCTTTATAACTTATGAGAAGTACTTAGAGTTTGGGATGTACCTCCCTTTTATTGAATTTGAAATGGAGCTTTTTGATCGTCATAGTTGCTGCCCTACTAAGATTCCTCCTAACGGATACAGGATCTTAAGGGTATTCTAGGCCCTCTACGAATATTTGGTGGTTCAAGCTACACCACAATTATTTGATTCCTTTTATTTATGGAAGGGGTTGGGAGGATGGGTGTACATCTAAAACCACCCTCAATAGAAACTATTTTATGAGTTAGACTCATCTATAAAGAATTGAAAGGACGAGTTTTTTGTAGTAGACCTGCCTGAAGAGGTAAATTTCTAAACTTGTTGGAGTCATTAGTCCAAACTAACAAATTGAAGAATCTTGGTCTGAACGACTCTAAGGCTACACTAGAGATTGAGCCCTTCATGGCTTTGAGGTACAATAATCTTATAAACATTGAGGAGACAATGTGAAGGTACTTCTCCAAGCTGATCTCCCAACTATTCTAAGGCATAAAGAAGGCCATGATGAAGAAGGGGTTGGGAGGTATGGGTCTAAACCTTGACATAAATTGACTCCTCCGTCATGCTAATGTAGGCTCCCAAGAAGCTATACTTTGTCCATTGTCGTTCGAGGAATGTGGATTCCTCTTTGTTGGTGTTAGTCACAACGGGGTTTGTAAGTATTTGCAATTACTTGTGTTTGCACTAACTTTGCTCATTTTCTTTTGCAAGCGAGAAGTTAGCAAGGTCCAAGTGGCTGTGCCAACTTGGTGGGTTGGACATCCTTAGGCGGTAGGCAGCTAGAATGAAGCTCGAGAAAAAGGTTGTCAACTTGAAAGCTAAATCCCTTAAGCTAAAGTCAGGCACAAGGGAGACAAGTTAGAGGGAGCCGCCAGCTCTATAAGAGATCCCATTCAATACCCTTACTTCAAAGTTGGTAGTGACCAAGCTCAAGACTATGATGGCTCCATTGTCTGAACCCTTCTCCAGCAACAATTACCTACTGTTATTGAGTAGGAATTGGTGGTGTTGTGCTTATTCGATGAGGCTACTAGGAAGAGGCCTAAGGCCTACATAAAAGAAGAGCTGGTGAGCCAAAAAAGGAAAGTTCTAGAGATGGCTGAAGTGAGCGTACAGCCTTAGAAGAAGGCTAAGGAAGCTGTCAATATTTTGCAGTTCTCTAAGGTTACTAGCAAGCCAAGTGTCTGAGTTGGCGTACATCAATTTTCCCCCACTTATCCATATTGTGCTTTCGATCAGATGGGGGTAACTAATTTAGATGAGCTAAATGAATGTCAGAAGATGGGGGTAATCATAAAGTCATTCAAGAATGTCTTATATGAGTCTTAGGACACCCGGCTATATCAAGGGGTAAATAAGGCCGCCACCAAACAGGTTAGGTTGATAGACCCTTTGCCCACAGTAAGGGATTTGGGCAAGCAATGTGATACCGCACCACCAGGAGTTCATCTATTAGGCCATGATGGGGTATTATACCCAAACCAACTAGGACACCCTAGAGAAGGAGATGGAGACCAAGTATGACTCAGTCTTTGAGATGTGGGGGGGAGGGGAGTGGCATTTCAATATCTTGAATTGCTAGGTAAGTCATGTTTTCTTAAGTTGTTTTTCTTTATGACGTGTTTTGAGTCCTTTGTCTTTTGACTATTTGTTAATTGACTTTGTATAGTACAATTGGTATGGTGCTACACTGGCTTAAGCACTACAACTACATTCGCAAAGAGGTAAAGCTCCTTTAAGATGAGTTGTTCAGCAAGAGGAAGGAATGCAGGGAGCTGGATTCCTCTTCTAAGAACTACCATAAAAATCTTCATAAGGCTAACCATTGTGCTTCTCTACAAAGATCAACACTAGAGGCTAAACTAAAGGGGGAGAGGCAGGAGCATAAGGAGGCTCAAAAAGGGGCTGTTGAGAAGATTCCTACACTAAAGCACCAATTGGTGCAAAAACATAAGGCTAAAGTTGTGCTCGTTATAGCCCTACAATCAGACGTATCAAGCTTAAATTTTACGATAAAGTTAAGAATATTAGTATAAATGAGCACCATGAGTTTAGATTAGGAAAATAAAATAATTATATTATATTATTAAGTTATACGTAAATTATCCGTTATTTATCAAAAACACATAAAATGAGTTCCAATAGTTAACAAATTTACATGTTTCTAATAGTTAGTAAATTACTAAAGATAAAATATATGCATACTAAAAATCATAAAATAACTTAAATAATATTTAGGTGTAGTTATTTGTATTAGATATGAATTTAGGTATAGGTAAAAAATACTTGAAATTACTTAAAATACCTAAAATATACAAAATAAATTAAAGAAAACTAAGAGAAATAGATATCACTTGGGAAAAAATTGGACTATGACATGGCAATGTAGGGTAGGTGATTTAGTGGGATTAAAAAGAAGATTAAGACAATTAGAGATGAGAAAAGTAAAAAGTAAGGGATACTTAGCTAGGAAACACTTGATTCCACCACCCAACATTGCTTATTAATTCAAGATTCATCTTCCTTTATGTCATTTGGACATTCAAATATTAGGGAAAATTGGAGAGAGGTTAGAAAGAGTGGAGTGAATATTTTTACAAAATTACACAATATATAGCATAATCAAGGCTAATTTTGAGTGTAAACACTAAATCACGACCTAAGAGGAAACAAACACCACCACCTGACAACTGGGCCATCGACTAGAGATGTCAACAAGGGTAAAACCATTGTTGCTGAGAAGCCAAGCAAACAATGAGTTCAATTTATAACTTGATTTTTGTAAAATTTACTAAAAATACAAAATCTTTGTAGAAAATTTTGAAAATTGGTACTTGTGTATGTGGTTTTAAGGAAAAATATTATTCTGATAAAATTAAGTTCTGAAATATATCGCCCTTAAGAAATCACTAAACCCAAGTTGATTTTACTTTTGTTTTCAAAAACACTAATGATGTTGTTTCGGCTTTAAAATTTTTTTTGTGAAACACCTATGATGTATACTAAATTACCAAGAGAATTTTTTCATGAAATTTTTTTTCATATTTTTATCTAATTTTTAGGCCTTAAAAACCTTATTAAATGACTATTTTTCTATGTAAATTTAATTATTTTGTTAAGACATTAGGCTAAATTCTATTTTAGTGAGTATTTTGACATATTATGTTGTTAAATAATGTTGAAAGAGTAAATCTATAGTGTTAGGAGCATTAGGTTTGAATATTGAAGGTTTGATGTTGGTATTTATGATATATGTGAAATACTCTAAATAATGGAATTAAGTATAGTTAACTCAAGCTAAAGTAGTGTTGGACTATATATTATACTTGCATTCTAATCTTGAGTTGAATTGTGGGGGATTATGTAGAATTATGGATTGTGTACGGATCATAAATTCATTCAAAAGCTAAGTCAAAGAGAGGGTATAGAATAATACCATAGAGAGTTACTTAGAATCCAAATCAGAGACTACTTTCACCTAAATTAAAATTAGTTAAACTTTGTAGAATAAGTTAGAAGGCGTTTTGAGAATTAGGGATAAGGTATAATCAAAAGCTAAACTAGAACTTGATTCAAAGACTAAATCAAAGACGAAATTAGAACCTAAATCAAAACCTAATTAGAAACAAAAATAAACATAAGAGGTTTAAGACCTAAATAATTAAGTATAGTACTACCCAAAACTACGGATAATACTTTGTATTACAAAGTAGAGCTTATATATAATAATTGTATGAATACTAAAATAATATTTGAATTTTATAAACTAGTAGCAATGCTACACTACACATCATACCTTAGTAAGTAAGCAGAAGACTCAATGTAAGTTTGTAACAATATGTTATTGTATTTTAGAATATTGTTTTATAGTACTTGGAGGCCTAAGATTGTACTTGATTGTGATTATAGGTAGTTTAAATGTGCGCATTCTTATGTAGGCTTTTTTGAACTTAAATTGTGTATCACTAAATTGCTATTCTGGAATGTAATTGTCTGGGTTGTATGAAATTAACTGATCACCTTAAAATGGACTTAACTATATTGGGCATGAAACCTTAAACTAGGCATGCATTGCAACCCATTAAGGTACGTTTAGGGTTCTTTGATCAAATACCAACCCCTTCAAAAGAGATAACGTTGTAGCATAATGGTCTCTTCTTCATTCTTAGTCAAATTAAGTAACATGAGAGGAGATTACGGGAAGGGTGAAGGTAGTAGTTTAAAGATAGTTATGGGAGGAGTAGTATCTCTATTGCATAAGCTTGGGTTTGGTCGTAAGCTGTTGCATTTGCGCTAAAACTCCTTAATCTGGATTAAAATAGATGAAATTCCTCTAATCTCACAACAGACTAGATAACGTTATACAATGACATTTGCTTGTTGCATTACATCTAACTAATTGTTTGATTAACCTATTTGTGCTTATGTATAGTCTTATGTCTCCACCCTTATTTACTGAGCGATTAGTTGCTCACATCCTTATAGATTTTTTAACTGGTATTGACTAGATTGCTAGACTATAACTACCCTGAAGTTTCATGCCTCGAAGCTATAAAGTCATAATAGTCTCGCATATAAACCAACCTATGATAATAACTAACCTCACAGTCACTATCGTAGATATGATTTACATAAAGCTTCCATGACTCTTTGCTTTAAAGTAAATAACTTAATTAAAATTACTGCTAAAATTTACATAAAAAGCCAGAAACTTTAAGTCATATATACATAGTTATATTTATATTGTTTTATAATCTTAGGAAATTCTACATACTACGATAGTCTGATAAGTGACATATTATAAAACTAGTACATAAACCTAAGAGTACTAATAAAACATTAAAGGACTCGATCATGTAGCCAGTTAATTCTCACTCCCCGAAGGTACTTCAAAAGAAGACTAACCTTGGGAAAGTTATATCAAGGTATCTCAATCGAAACCAGCAAGAAAATATATAAGGATATGAGCAACCAACAGCTCAATAAGTTGAGATGAAGACATAAGGATGGATAATAAACACAAACAAGGTTTTCAAATAATTAATTATATCCAATGCAATACGCAAATGCCATCACACAACATGGTCCAATTCATTGTGAAATCAGAATAATTTGACCAGCTCTAATCCAAGTTAAGGAGTTTTCATGTTTATGCAACAACTCGCAATTAAACCCAAGTTTGTGCAATTGAGACATCACTTGCCCCCATGACTATCTTTTATACCATTACCCTCATCCTTACAACGACCTTCTCTCCTATTACTTAGTTCAGCTAAGGATGAAGAAAAGACTATTATGTTATTCAACGCTATCTTTTTCAAAGGTGTTAATATTTGGCTAGAGAATCCTAACTATCCCCTAAAGGATTATAATACATGTCTAACTGAGGTGTTTAGGTCAGTTATAATTAAGTTTGGTTAAGAATGATTAAATAATCTCATACCATTCACTTCACAACAGTCATTAAAACACAACATAAATTTTCAACAAGTAATCAAATATATGCAAGCACATGTACATATAACTATCTATAAGCACAATCACATACAATCCTAAGCTTTTGAGTACTTTAATATGGTACATTAAAATACAATGATGTATTGAACCCAACCTACTTGAAATCCTCGGTCCACTTACTTGACTCGACACAAGTCAACTTGTCTCCTCGTGTCCTATAATATAAGTATTCTTTTAGTATTTAATATCCCTATGTTATATATAAGCTTTAAATTATGACTTGATTCAATTTTCCAAATCTCTCTCTCTCTCTCTCTCTCTCTCTCTCGTTCTCTATTTATCTTTATATATATATATATATATTACTTGTTACCATATTTTTTAAGCTAGTTTCTAAATCGGTTTCCAAATCCGATTCTAATTTAGGTTTTAATTTAGTTTTTTACTATAAGTGTTATAGATAAATCATAAAATGAGTTCCAAACCATAATGTGAAATTAATTTCATTATACTCAGGTATCCCAAATATCACTTTTGGTTCCTAACCAATATTCTAATCCATACGGTATACCTTAATCTTAATTTTACTACCAAATTTGCTCCTAATGTGAAAAAAAAATTATATTTTTCATATAATCTACTAAATTTAAGTTTCTTATCAGAATTGTGTATTATTATTATACTATTAATTTTAACCTAATATTTTCTATTTATTATATTTCTAATTTCACATATTATTAATTTATCTATATTTGCCACATAATAATCACATCTAACACTCTAAATATTACAAATATCATACTACATCAAATATTAATACCTTAAAATACCTAATTACATATTAAGTCAATAATTATACATTTAATCACTAATTTAGCCCAAAATCACTAATTATATATATGATTTAAAGGCCTAAAAATTATCTAAAAATTTTAAAAATTCATTTCTAAAAAATCTCTTTATAACACTATTTTACATCTTCTAAATAGCCTACATAAAAATTTTGAGCTCAAAACTATACCATTAAGGCTATTTATTTTTAAATCAAAATAAGCTTGAATTTATGAGATTTCTTAAGTACTATTTATTTTCAGATATAAATTCATCAAACTAATATTTTTTTCCTAAATATTCATACATAAAAACCTCAAAATACTAAATTTCATAATTTTCTAAATACATTTGATATTTTTACAAAATTAAACAAAACCAGATTAAAGATTAGACTCACTTATCCAATCGACTCTGAACCACTAGTAGTGGCTCCCAGTGTGTCGACAGCAAAAGGGGCAATGAGGGTAAGGTGTAGTGGTGGTGGCAATTGGTTGTGGGTTCTCTCTTTAAACCCTAATTGTACACTAATTTTGCTATTTTTTGTAAAAATCCCTAACTCTCTTTTTCTATTTTCTCTATATTTCTTTAGACTCCCAATAGATTAAAATGAGTTCCAAATGGGGATTGCTGCTTATATAGAGTTGTTTAGTATTTTTCTTTTGATTTTTTTATTGATATTTAGCCCTTATCTTTGAAAAATTCTATTTTTTTTTATTTTTCTTTGATTTTTCTATAATTTTTTTTTAATTATTTAGCATTAATTTAGTATTTTTTTTTTAGCATTTTAAGTAATTTCAGATATTTTTACCTATACATAAATACATAGATAGTACAAATAAGTACTACTAATAAGTATTACTAAATATTATTTATGTTATTTTATGATTTTTAGTGTATATATAATTTATTTCTATTGACTTATTTGTTATTAAAACTCGTTTTACGTATTTCCGATAAATAACGAGTAATATACTTATAATGAAATATTATAATATTATATTATTTTATTACTTATTTTCCTAAATTCAAACTCATGAGGTTACTTTTACTAATATTTCTAACTTCATCATATAATTTAAGTTTGATCAAATACTTTATTCAATCGCCTTAAACTTTACATATTGATTTTAAACTTTTAGATGCAAGGCTTACATGAGGTTAGTCACTAATGGATTATGGGGTGAGGTAATAAATGGATGAACCACTAGATTGTTGAAGCTTTTGTCTCTATCTTTTAGTCTTTTATAAGTAGACTGTGAATATTTTCTAACATAAACTACTGGGTTATGTAAATATTTTATGAACAATCAGAGTTCTTAATATAAGTTTGAAATCTTCCACATATATAAAATAAAGATTTTTTTATATGAACTATTTACTTCAAAATAAGTTAATTGTGGGTGCCTTATGTAAATCAAATCTACGATAGCGGTAATAAAGTTAGCTTCTATCTTATATTGGTTTACACGAAAAGACTGTTATGATTTTATCCCTCCAAAGCATGACACTTGCTAAGAGTCTAGAGGATAAGCGAAAGGGCTTAGAACAAACTCGATAAATGCAACTAGGAGCTTAGTGCACCAATCTCCAAGCTATAGGCTAAGTTGACAATGAAGGATGAGTAATGCCTTTTTGCCACTAAGCTTTCCTTAGAGTTAGCCAATTAGAAGGGAGAGCTAAAGAGGAAGGTGAAGGAGCTTCAACGTAATGCTGGTGAAATTAAGGAGCTAATCACTAGCCTTGAGAAGGGCCTTGTCATTCATTCCTCTTACAAACAAGAGATCATAGACAATTTCCTAACATCAGAATGGTAGAAGGATGAATGTGAAGACATCACAACTAAAATAGGCTTGGGGTTTTGAGATATGGTACTTCAATAGTACCCTAACTTGGACTTGGACTTATTAGACTTCTTAAACAATCTAATCCATAAGGAAGAGAGGAAAGCCAAGGCTAAGAAGGAGGTGGCTACTCCTGCCACCAAGGCCACTGAAGAAGATGCACCTAACTCCTCTTTGATCTTAGCAACTTTATAGGGGGTTATTCTCAAGGGCACACAGGAAGAAGATCAGGGTTAGGATGATCCCCCTACTAACTAAGACTTATGCAAGGAGACTTCTCTACCCTTATCTTTGACTTAGGATCCTCCAACTTACATTATAGTGGATTAGTCCTCCGAGGAAATTGGTGCTCTAGATTTCTTAAAGTTTTTACAGCTGGTTGATCCGAAGTAGTGAGCTAAAGTTTCTTTTCTTTTTTCTTTCGTTGTATTTTTTTTCTTGTTTCTATTTTTCTTTATCTTTGTTCAAAATTGAAAGGACTTTTCCAATTAAACCGTTATACCGACTTCTTGCTTTATACTTGTTTTGAACCATAATGAAGAATGGAGGATTCAACTTCATAGCCACTTTGATTTGTCCTTTGTCTTTCTTTTTGCATTTTTTATTACTTAGGGAAGAGCTAGGATTGCCTTCATAAGGGAACCATTTAACTATTAATAGCTTGGGTCATTTCACTTAGGGAAGAGTTGGGGTTGTCTTCCATAGGGACCATTTAGCTGTTAGTAGCTTAGGTCATTTCGGGGAGCTAAGCTAGTGGTGTTCTAATAGGTATTGTAAAAGTCCCTCAATCGTGTAGGGAAATTCCCTATTACTGATGTTACTTGGTAGAGGTTAGATCAGTAGTATTTTGACTTGCCCATGCTTGAAGAGGCATATAAGTCAAGAGTCCCATTAAGGACTTTGTCGTTTATAGGTCCATTTGCCCAATGTAGGCTAGAATTTAGGGATGAAATTTCATTAATAAAGGTAAACATATAGCAAGTTAGGGATGAAATTTCATTAATAAATCTAGAATGTACAATAATATTTACATCAATTTAATCAAAATACAAGCGCAAATTATCGGCATTCCATGTGTGTAGGATGAGCTCTCTATCCGATCTTTCTAGCTAACATACACCATTCCCTAGCGTCGAGCTTGATTTTCTCTCGATTTTTATTGATTTTCCTTAATCCGATCAATATTAAACCCTACTCATCTACTATTAACCCTTAATTTAGAATTAAGAAAAATCTAAGTTTTAAATATGTTTTCAAAAATACTTGGAGTCGCCATCTGTCCGAGGTTAGGAAAAAATGGATTAAGTTAAATTGATTGAGTAAATCAATTTTAGTAGCTAGTTTACTGGAAGACCAATTTTAAAAAATTGATTTTGGAAAACTAAAGATTTTTTAGTCCATGGGCTAACTTTTTTAAACCCTTAACAGGTATGTCTATTTAACTTTCTAAGTTTAAATTTACCTTTCAATAACACTCTTTCTAGACCAAAAGAAGAATCTTAAATTTATAAATAAAATCTTATTAACACACAAAAACAAAATAAAATTTATTCACAAAATAGGAAAAATAAAAAGTTTCTCTATTTTAAGTTGCCCTATAAATACCTACGTACTCTCTATTAGGGATCAGACTTTTTGTAACTCGTTTATGAAAACAGTAGTGAGTTGATTTATTTTAAATTTGAAAAGTGACCAAGTTTAAGCTTTTTAGCTATTTATTTTATTTTGAAAATTTCCAAAAAAAGATCCTAAATTGAGGTTTTTTAATTTTTGGAAAGTTCTAAAAATAAAATGTCCCAATTTAAAAAAGGGTTGATTTATATTTATTAATTTGGAAAATTGATTATTTTAGGTGATAAAACAATTTTTTTTTTCATTTGCTTTATTTTATTTTATTTATATTTATATATTTTTTTCTTTTTGTGTTTTACCAAAGAAAATAAAAACTAAACTAAACTTCCTTTTTTTTTTCTTTTTTAGATTTTTTTTAGTTACAATTACAATAGATTTTATAGAAAAATTAATTAATTAAATTAAATAAAAAATTACATAAAATTGGAATAAATAGTACAAAAGAAAGGGTTGGACGAAAATTGGGGCATGTGGGTCAACGAACGGATAGGATGGAGCTTGTAAGCCGAGTTATGGGTTGGTGCTCTACCTGGGTTGAAGAAGAACCATAGCAGCTTAGGAATCGATTTGGATTGACTTGCTCACCAAAACAAATGAGAAAGGGCTTTTTTATGAGTTTCTAATTGGACTTAGTTGAGGAAGGTTTGATGCCATGGCCTAACTTGGTCGTTTGGTGGGGGTTTGTGACTGTGTAATGGCGGTGGCAGTTGTGTGATCTTGGTAGCGATTGCCGAAAATGTATAAATTGTTGGGTCTTAGGTTTTAGAGCACTACGAGTCTAGCCATTGTGATAGTTTAACCTAAGGAGCGATGATTAGTGGTGTTTTGCAAGGGTGGTGTGATGGTTAAAGGTTTAGGTAGTTGGAGTTGGTAGGGCAACTATGAGGCATGGTAGAGCATAAGAGGGGTTAGCATGGAGAACTAGAAAGCTAGATAGATTAGAGAGAGAAAGAAAGCACCTAAAGAGAGCGAAAGAGCTCGAATGTGTATATTTGGGAAAGATTGAGAGACCACTAATTATTTGAAAGTGTGTGGAAAGCTCTAATTTATAAGTTCCCCAGCTCGTGCAATCTTAAAAAGAGCAATAAAGGCTAGATCAGTCATGAATGCTTTCATGCATGGGAATATTTTTTTCAATTTTTAGATCTTCTTTTCACTAAGAAAACAAATGAATTTGGACGTAATATGGATACCATTCAAGAGTATTTCAAGTCTATAATTAATTCCTAAACTTCCTTTAAACAAATTTAGCCAAAAAATGAGTTTAATTGAGTCATGAAGAGAGGGGAATGTGTGGGGTGTTATCTTTTTTCATTTCTACACAAAACTTGCATCCTAGAGGAGAAGACTAGGGTGCATGGTCAAGTGCTGGGCACGTGCCATGCGCTTGTTGCACAAAAACTGAGTTTAATTAAGCCATTGGTCCTTTGACTGATTAATTAGGGCCTTAGGCCCCATTTCCAAACCAAATGGACCAAGTTTAAAACCTAATTCGATCCTTCTTTCTCTTTTTTTTTTTAATAAATAAAAAAATACACTAAACTAAGTTCCTACTTAAAATTAAACCATAAACAACCGATCTTAAAATAATTTTCACTTAAGCCTAATTTAAATTATTTTTTGTACTTAGAGCTGACACCAAAAATTAAATGACTAGTTCTAGGTAACCCAATAATATTGAAAATAACCTAAGACTTCTACTTTCCTTTAAAAAGAAAAATCTATCTTTCTAAATTATTATTTTCTTTCATTTTCTATATTTTATATTTTTTTGTTCTTCTTTTCTAAATTTTCTATTTTTTTGTATTTTTCTAAATTTTCTACTTTTTGTATTTTTTTTTTCTAAATTAAAACCTTTTATCTTACTCTAAAAAAAAAAATGTAAGGGGGTTGGAAGGAGGTGTCTATAATTGCCCTCTTTTTGATGAAGTTTAAGTAAAAATTTGCTACAAAGGCAAAATAGACACCATTGTTGTCTTAAAGATGAAATTGACCTCAGAAGCGCTACAACTAGCTAATTGTCTTAGGCTCAATCCATTGGGGTTTTGGTCAAAAATGAAAGAGAGAGATGGCACTCTAAGAGCCAATTGAGATACTAGAGTGGGTTTTCGAAAGGTCTAGTGCTTAGGCATTGATTATAAAAAATCGGTTTGAAACCCGATCGTACTCTTCTAATCTAACTAATCTAGGTGGAAGCATATTTAGTAGACTAGCAACCCTAAATTGGAATCGGTTTAAAGACCTAGTCATACTCTTTTAAGCCTACTAACCTAAGTGAAAGCGTCTCTTGAGGATTGGTAATTCTAAATTGGAATTGATTTGACAAAACCTAGTCATGCTTTTTTGAGCTTACTAACCTAAGTAGTAGTTTTTTAGGAAACTAGCAACCCTAAATTGAAATCAATTTGAAAAGACCTGATTGTACTCCTTTGATCTCAGTCGAGCCCTATTTCGGTTTCCTTAATTTAACCTATATTAAACTTAGTCTGCTTAATATAAATTGCTTGACATTAAATTAAGTAAATATTTTTTTAAAAAATAATTTGAAAATTAGAGTTGCCAACCAATTCAATTGATAAAAAGTGAAATGAGGGCTTTTAGGTAGGAAAACTTTAACTTGGCTACTAATCTGTAGATTTTCTAAGAAAACGATTTTTAGAAAATTAAACTAGAAAACAACTATGTTCGGAGGCTAACTTATTAAAACTAAGTCACTATATAAAAACTAAAGAAAAATTGATGGGCTTTTATTTTTATAATTTCCTAAGAAACAATAAACTATATCTAAATATACAAAATATAACTAAAATGAATTTTTATGATTTTTTAATACTAATTTTTCAAAAAGAGAAATTTTTTTATTTTTTTAGATGGTTGCCTCAAAGATGCCTACGTACCTGCTATTCAAGATCAAACCGGCTATAATTCTCTTTTATAAAATATTTAGTAAGTAGATTATTTTTATTTCAAAAATCGAGCCAGTTTTACCTTTATTTATCAATTTATTATTTAAAAAAAACCTAAGAAATCTAATTTCACCAAATTAAAGAAAAACCTTAACTAACTTAATCTTTTTATGAAAAACTCCAATTAAGATTTTCATTTTTTAAAACCACTATGTGTTAAAAAAAAATATCTTTTGCTAAATCCTAACTATAAGATATGTTAAAAATACAACCTACATACATATCTCATTCGTATCTTTTTTAAATCTTAACTACTAGATATATATCTTGATACAAATCTTTTCTAAATCTTAAACGTAAAATACATATCTCGATACGCATCTTTAAAAAAAAATGCAATTTTTCAATAATCTAGACTCACTAAAAAACTCAAATTATCTAAAAGATATCCAATGATAAAACAATAAAAATAATAAATCTAAACTAAAAGAAAATAAATTAGTAAAGATAACTAAATAAAATAAAATAGAATAAAATAAATAGAATAATTTTTACCTAAATGAATCGAGTCGCACGTGATCGTCATTGTATTTGAGTGTTAGATTTCACATGTTACACACCGAACTGCGTGTATGTCGTATGTTAGATTGAATGTGGTTTGCTAGATTAAGGATGTGGACTTCGGTTAGACTTTGGCTTGCATGAAGATTGAGGACGTCAAGATGGCACTATGGTGTGGAAACTAGATTGGTTGAATGCGTTGTGTTGACTTCAAATGGTCAGGGGGATGAGGCTTCGGCGTACAGTAGGGTATAGACGTGAATGGACTTATGTGTACGTGTAAGCTGCTGCTCAGACTGTTGGCTTGAGCTATCGGTGTGTGCTTGGATTTTGAGGACGTGATATGTGTCAAGGCTTCGTGGATTGGAATTGCTAGATTGTGCAGCTGCTTCTGGGACATTGGACTTCGGATTGTAGATTGTAGCTTCGGATTGGATTTCATTTGGGAAGTGGGAAGTTGGTTGTTAGGGCTTCAAATTGATGGCGTGGACTTTAGCAACTTAGAATTGGATTGAAGGACGGTTGCCCTTTGGGAATTTGGAATTGGATTCAAGGACGGTTGGACTTCGAAAATTTGGAAATGGAGTTCAGTTTCTCAGTCAAAATTTGCAAGTGAATTGTGGGAATAAAAAAACTGTCCAAACTCTACCATTAAATCCATATTTATAAACCAATAACTGAATCTTTGGTATCAAAAATATGGAAGATTTGATAATGATTCTTTGAAGATTTACCTTAACTTCTAGAAATACTTAATTCGGGCTTTCTATTTTTTAAGGCCCGATCTAACCCTATCTATTATAGCCCAACAACTTATTTAATAAATCCTAAGTTCATTCTAGCCTAATATAAATTGAATAAAAATCTACTTTAAATCGGACTAGTCCAAAATTATTTTAATAAAGCTCAACTCTCGAATAACTTAATAATTTATTAAATTAATCACATTCCGTTATCCGATTTGATCTTAAATAATCCGACGCGACTCAGCTTAACACGACTTGACTCAATACGATTCGATTCGATATGACACAGCTCGACACGATACGATTTAACATGATTCGACTTAACTTGACTCTCTTTTTTATTTTTCATTTTTTCTTTTTTTTGTTATTTATATTTTTTTATTTTGTTTATTTATTATCTTTTAACTTGGCTTAACTAAAAATGAAAATGAAAATGGCAAAAATGAGGTGTCTACAGCTACCCCTCTTTGTAGCGAAATTTGATTAGAACTATGCTACAATGACAAAAGATATACTTATTTTTGCTAGACTTGACTTGGATAATCCGAAGAAAATAGATCTCTTCAAGATTAAAAAAAAAAAAGAAAAAAAACTTATTTTGATAGATAATCTAAAAAGAATAAATCTCTTTGAGACTTCGGATGTTTTGGTCTAGTGGATAATTTGAAGAGGATAGATCTCTTCGAGATTTCAAGAAAACTTTGTTTTGGTGGACGATATGAAGAGGATAAATCTCTTCAAGATTTCTTTTAGGTAAATGATGTAAAAAGAATAGATCTCTTCAAGATTTCAAAAATTTTGTTTTAGTTAGTGGATGACCTGAAGATAATAGATCCCTTCAAGATTTTGTTTTTGTGGATGATTTGTAGAGGATTTATCTCTTTAAGATTTTGGTTTTGTATTTCGAAAAAGATAAATCTCTTCGAGATTCTTTGTTTTGTTTAATAATCCAAAGAAGATAGATCTCTTCGAGATTTCTTTTAATCTAGTGAATGATCCAAAGAGGATAGATCTCTTCGAGATTTATTTTAGTTAATCCAAAGAGGATAGATCTCTTTGGGATTTCGGAAAAAAGCTAGCTTAGGTTTGGTGAATAATCCGAAGAGAATTTCTTCGAGATTTTAAAAACTTTGTTTTAATCCTCCTAAATAACTCTTTCAAGGATTTTTAGGATCATCTTACCTAGGAATGAAGAATTTCTCATATAGCAGCCAATCAACATGCTTACATTGACTCTCGATATTTACTCATTCAATCAACAGAATATCACCAAAGGATTGTACTTGCTCCTTTTCCTCTCTTTTTTTTTTTCTTTTTTCTCCTTTTTCTTTTTCTTTTTTTCTTTTCCATAAAACCTTCTAAACTTTTTGCTGATGAGTCTTGTAACTGTACCATGCTTATGCTTCGAATTTACTTTTCTCGTTTCTCAATTTCTACTCTTTATGATTCCTAAAAGATAAATCTCTTTTCAAAAAACTAGATTAAATCATTAGGAACATTCAATTTCAATTTATTTAGTGATTTAGATTCATTGGTAAGTGTTTGGTATTTAAGTGTATGGGGCTAAGAAACACGGTACACAAGGATTTATTAGTGAAGTATTTATTGGTCAATAACCATCCGAATTCAAGAACATTCATGGATATTAACTTTACTTGTAAACAATGAAAGATTAACCATAAGCAATTCTCACGAAAAATTGGAATCTTTATTGAACTCAGTTTTCATGGGTATTACAACTTGACTACATCTGAATTCGTCGGTCCCCTTAATTCCAGGCCATCCGTTTTTGTCAATACTAATGTACCTCTTGATAATACCCTTTTCACCACATAAAGCCTTCATAATTTAGAGCAAACTTGCTCTTAGTGTCTTTTGCATTCGGCAACACTTTCTTTAATACCAAGTCTCCTTCCTCGAAGTACTTCGAGCATACTTTCTTGTTAAAAGCTTAAATCATTTGCTGTTGATAGCATTGACCATGACATATTGCTGTAAGTCTTATCTCATTTAGGAGATTCAAATGTTCCATTCGCTTCTTCACCTACTCTGTTTCATTGAGCTAAGTTTCTGCCAATATTCAGAATGAAGGTATTTTCACTTCCACTGGTAGTACCACATCAATTCCATATACTAAGGAATAAGGTGTTGCACCTATAGAGGTTCTGACTGAGGTTTTGTAAGTCATGAGAGCAAAGGAAAGCATCTTATGCCAATCTCTATAAATGATCGCCATTTTCTCAATGATTCTTTTGATATTTTTATTAGCGGCATCAATTGCCCCATTCACCTGAGGTTAATACGGAGTTGAGTTTTTGTGATTGATCTTAAATTGGCTGTACACTTCATCCATCAACTTATTGTTCAAATTTGTCCTGTTGTTTGTAATAATAAACTAGGGTGCACCATATCTTACAATGATGTCTCCTTTTAGGAATTTGACCACTACTCCTTTGGTCATTGTGGCATATGACTCTACTTCCACCCACTTGGTAAAATAGTCAATTGTGACTAAAATGAATTGTGCCTATTTGAAACCATTGGCAAAATTGGACCGATCATGTTAATCCCCCACATTAAGAAAGGCAAAGGAGCTAACAACACATGCAATTCTTAAGGAGGAGCGTTGATTTTTTTTAGCGTACACCTGACATAAGTGACAATGTCTTACATGCTTGATACAATCTAATTCCATCGTCATTCAAAAATATCCCATCCTCATGATTTTCCTGGCTAACATTTATCCATTCATGTGAGGATCACAAACTCCATGCACTTTTTTCATTAATTTCTTGGCTTCTTCTTCATCTACATACCTCAGTAGTATTGCATCTGGTGATCTTTTGTATAACGTGACTCCACTTAACAAAAAATGAGCAGCCAATCTTCTTAAGGCTTTTCTATCTTTCCTATCAGCATCTTTAGGGAATTCACCTGTTTGAAGTAACTTTTTGATATTATAGTATTAGGGTTTCTTTGATTCCTTCTCTTCAATTGTTAGGCAGAAAGCTGGTTTTTCCTCCACCTTAATCTTTAAGGGTTGAATTTCTATCCTATTCGTAACTTTCACCATAGACGCTAGCGTGGCCAATGCATCAGCAAATTGATTTTGGGTTCTTAGAATATCAGTGAATGAAATCTCTTAAAATTTTTCAATCAACTTTCTTAAATGCTATTGATAAGGTATCAATTTCTCATCTTTTGTCTTATATTCTTCAAAGATTTGGAGAATTATAAGGAAAGAATCTCCATACACTTCAATTTTTTCTATTCCCATATCTAACTCCATTTTGAGCCCCAAAATACAAGCTTCATATTCTACTATGTTGTTGGTTTGTGGAAATGTCAATCTTGCTGTCATAGGGAAATGATTACCTTTAAGTGACACCAATATTGCTCTTATCCCACATTAGAATACATTGGCTGCTCCATCCCAATTTCTCATCATTCAATTCATTTGCCATCATCACATTTCCATCAAGAAATTGTGCTTTTGAACCATGATCCTCATCTTCTAATGGGTATTCCACTAATTGATCGACCATTACCTACCCCTTGACTAAACTCTGACTTACGTACTTGATATCAAACTTCGAGAGTAGGATCTGCCACTTCGAAATTCTCTCAATCAGTATTGACTTTTCTGCTAAATATCTCAATGGGTCATGTTTTGTCAACAACTCTACTGAATAATAAAGAGTATATTGCCTGAGCTTATGTATCACCCATACCAAGACATAACATGTCCTTTCCACTTTTGACTATTTCTGCTCGCCTTCTGTGAATTTCTTACTCAAGTAGTATAGTTTTGTCAACAACTCTATTGAATAATAGAGAGTATATTGGCTGAGCCTATATATCACCCATACCATGGCACAATACGTCCTTTCCACTTTTGAGTATTTCTGCTCGCCTTCTATGAATTTCTTGCTCAAGTAGTATATAGGATGCTCTTTTCTGCTTGTTTTATCTTTCTATCCCATGATACATCCCATCGATTCAAGAAGAACTGTCAAGCAGAGAATCAATGATTGTCCTTGTGTAGGAGTAACCAATATTGGCGAATTCATAAGATATTCCTTAATTTCAACAAATGCTTGCTCATACCCTTCATTCCAATCTATTGCTGCATTCTTCCTCAAAAGTTTGAATAACGGCTTGCACTTATCAGTTAGTTATGATACAAACCGAGCAATGTAATTCAACCTCCCTAACAATCCCCGAACTTCTTTTATAGTTTTTAGTGTAGGCATGTTTATGATTGCCTTGACCTTATCTTGGTCCACTTCGATTCCTTTTCTACTGACTACAAAACCTAACAATTTTCCCAAAGTTACTCCAAAGGTGCACTTTTCGGGGTTTAGCTTTAGTTGAAACTTCCTCAACTGCTCGAATAATTTACGCAAAATATCCACGTGATTTTCATTCTCCTTAGATTTGGCGATCATATCATCCACATAAACTTCAATTTCCTAATGCATCATGTCATGAAATAGAGGTACCATAGCACGTTGATAAGCTACCCTTGCATTCTTTAACCCGAAAGGCATCATTCGATAACAAAACATTCCCTAAGTAGTAACGAATGTAGTTTTTATTTTATCCTCTTCTGCCATCTTGATTTGATTATACCTCGAGAAACCATCCATAAATGAGAAAAGATAATTTCCAGCTGTGTTATCCACCAATACATCAATGTGTGACAAAAGAAAGTTATCCTTTGGTATCACCTAGTTTAAATTACGGAAATCTACACAGACTCTAACTTTCCCATTTTTCTTCAACACTGGCATCACATTGGCTACCTATTCGGGGTAATTTGACACTTCTATGAACCCAACTTCCAGCAATTCTTCACTTCTTGTTTTATTTTGAGTAGTATATCTTATCTAAACTGTCTAAGCTTTTGTCTTTTTAGTTTAATCTTTTTCTCTGTTGGCAACTTATGAACTACGATAAACGATTCTAAACCAAGCATATCTTTATAAGACCAGGCAAATATGTCCACGTATTTCGATAACAATCGTGACAACTACTATTTCTGATCATCCATTAAATTACAGCCAATCTTCAAGTTTCATAGGTTTTCTTCTGTTCCTAAATTGATCACAACCAGTGGTTCGTCAATAATCACTCTACCCTGTTCATATCGATGCCAACTCTCTTGTATTTCACTTGGAGTATCAATATCATCCCCAACGTTTGACCTAGTAGGGCCGAAGGTAAATTGGTACTTTCATCATTTACATGGGGTAGATATCCATTATGTTCATCATTTTTATCGGATCTAAAGAGTAAAGGAAAAAGAAAAGGATAACGAATAAATAACAAGGAAGAATTGATAGAAAGAAAGGAATAATTTTTATTAAATGAATGAATTCCAATTGTCTGAAAAAAGGCCTAACTAATCAGACTAATTATTGAAATCAAATGCTCTTAATTAATCTAATTTTGCTTGTCTAAAGAGACCTATTAACGGGAACAGAAAACTAGTTGCATAAGGAAATTGGTACGCTAATATCTTCCTTCTTGTCTAGACCAATGCTGCATTGCTAGGCCAAGCTCTTGGATAGGCTGGCTACTTCAAGTTCTTGAACACCAGCTGGTACTAGGAATGTCTGACGGATGTCTGGAAAGTCCATGTGAGCATGGTAGAGCTGATCTCCTCTCTTGTCTCTAGTTTTGGCCTTCATTTCTTGGATTTCTTCTTCAGTGGGCTCATGTCCAAGCCTTAATGTTCCAATCTGCTGCTTAGGTTATTCCAAGCGACCTCGTGCCCCCTATCTTGACTCTTTGATCATACTGACCTCATCAAAAATCTACAATCCCAGCTCCTCCAATCCTTTATTCCCAATATATGGAATAGCTGTTTCTTTATAAATCCAGTAGTCCTATTCCCTGAGAATAGTATCCAACTACCCATTAGCTATAAATTTCACTTTCGGATGTAGACTGGATAAAATTGCCCTTACTGAGTGAATCTGTGGTCTTCTTAACAGAAGATTAAAAATTCGTGGTATATCCAAAACTTGAAATGGAATAGTAAACACCTGTAGACTGATCTCGACCTATAGCCCAATTTCTTTGAACCATCAAAAGCCCTTACTGAAATTAAGCTGGGCTTTATCTCAACTGAATCTACTCCTAATAAATTTAGTGTCGCCAAGGTACACACATTCAATGAAGACCCATTATCTATCAATACTTGAGCAACTACTTTCCTTACACACTTGACCATTATGAAAAGGGGTTTTGTGTGCTGATCTCCTTCTTCACCTAGCTCATCTGGTGAGAACAAAATCTAATCCATCATAAATATTGAATTCACCACTAATCTCAGCTTCTTAATAGAAATCCCTTTAGGTACTTTGACATCCTTCAAAATTTTTATTAATGCTTCCCGATGAGTATCTAATGACACAAGCAAGCCCATTAGAGAGATCTAGGTTGGTACTTTAGCTAGCTGATCCATAATCTTATATTTACTAGCTTTCACTATCTTCTTGGCAACATTCTGATCTTTATCATTTATGTCTTCAAAGATCTTTCGAGAAGCCTCTTTCATAGTAAACTTCTTCTTGGCTTTCTCATTTTGGTCATAAACTCGCCTCGAGCGCGTAAGCCCACCTACCATAAGTGATGAGGATCCGATTATTTGATTCACTATTTGGTAATCCAAAGGGGTTGCTTTGTAATTCTCTAGAGTGATTAAGACATTAAAAGCAATCTTCTTAGGCTTACCTAATTCTTCAACCTTCTTAGTCTTCCCATAGTACTAAAAAACCAATGGCTTAGGTCTATCTCTAATCATTCCAACCATCTCAGCCATCTTCATGGCTTCTGTAATAAGTTTGTCTTCTTCTTCAAATTTGGGACCCCATCCAGTGGGTAGTTTATTAGCATATATGGCAGGTAAACCAACGTAATCTACCAAATACTCAAACTTCCCTAACGGTTCTCCTAGGGTGTGAATCGTCAGATCTCTAGCTTCATACATTTCTTTAAGCTCCTTTTGAGTACTTCTCTTTTTTGGTTTTGGAATAGTCATAGTCACAATATCATATTTCTTTATCTTCTCATCCTTCAACAATTGATATATTGCCAGTCTAGTCCAGGTTTTATCCTTGAGATTCATATTCTGTAAGTACCCGAGTTGCCTTAGATTCCAAGCTATCTCCTCAATAGTAATGGGGAGATTGTCTAGATCAATCTCTAGTTTAGAAACTTCGGTAATGATCATGTTGATTGAATGTCCATGATCCAATAGAAGATTGTTACCCACATTGGGAGCAAAAGTCTGAATGAAATCCAATTGTACCAATTTTGCATCAATAAGATCCTGGATCCAATGTCTAAGTCTCCAGCATTGGTTTGTAGAATGCCCCACTTGCCCCAAATGATAATCACAGCAGAGCTCTAGGTTATACTTTTTCGGTCTTTGTCCCTCTTTCCGTATTTCGAATGTTAAGAGATTCTCCTTCCTTAGTCATATGAGAACCTAGCTTAGAGGAATGGGAATATGAGTAAACTATCTTCTTTAAGGGTGATTATTTTGACTCGAATTTAGCGAGGGATTAGATCCTCCTGTCGCGGCTACTAGGGCTACAGGCCTGATAAGGTTGCCAATGTTAACAACACTTACAGTGGTTTCTTTGGTTTTGTTGGAAAATCTCGCCGGAGGTGTCTTCTTCTCAACTGCTTCAAGATTAGGAAACTTTCTAGTAGCAATAGCTTCCTCAATTCGATACCCTAAGGCCATAATTTCTGCAAAGTTGGAGGCAAGGTGTCTGACCAGATGTTAGTAGTACGGGCTTCCAAGAGTATTAATGAAGGCAAAAGTCAAGTCCTTTTCTGTTAAGGGTGGAGTTACCCTTGCCGCCATAGCCCTCCATCTCTAAGCATATTCCTTAAAGTTTTCGTTGGCCTTCTTTCGTAGATTATTCAAATCCCACATGGATGGAGCCACTTCAATGTTGAACTTGTATTGGTTATAGAAAACCAGTGCTAAATTATCCCAAGTATTGACCTTATTTAAGTCTAATTAGGCATACCAAGTTAAGGCAGGCCCAATCAAGCTATCTTGACAAGTCTAGACATCACCTTGTCATACTTCGTGTATTTCCCCATTTTCCTGATGTACAACCTAGTATGGAGTTTCAAGCATCTGGTCCCATTGTACTTCTCGAATCTTGGCACTTTAAATCTTTCCGGGAAATCATCATCTTCATATGTCGGCAAGTTGATCATCCCCATCTATTTAAACTCGTTAACCATTTCTAGAGTTTTCATCTTCTCGATCAACGTCTACATAAATTTCCTTTCGTTCTCTCGATGTTTTTCCTCAATTTCCTTCGTCCATATCTCGGCATTAGGAACCGATTCTTAATCTTCCAATTCGGGGGGAAGGGTCACTTCTTCATTCTGATTCAGGTTGACTTGAGATCCTTGTCTATCATTAATGATCTTAATAGCCCGAGTAAGAGCTTGGATCTGTTCAGCCATCTTGTTCATGTTTTCCTCCAGGGTTGCAACTATCGGGTCAGGCTCAGTTTAATTGATTTTTCTAGTACCTTAAGTTAACATCCTTATCTTAAAACGAGTGAATATCGGGCTTCTAACTGAGTCTACTCATTTGAACACTATCTTCGAAATCCTACGCGAAAACCCAAGTTTTAAACCTTTTTGTGAATGAAAATTTTTTGTTGTTTCTTTTTTTTTTTTCTTTTTCTGTTGTTTGCTTTTCTTATTGTTTTTATTTTTTTTATTTTTTAGTTTGTTTTTGCTATTTAAAAGCCAACTATAATAAAATAATGAGCAAGAGATTGCATAATCAATAAAGATTTTTATTTAACAAAGCTATAACTTTATTAATAATCGTAAAATCCAACTTATACAATGGACTAAAAGAAAAGAAAAGAAAAGAAAAGAAAACTCCTAACTAATCTTCCTAAAAAAAAACTAAAATCCTATATCTACAAGAGTCGATGGATCTGGCTAGGACAGGCTTCATCAACTTCTCTCATAAGTCTTTGGATTGCAACATCTCTTTCTCAAATCTTACTCCTCAAGAATTCATTTTCTTCCAACAGTCTCTCATTTTTCAGTTTAACTCTTCAATAATTCTCTTACTTTCTTAGAACTGGGTTTCAACTTTAGCTCATATGGTATCTCAGTAGGTAAAAGATATGTTGGCTATGGCTTGTGTTTGAATACATTTGGAGCTTCATGTCGTATCTTTCTAGTTTTCTCTAATTGATCATAGATGAACTGCTTGGTGACTTGGTATTCTCTAACTTTACCTCTCAAAGTTCCCACATTGACTATGTTCTTGAATTCTCTTTGTTCCTACAGCTTCACAAGTTTTACTAATCGTTGAATTAAAGCAACCATAGGTATATAAGGATCTTGATAACTCGACGTGACAATGTCCAAGGGATCTCTATAGGCTATTTCTTGAGGCAAACCTAACAGTCTAGTGATACAAGTTGGGAAAGATCCTGTACAACCCGTAATACTGATAAGGGGAACCCTTGCATAATCGACGCACCCTAAGATGGCTTAACTGCAATGGCTCCATCTAATTGTCTACATGAAATCTACTGGCTGTATCTTGCTAATAACTAACACCTATCCTTTAAATTGAGCTTCATCTAATACCTTAAGATAGCTGGCAAAGTGGTCAATCAGTTTCATATTTTTAGTCAGGAATTCTCTGAGAAGATTCCATCCATACCCCTGTGTGTAATTGAGAAACCACATGGCAAGGATTGTAAGGTTAGCCATGAATTACCTATGCCCTTGCTTCCTCAAATAGGTGAGTATCCTGAATTTTTTTGCTAGTAAGGCCGGTATATAGGATCTATCAGCTAATAATTAAGTCACTAATTCGGCTACCCTATAATGGACATGACCATATCTAACGGGAAACTGTACTGTCCTAAACACTGCTACAATAAAGGTGTTGACCCTCTTCTTGGCCCATGATTCATATCCTCCACAAATGATCTGACGGTATTTCTAGTAAGCATTTAGGCTTGAGAACCACTTTACTAGTCTTAAGATGTTGAGACACTTTTTGCCCTCTGAAGATGAGAACGGTGCCAAGACTAACTTTTTGACTCTCAATAAGGTCATGAAAGCTTTCTCGAGCTGGACTCTAAGATCTGAGATAGTTATGCCTGTTTCGAGAGGTAGAGCACTAAGTAGCTACGAGTACTCATCTATAATGGGTGTCAACACATGTAGGCTAAAATTGAAAGCTACAGATTCTAGATTCCAGTAATGAATAAGGGCTTAAATTAGAGGCCAGTGAAGCTGAACCCGCATAAGGGACACGACAAGCTTGATCTTCTAATGAATGTGATCTTGCTTAACGGGAGGAAGTTGGTTCAACCAATCTCTCAGGATGGCCTCAAGGAAGGAATGCTTATCCAACTAGACCTCGTGGACGGGCTTTAAACTGACACTATCCTGACTTTCCATATCTATATTACAAAAAAAAAAAAAAAAAACATGAAATGATGTGCTTATTTACAACAAGACTACTAAATTTACTATAAAGTTGGATATGATATTAACATTTTGCAACTTTTTCAAAAATTTTCTTAAAAATTACGCAACCTTTCACTCACCAAGAAAAAATAAAACACATATAATACAATGAATTATTAAATAAAAACTAGCATTGGCAAAGTAAAATCAAATAAAAAAAATATATAGTATGCTACATACACATGCAATGCAATAAGGGTCAGTAATCAATAAATTATAAGAAATATGATGAATTTGTGGTCGGGAAATACCCCTATATATAAATAGGTCTAAAATAAGATTTTTTTTTAAAAAAATAAAGTTTGTAAATACTTATAAATAAGGGTTATTGGTTTTTTTTTTTTTTTTAAATTTCCCCTTTCTTGAAGAAGAAAATTAAATCGATTGTAGATTAATTGGGCTTTTCTTATAATATAAAAATAACTACCCCTTTCCAGAAAAAAATGATGCACAAGGGTAGGGTCTACAGGTTTTGGGCTTAGTAGCTCCGAGGCTTTCCAGAGAGAAGCTTAATGGGCTACATTAAAGCCTGAGTGGGCTTACCTATCACCATCAGGTGGGAGTAAAGACGCTGGTGACCTAAGGGTTACATAATGGTAGCCTGTCCTAAATTCCTAAGGTAGCTCAAGTTCAACCACATCTAAATATACTAATGATTACTTAAATAAATAAAAAGAACCCACCCCCTACCCCCATTTCCCAATAAGGCCCATTAGGCCAAGCTTTTTTCTTAGAGCCTGCATTTCTAAAACCAATTAGTGCAACTATAATACAAAAAGAAAATGATAATATAAAAACCCATCAATTAATCTTTAATTTTCACATGGCTAACCCACTAGGCTTCTCTAATGGAGTCATCAATTCTATCGAGTCCTATTTTAGTTTTCTTAATTTAACCTATACTAAGCCCATTTCGCTTAATGTAAATTACTTAACATTAAATTAAGGAAATATTTTTTTTAATTTAAAAAAAATTGGAGTCACTAACCAATTTAATTGATAAAAAGTGGAATTAGGCTTTTTGAGTGGAAAAACCCTAATTTAGCTATTGATATGTAGATTTTCTAAGAAAATAACTTTTAAAAAATTAAACCAGAAAAAATCAAGTTTGAAGACTAACCTATTAAGATTAAGTCACCACGTAAAAACTAAAAAAAAATTAATGGGCTTTTATTTTTATAATTTCATATCGAAATATACAAAATATAACTAAAATGAATTTTTATGATTTTTTTATTACTAATATTTCAAAAAGAGGAAAAAAATTTTATTTTTTTAGACAGTTACCTTGAAAGTGCCTACAAACCCGCTATTCAGAATCAAATTAACTGTAGTTCTCTTTTATAAAATATTTAGAGAGTGGATTCTCTTTATTTTAAAAACCAAGCCAGGTTTACGTTTATTTATCAGTTTATTATTTTTTTAAAAAAACGTAAGAAATCTAATTTCACCAAATTTAAAAAAAATACCTAACTAACTAAATCTTTTTATGAAAACCTCTAGTTAAGATTTTTATTTTTTAAAACCATTACGTGTAAAAAATATATATATATCTTTTCTAAATCCTAACTATAAAATATGTTAAAAATACGATCTTGATATGTACTTCATACGTATCTTTTTTAAATCTTAACTACCAGATATGTTGCGAACCGTGACCAAGAGTAAACAAAGTGCTTACGCAAGGAAGAAAATACACAAGTATATTAATAATAATCTAATGTCTTTTACAGCTACAAGTATAAGGGTATTTATACTCATAAGTTAGGGCAACTCGCCTAAAAAGGAAAAGACAAAATGAGGCATTTCCTAAGGAAGTAATGTACAGGATATAAAAAGGTAAAAATGAATATATAAGAAAAACAATCATTAGTACAATGGATTTTGCACTTAATACTGTATACATGATGTTGCTATATTGGTGAGGTTGTTAGAAGATGCAGACAAAAAGTACGGACATATGGCTTATCCGAGTAAGGATAGCTTATTTGAGCAAGGATGGCTTAGTCAGTCCAGAGTCTCTCTTTCTCGACTTTTCAACAAGGAAAATGCCGAGTGATTAATCGGTTCGGATGGTAGCAAGTAATCTTCAATTTGGCATATTGCAGAATGATGGGCAATCATACTGCTCGGCATGAAAGGTGACTTGACAAGGAGGTACTCGGTCTCAGTAGAGGTTGGTTGGGACAGAAAGATTTGTCATGTTAACTCCTCTAATCCTCAAGCTCTACTATGGGTCAGAGGTCCGATAACTTAATTTCTATTAAGATAATTATCTTTTCAAAATCTTAACCATAAGATACGTATCTCAATATGCATCTTTAAAAAAAATGCAATTATTTTAATTAACTAAATTCAACAAAAAAACTCAAATTATCTAAAAGATATCTATCGATATAGCAATAAAAATAATAAACTTGTACTAAAAGAAAATAAATTAGTAAAGATAACTAAATAAAATAAAATAAATAAAATAATTTTGAACTAAATCAATTGAGTTGCACATGATGGTTACCATGTTTGTGTGTTGGATTTTGCATGTCGTATTCCGGACTACGTGTGTGTCGTATGTCGATTGTGTGTTGGATTTCGCATGTCATATGCCAGACTACGTGTGTGTCGTATGTCGGATTGCGTGTGCTTCACTGGATTGGGGATGTAGACTTCAGTTAAACTTTGGATTGCATGTGGATTGAAGACGTCAAGATGGCGTTGTAGAGTGGAAATTAGATTGGTTAATTGCATTGTGTTGACTTCAAACGATAAGTGGGATGACGCTTTGGCGTGCAACAGGGCGTAGACATGAATGGACTTGTATGTTCGTGTGAGTTGCTATTCGGATTGTTGGCCTGAGCCGTTGGCAAGTGCTTGGATTTTGAGGACATGATTTGTGTCAGGGCTTCATGGATTGAAATTGTTGGATTGTGCAATTGCTTCTGGGACGTTGGACTTCAAATTGTGGATCATGGCTTTGGATTGATCTCGTTTAGGAATTGGGAAGTTAGTCATCAAGACTTCGGAATGATGGCGTGGACTTCGGCAACTTAGAATTGGATTAAAGGATGGCTGCACTTCGGAAATTTGGAATTGGATTGAAGGACGGCTGCACTTCAGAAATTTGGAATTGGAGTTGGGTTTCTCGGTCAGAATTTGCACGTGAATTGTGGGAACAAAAAAACCATCCAAACTCTATTGTTAAATCCTTATTTATAAACCAACAACTGAATATTTCATATCGAAAATATGTAAGATTTGATAATGATTCTTTAAAAATTTACCATAACTTCTAGAAATACTTAATTCAGGCTTTCTATTTTTTAAGGCTCGATCTGATCTAATATGTTATAGCCCAACAACTTATTTAATAAATCTTAAGTCCATTCTGTCCTAATATAAATTGGATAAAAACTTACTTTAAATCAGACTAAGCCAAAATTATTTTAATAAAGCTTAACTCTCAAATGACTTAATGATTTATTAAATTAATCACATACCGTTATCCAATTTGATTTTAAATGATCTAACGCGACGCGACTCAACTCAACACAACTTGACTTGATACAATTTGAATCCATACGATACGACTTGATACGATACGATTCGACTTGATATGATTTAACTCAATACAATTTGACTTGACTCGACTCTCTTTTTTATTTTTTATTTTTTATTTTTTCATTATTTATTTATTTATTATTATTTGTTTTGTTTATTTATTATCTTTTAACCTAACTTAACTAAAAATAAAAATAAAAATGGTAAAACTAAAGTGTCTACAAGCTCACTAACCTAAGTGGGAACATCTTTAGGAGAATAGTAACCTTAAATGAGAATTAATTTACAAAACTTGACCATGCTCCTTCAAGCTCACTAACTTAGGCATAGGCATCTCCAGGGGACTAGCAACCCTAAATAAGAATAGATTTGAAAAACCTAATTGTGCTCCTTTGAGCTCATTAAGCTAGGCAAGAGCATTTTTAAGGGACAAGCAATCTTAAATTGGAATCGATTTGAAAAAACCTGGTCATGCTCCTTTGAACTCACTAACCTAAGCAGGAACGTCTTTAGGGGACTAGCAACCCTAAATTGGAAAATGATGAAGGGAGGCGCTCTATAGGCTTGTTAAAAATGGTAAAGAGAGGTTAATGATGGTAAGCGTCCTATGGGCTCACCAAGAAATTAATGAAGGGAAGTATCGTACGGGTTTATTAAGACCCTAAGACAAATTGATGAAGGGAAGCACCTTTTGGGCTAGCTAAAAAAAAAATTGATGAAAGGAAGCGCCCTATGGGCTCACTAAAAAATTGATGAAAGGAAACACCCTATAGGCTCACTAAAACCCTAAAGAGATATTGATGAAGGGAAGCGCTCTATAGGCTTGCTAAAAAATTGATAAAAGGAAGCATCATATGGGCTTACTAAAAAAATTGATGAAGGGAAGCACCATATGGGCTCGTTAAAACCTTAAAGAGAGATTGATGAAGGGAAGTGTGCTATGAGCTTACTAAGACCCTAAGAGAAATTGATAAAGGGAAGTGCCCTATAGATTCACTAAAATCCTAAAGATTTGATGAAGGGAAGCACTCTATAGGCTCACTAAAACTTTAAGAAAGATTGACAAAAGGGGAAGTGCCCTATAGGCTGGATAAACCTTAAGAGAAGCAGTAAGTCAAGATAATGTTCTATAAGCTAACTAAAACCCTAAATGAGGTGTAAGTTGGGACAATGCTTCATAAGCTAATTAGAACCTTATGGGTCGGGACAATGCTTTATAAGCTAGTTAGAACCTTAAGGAAATATGGGTCAAGACAGCACTCCATGAGCTAGCTAAAATCCTAAAAAATAGATTGAAGATGGGATGACACTTTATAAGCTGGCTAGAACCTTAAAAATGGATGAAGGCTGGAATAGCACTTTAAGAGCTGGCTAGAACTCTAAAAAATAGATTAAAGATGGAATGGCACAAGAGCTAATTAAAACCCAAAAAACAAATTAAATATGGTATAGCATTATAAGAGCTGGCGAGAATCCTAAAATCGAATTAAAGATGAGATAGCTCTCTAAGAGCTGGCTAGAACCTTAAAAAATGATGAAAGATGGGACAGCGATGAGAGATGGGACAGCAATGTAAGAGTTGACTAAAACCTTAAAAAAAAAAAAATGAAAGATGTGACAATGCTCTAAGAGCTAGCTAAAACCTTAAAAAAAAAATGATAGATGGGACAACACTCTAAGAACTAGTTAGAATCATAAAAAATGATGAAAGATTGAAAAAGTAAAGCAAGGAACATAACTAGTTTAAAAATTTCTTGACTTGAAAAATATTTACAAGCAAAGAATTTGATGAAAAACCATTTATGACAAAAAAAGGCATCAGGGATTAGGTCCCTTAATCCAAAAAAAGAGTTAATGGGCATCAAAAACATCATTAGTGAGAATGACCTAAACTATTGTGGTCAACTTAAAAGGTGCAACCACATCTGTAAGAAGTAGGTGAACTAAACTGAAAGCTTAGCCACTCGAGTTGACATGGACTTAGATGAAAAAAGAAAAAAAAAATTGTAACAAGCCTTTACTTTCTCTCTCTCTTCTTTTTTTTTTTTAAATTTGCTAACGGGTATAAATTCTTGATAACTCATCCTTGATAACTACACTCTTCTTAGCCTTTGAAAATGTCTCCTAAGCTTTCTAGTGGGGCTTTGTGATTTTACATGTTCCTTCCCTTAAGGAAAGGGTAACTCATGATTAGTCTAGTTAAAGAGGAATTCCTTACACACTCTCAGTTTAGATTTCACTCTTAACTACTATTCCAAAAATTGTAGTTTATTTTGTAGGTGATACGCTTTTATCAATCTATTAAGTCTTTTTCAGTTTAATATTGTGAATTTAGGTTTCTAGTTAGATGGTTTCAAGAGGGATTAATGAGAAGGCCTATTTTGAAGGATTTATTTATTCAACCCAACTGTACAAGTTAAGAACCTTTATGAAAAAACTAGAAATGTGCTTGCCCTAATTTCAAAAATAATTTTTATTAAAGATAAATTATCTTTTAAAATCAAAAGAGCTTTTATCAAGTGTGGGAGGTCTTGTAGGTAGGGAAGCCTTACGTAATTCATCATGCATAAAAAAGTTTTTTTGTTTGTATTTTTAGAGTGTAATTTAGAGTAAATATAGAGGTTTTGTATTTTTGGGCTTAAAATGTGACTTAGGCCCTTGCATTTTGGGGGCTATTTGGGCTTTGATTCCTGAACTTTTGATTTAGTTTTGCTGCCCCTACTGGGGTGTGATAAATCTTTTTGGGCTTTTGTCTTGTACATGGGCCTAATTTTCCGGTATCTTTTCTTTCTTCTTTTTCTTCTTCTCCTTCTCTCTCTCTCTCTCTCTTTTTTCTTTTTTTTTTTTTTTTGCTGTTGCCCCATTATTTTTGCTCTTCTTTCTTTCAGCAGTCCTAACAGTGATCATTTCCATTGTCAAGGTTTTTTTTTTTTTTTTTTTTTGTCGTTAAGAGATTCAAGGTCCTAAATCCATAGATTCCTAGTGTATGGGCTTTGGTGAAGTATGTATAAGTTTTGAAAAAGAGTTGGCTCTTCTTCATTTCAAAGAAAAATAACTTATCAAAAATAAAAGTCATCTTTGAATTAATGTTACTGAAGTAAGCACAAACCAGTTTTTATCCTTTCCTCCAAATCAATGACCTTAACCTCCAAAATGCCCTAGTATTGGGTGGTTCTCGATAGGGTTTAAATTTAAAAATACTCCAAATTAGTTTAACGAGATTAACAAAAGATAATTGTGTTTTGCAATTTGAAAATGAATGCCTAACTTCATTTTAAAATGCATATTAAATTCCAAATTGACTTCTTTTAAGGAATGAGTTTAAAGCATCATCACTGCAATGTCACTCAACTCTTAAAGTGTTTAAGGCTAGCGTTTAGGATTCAATTTACTTCTTTTCATTCTAAACTTTCAAAATAAAATACCAAAATGTACATTCATTTACCCCAATCTTAATCAAACTGCAATCACCCAATTTAAAACGCAGCCAATAAGATAATTTTATTCTAACTATGACAAAATTATGCAAAACATTCTCTTATGAGTTTATTATAGACTTTATTGAAAAGAATTTGATTCTTCCTAGCCTCTACTTCCATTTAAGCACCTAACTATTTAAGACAATAAGTGAGCTTGTTAGAGAGTATTAGTATACTCCAAAGAATTGGAGCTTTAGGTGATTCAGTTAAAATCCCCTTATGACTTGAAGAAGGACCAATTTCTTAAAGTTCTAGCTGAATAACCTTGGCATTAATTAGGTCTTGAATCTTATTCCTTAACCTCCAACATTTTTTAGTGGAATGCCCCTTCTAAATTGTATGGACTGTAATTTAGATTAGGGGCTTCATAGGCCAAGATCTTCAACTCCTTTAAATGATAAAAGATTTGAGTCATTAAGATTTTCAATTGAGTGAAATGTCTCCTCTAAGCCCCTTAGGCTTGCTTTTTATCACTTATCCTTGGCCGTTTTCTCTATAAGCCACTTTCATTATTTGGGCTTACCAACATTTGATCAATATTAGATGTTAAGTGTTGAAGTCTTCTAAGCACTAGGCCTATTCCCATTTCTAAGTCTATCGTAGTATCGTTACTTTTTCATCTAGATTTGAAAGTCTTTTTTCTAAGCTTAGATCTTGAGACACTTAGAAATTAGTGATTATGGGAAATAAGATCTACATCTGTTGAGCCATTTGACATACCGTTATTTCTAAGGAAGCAATCTTATCATCATCCATTTGAACTTCATTGAAAGAATTCTTACCCATTAGCAACCTTTCTTTTTCTTCTTTTTAGTTTTAGAGAAAAAGGACTAGCTTAACTACTTGTATGAAGAATTTTTACAAAAGTAGAGAAAAAGAAAATGTATAAAATATTTCATAAGAGACAATAAGAAAGAGAAGAAGATTTACACCAAAAATATACTAGTGAGATATATTTACATGAGAAAAACTAATGTTTATAGACTTAATTAACAGACTCTTGAAAAAAAACTTAAAGTGAGAAGGAAAGTATTTACAATTTGTAAATATTTAAAAGATTACTTACAATACTTATAGGAATAGTAATTTGAAAGAAAAGAATTATTTTACAAAGAAAAAACCTATGAGGCACATGATATTTACAAATAATCCCTAATTGGAAAATCTAGATACAAAAGAAAAATTTAGTGGGAAGGGAAAGGCCAGCAAAGGGATTTGTTTAAGAAAACAAGACTCTACACAAATGAATTCTTTTTCTTTTTTAAGATTTATGAATTTGATAAAGAGACTAAGGATTAGAGGCTGAGAAAGTCTATGAAAACTTATGACAATCTATAGAGTGGTGAATTTTGTTATTATAATCTAAAATTTTACAAAAAGGTTCATGGACCAAGTCCAACTATCTTTTAAAGCAAGGAAGACTACTTACAAGTTATGTGACTTTTAATTATTATAATAATCTATAAGTATGCCTTAAAGGGTTAATAGTCTTATTCTAAAATGGTGACTTAACTAACGGTAAAAGAAAATTATTGTACAATATATAGAGAAACCTTTTGATTTGAGAAACAATGCAATTTTTATAAAGACAATAAAGGTACCAAATAAGTTTATTTATAAACATAAATAAAAATATAAGAAAAGATGAAGGCACATGAATGTAAATGCAAGAGGCCAACAATTAAATAATAATGTAGTAATAAAAGGGTTTAAGGTTGGGACTTTCACTAGAATTCCATTATTACCATATAGGGAAAGTGTATTATAATATTTTTACAGTATAATGGAATTTCGATAGAGTTTCGACCTTTCATTGTTGACATGCCCTATTAATATTTATTTGCCGGTCTAAAAGTCATATATGCAATTGAGATAGGTTCTAAAGGTCCTTAAGCTCTACGACCTTACACACTTTCGAAAAAACAGTTCATTGGTCACATCGAAGCTTAAGTGAGATAGCTTTATCAACCTTGAGCGGTGGTTATACCACTATTCTCGAAGCCTACACAATGACCCCCATCCTAAGGTTCTAAGACGGTTTGAGTCTGACTGTATCTACCTTGCATCTTTGATGCAATTATTCTCCTAAAATCCCAAGTATGATACATGCAATAAGTGAATATAGCAATGAAAAACCAAATATATTTATATAAAACAAACAAATAAATAAATAACATGGGTATTTTGAAAGGAAAATTTGATTTCAGAAAGTTTTTAAGTAACTAGCCTTCTTGACATCCCCAGTGGACTCATCAAGCCATCAAGCTTGATTTTTTCCCGGTTTTTATTATTTTTCCTTAATTCAATCAATATTAAACCCTATCTATTTAATATTAACTCTCAACTAAAAATAAAGGAAAATCTAAGTTTTAAACATATTTTTAAAAATACTTAGAGTAGTTACTCAATCAAGGTCGAAAAAAAATGGGTTATGTTAAATCAATTCGCTAGATCAATTTTAACCTAACCACTAGTCTACTGGAAAACCGATTTTAAAAAATGATTTTGAAAAACCAAAGATTTTTTAGTTTAAGAGCTAACTTTTTTAAACTCTTAACAGGTGTCACTTTTTAACTTTCCAAGTTTAAATTTATTTTTCAATAATACCCTTTCTAAAATGAAAGAAGGATCTTAAATTTATAAATAAAATCTTATTTACACACAAAAAAAAAAAATTTACTCATAAAAAGGGAAAAATAAAAAGTTTCCCTATTTTAAGTCGCCCCGTATGTATCTACCTACCTTGTATTAGATATCAGACTTTCCATAGCTCGTTTACGAAAATATTAGCAGATTAATTTATTTTAAATTTGAAAAGTGGTTAAGTTTATTTCTTTTAGACATTTCATTTTATTTTCAAAATTTCTAAAAAAATGATCCTAAATTGAGGTTTTGTTATCTTTGGAAAGTTCTAAAAATGTCTTAATTTTGAAAAGAGTTGATTTATTTTTATTTATTTAGAAAATTAATTTTGCTAAGTGATAAAATGATTTTTTTCATTTTCTCTATTTTATTTTATTTATCTTTATATTTTTTTGTGTTTTACTAAAGAAAATAAAAACTAAACTAAAATTTCTTTTTTTTTTCTTTCTCTTTTTTAGATTTTTTTCTTTTTTTTTTTTTAGTTACAATTACAATATAATTTATAGACGAATCAATAAATAAAATAAATTACATAAAACTGGAATAAACAGTACAAAAGAAAGGGCCGAACTGAAAATTAGGGCATGTAGGTCAACAAACGGATCAAATGGAGCTTGTAAGTCGAGTCATGGGTTAGAGCTCCACTTAGGTTAAAGAGAAACCGTAGTAGCCTAGGGGTTGATTCAAATTGACTCACTCATCAAAATGAATAGGAAAAGGCGTTTTTGTGAGTTTCTAATTGGACTTAGTTAGGGTAGTTTTGATGCCATAGCCCAACTTGGCTGTTTAGTGGTGGTTCATGATTACACGATGGCAGTACTGGTTGTGACGATCTTTGTAGTAGCTAATGGGCATGTATGGAGTGTTAGGTCTTGGGTTTGAGAGTACCACAAGTCTAGCCGTAGTGTTTGTTTAACTTAGGGAGCAATGGTTCGTGGTGTTTTGCAAGGGTATTGCAATGGTTAAAGGTTTGGGTAGTTAGAGATGGCAGGGCAACTACGAGGCACAGTAAAGCGTGATAGGGGGTAACATGGAGAGCTAGAACCTAGGATAAGTTTTTGGTAGCAACAACTACCTTTGTCGATGGCTAGAAAACTAAATAGATTATAGAGAGAAAGAGAGTGCCTATAGAGAGAGAGAGCTTGAACGTATATATTTGGGTGAGATTGAGAGACCATCAATGATTCAAAAGTATGTGGAGAGCTCTAATTTATAAGTTCCCCAGCTCGAGCAATCTGGGAAAAAGAGATAAAGGCTAGATCAGTTGTGAATGCTTTTAAGTACAAGAATATTTATTTCAATTTTTAGATCTTCTTTTAACTAAGAAAACAAATGAATTTAGATATAATATGGATACCATTCAAGAGTATTCCAAGTCTATAATTAATTCCTACACTTTGTTTGAACAAATTGAGCCAAAAAATTGAGTTTAATCGAGCCATCAAGTGAGGGGATCATATAGGGTGTTTTCTTTTTTCATTTCTACGCAAAACTTGCATTCTCGAAGAGAAGACTGGGGCGCATGGTCACGTACCGAATACGTGCCATGCACCCCCATGGGCGCATGTAATGTATGTACACATTGTAAGAAAATTGGGTGCAATAATCCTTCGACTAATTAATCGGGGCCTTAGGCCCTGTTTCCAAACCAAACGGACCAGGTTTATAACCTAGTTTGATCCCTCTTTTTTTTAATTATTTATCTTTTTTTAATAAATAAATAAATTAAAAAATTCACTAAACCAAGTTCCTACTTAAAATTAAACCCTAAATGACCAATCTTAAAATAATTCACTTAAGCCCAATTTAAATTATTTTGTCGTACTTAAAGCCAATGCTAAAAATTAAATAATTAGCTCCATGTGACCCAATGACATTAAAAATGACCTAAGACTTCTATTCTCCTTAAAAAAAAAAAGATCTATCTTTCTATATTATTATTTTCTTTCATTTTCTATATTTTTTTTTTCTTCTTTCTAAATTTTTTTTTTTTTTTTTTGCATTTTTCTAAATTTTCTACTTCTTATGTTTTTTTTTTTAAATTAAGACTCTTTACTCTATTCTAAAAATAAAAAAATAAAAAAAATATAGAACAAGTCTCTTACTTTGAATTCTTTACGCCAAACCTTCTTATCATAGTACTTGGTCGCACTGTGTTGATAAGTGATCATACAAGTTGCGATAAGGTCGCGAATTTCTTCTATGGTATCTACATTAACTTACAAGATGAATTTGTTCACAAAGGCAATGAAGGATTGAAACCCGATGTTAGGAAGTTCTAGCTCTATGTGTAAGATAGCTTCTAACTCGAAGGCTAACTGGAACAGAATTTTGCCTATTGATATGCAGTGGGTAAGCCTATATCTCTATAGAATGTTTGGGAGCACATCTACCTATATGCCCTAAGCTCGATCAACATTCTTCTTGATGCTGTTGAGGATGATCCTGTTGGTCACCTTGACCTAACCGTTGGACTCCTTGACCTAACCGTCGGACTAGGGGGACATAAGTAAGGTAATGTAAGGTATGATGTAGTGCTTGATGTAGAACTCCCTGAACTTAGGGTAGTCAAACTACCACCCTTAATCCAATATAAGGGCACATGGAACCCCAAACCTAAAGAGGATGTTGTTGCAAACGAAGGACTTTATGCTCCTCTCCATGATCTTGATGACGGCCTTAGCTTCGACCCACCTGGTGACGTAGTTAATAGCTACTATGATGAATTGCCATCTCTAGATGCTTTCGGGAAAGCGTTAAGGATGTCAATGTCTTAATGGGCGAAGGGTCATGGATTTGTCAAATGCTGAAGGTTGGACTAGTAGCGTGCATGACTAGAACATGTTTCTAGCATTGTGGACACTTTTAGATGACTGCCTTAATGTCCTACCTCATTGTCGACCAGAGTATCTAAGCTGGTGAGGCTAAATATAGAGGGCTTGTAACTGGATGTAGTTGCTGCATACACCAACATGCAATTTTTCCATAACGTATAGCCCTTCTTCAAGTCAAAGGCACCTTAAAAGAGGGAGGTTAAGCCCTCTTTAGTGCAGGACGTCATCAACTAATGAATAATTGGCAGCGTGGTGTCTTAACTTTTTTGCCTCTTTCTTGTTAGCCAATAATGTGCCTCACTCTAAGTAGTCTTTGATAGGGTCCATCAAGCTTAGTTCTATAAGTACCATGCTGAGCTCAAGGACCTCAACTCTATTTGAGCTGATAACCCTCTTTGGTAGGTATTTTATGAATATTTTTCTATCCTTCACCTTGAGTCTTTGTATCCCTATGGAGGCGAGCTTGGGTAGTTAGTTAACTTTTGAGTTCTTAGTTCGGAGAATCTTAGTAATATTCCACAAAGGATGGTCAATTAGTAAAGTCTTTACCTTCTCCAAATACCTTGCTATGGTGTCATCCCTAGCCTCATATTCACCTTAAACTTGTTAAACAATGAGTATAGAGTCCATGAAAATGTTTAAGTGCCCAGAACCGATCTCTTTGGCTAGCTTGAGATTGGCTATCAATGCCTTGTATTCGGATTCATTGTTGCATATGTCAAACCTGAATTTGAGAGTATAGCATATCGTAGTCTTGTGTGGTCTAGTGAGCACTATCCCCATACCTCATCCTTTGAAGGTGGATGAATTGTCGACATGGAGAGTCCACACCAATTTATCATCTTAAGTTGATGCATCTTCCTCTCCAGTATACTCCACAATTAAATTAGCTAAAATTTGTACCTTATAGGCCATTCGTAGCTGATATTGAATTTCGTATGCACCAAGCTCTAACGCATACTTGACCATCCAGCTATATGCATCGAGCTTTTGCAAAAGTATATGAAGTGGTTAGTCCATCAACACGATAATCTGGTATGTTTGGAAGTATTACTGGAGCAGTCATGTCAAGATCACTACAGTTAAGGTAAACTTTTCCTTCTTGAAATAGTTTACCTTAGGTCCTTGAAGGATGTGGCTGACATAGTATATAGGCCGGTATTCCCTTCCTTTCACCTTGACTAGAATGGATGAAAGTGCTTTGTTACTAATGGCCAGATATAAGTAGAGATCCTCTCTTAGGACATGCTTCGATAGGATCAGTGGATGCTCCAAGCAGCTTTGTAACTCTAGGAAGGTAGCTTGACATTAGGGAGTTTACTCAAAACCCTTGGGACTCTTCAGTATTTTAAAGAGCTTCATACATCAATTTGCACTTTTGGAGATAAATTTGCTAAGTGCGGTTACTATGCCAATGAGCTTTTGAATCTCCTTAATCGTGATAAGGGACTTCATATCTCTTATGGCAGTGATCTATTTAAGGTTGGCTTCAATTCCACGCTAAATGACTATGAAGCCTAGGAATTTGCCGAAGGCAACCCCAAAAACACTTTTGGAGATTTAACATCATATCATACTTCCTCATTCTATCAAAGGCCTCCTATAAATCCTTGATGTGGTCATTAGGTAGTTTGCTCTTGACAAACATGTCATCTATGTATACCTCCATGTTGCACCTATGTTGGGGCTTAAATAGTGCAATCACCATCTATTGGTATGTTGCCTTAATGTTCTTGAGGCCAAAAGCCATCACAATATAGTAATAGATGCTAAAGTTCGTGGTGAAGGAGGTATGGATTTTGTTCTTTAGGTCCATCTTAATCTAGTTGTAACCCTAAAAGGTGTCTATAAAGCTCAATAGAACATGACTCGACATAGAGTCTACCAATTGGTCTATCCTCAAGAAGGAGAAGAAATCCTTTAAGTAGGCTTTATTGAGGAAGGTGCAATCGACATACATTCATCACTTCCCATTTTTCTTTTTGAATAACACAATATTTGTTTGCTAGGTTAAATACTTCTCCTCCTAAATGAAGCTTACCTCCAATAGCTTCAACACTTCTTATTCTTATTGTGACTGCCATTTTGGAGCAAAGTACCTCTTCTTCTACTTGACAAGCCGGATCTTCTCATCGATTTTGAGGCTATTGGTTGCCACATTAGCCAAGATGCTAAGCATAATCCGACGACGACCCAGTAAACCAATCCATATTGGACTGTAAGAGCTAAATAATGGCCTGCTTCAACTCGAGAGGTGTCTCAACCCTAACCTTGGTGGTTTAGTTAGGGCTGGTGCCTATCTACACCTCTTTTGTTTTTTTCCCTAACTCGCCTCTCTCAATTGGCTTCTTGTGTGGCCTCATCTCTGAAAAGAAGACACCGTCACCTTAGGCTACCTTCTCATGGAGCTCCCTTAAGAGCTTTTGGTCACATTTGCAAATTCCTACCTTGGTTGGGGTAGAGAATTTAGCCTCAAGTAAAGGGATGATGTGATGACGTTAAAGCCAATAAGGCTTAATCTTCTTAAGATTGTGTTATAGGAGGATAAGTACCACCATGAACTTTACAAGTTGATTGGCAACATGGTCATCATTGCCAAGCTCTATATCTAAGGTAATGATGCCCTTAGGTTAGATAGTCCCCCTATTGAAGCCAATCAAGTCATAGTGGTGTGGCTACATCTGCATTGACAACTTATTCAACATTTGGTCATATGTGTGCTAGAAAAGGATGTTAGTTAAGTTACCAGTATCCAACATAATTTTTAAGACCTTAAAATTTGAGGTCCTTACCCCTATTACAAGGGCATCCTAATGAGGTATGTCGACCACCTTAGGATCTTTGTCAGAGAAGGAAATGGAAGTATCTTACCTTTATCTCTTTTCCCTCATTGTTATCATGTCAGATGGGGCATTTGCTGAGCTGCTACAACTCGATCGGCTCCCTAGGTGAGGCCCTTAACTAATAATGTTGATGACTCTATTAGTGGCTCAATTATTACAACAGTCATTGTTGTCTTCTTCTTGGGCATCCTCAACCCAATGTCTTTGAGGTGCCTTCTCTTTGCCATCATTGGTGTTGACTACATACTCATGGAAGTAAACTCTATGGATGGTGTATTCTATGATGTTTTTCAGTTGAAAGCACTCATCCATGGTGTGACCGTAGTCCTCGTAGAACTAAAATACTTATTTAAGTTTCTATGTTTAGGGTTCCCTTTCATCTTAGGAAGTTTCTGGATGAACCCTTCCTACGGAAATATATAAATCGATAAATAACGTATAAATAATATTAACATATTATGTAAATCGATAAATAATGTGTAGATATCTATAAATTTTCAACATGTGTTAGTGAAGAAACGTATTTTTTGAAAAACACAATACCAATTATGTTTTTTATGTCAAAATTTAATAGATATTTATACACCACTCATCAATTTATGAAACATGTAAGTACCATTGAAGCCTTTCCCAAAGTAAACACTACAATGGTACAATAACTATACATATTTTCTTCCAATTTCTCTCTCTCTCTCTCTCTCTATATATATATATATATTCTAGATATCTGGATCAACTAAACATACAATATAATATCATATTCCATGGATCCAATTATATGAAATCCGTTAAATATGTTCCTGATTTCCTTTTCTGCAAATATTTTTGTTTTCTTTATATATATTTATGAAATATATAATTGAAAATTAGGTTTCTATTAGAATCTTGCATAGCGCACTCAAATGAATGAAAATCATAATCGTTTTTATTTCAAATAAAAATCAAACTCCTAAAAAATTGCGAGAAAAAGAGAAAACTTAAGAACAATTGTTCTTAAATTTCATTATGAATGAATTTGATTATCATTTGGTAATCTTTACCCAATACAACTATTTACTATCTTTCTTAACTAACTAATCTTAATAATTGTAACTATTCATTAAGTTGTCTAATTAATATCTAAAATCATAACAATTTTTCCTATTCTTACGAAAAAAAAAAAAACCTTGTCGTTAAGGTTTTAAAATGAAAAACTCAATAAAAGAATTACTAAGTAATATGATTTAGTAGTATTAGAAAATCATTAATAAGATTTTCAATATATGCTTTATTCTTCAAGACAATGAGGATAATGTTGCCTTAGACATCCCCTAGAGCAATTTCTTGTTCTTCTAACTCAAGATTTTCATAGATTGTAAAATCTAAAACTTGATTTATAAAATTTCTTTATTCGTGAATTTCATATTCATAATAGGTGTTATTCAGCATCACGATCACCATAGCTTTTTGTTCTCTAATTAAATCTTCCATAACAACTTCTATCTTTGGCACCATTGTTTGTGCAAAGCCAATTATGGAAAAATGAATTTTCTCTAATGTCTAGGTATTAGAAATGTCCATGTCTATATTTTCTTGATCATTCTCCACAGTTTCTTACACAGCATTCTCCATTTCTTTAGTATTATTTTGTGTAACAGGTTATTTTGTTTTTTAAAAATTTTCTTCACCCATATCTTCTATAGTAGCCATTGCACATTTTTCTTATTAGTCTATTATTTACTCTTCTTCCATATATTCCACTGTAGCTTCTTATAAATGCTTATAATTTTCCGTCAACAATTGTATGTCTTCTCTTATTTTCTTTATCTATTTTTGTGATTCCTTGATTTCCTCTTGTAGTTTTTTGTACATTTTAACTTTTACATGAGCAATTTTACCCTTTTCGCTCATTCTCTCAATGAGAGCACTATTATTAGAATCTTGCGTAGTCCACTCAAATAAACGAAAATTGTAATCATTTTTAGTTTGAGTCAAAAATAAACTCTAAAAAATTAAGAGGAAAAAAAAAACTTGAGAACAATAGTTCTTCAATTTGGTTATAAATGAATTTGATGATCTTTTGGTTTCTATAAGTATTATTTAAAGTGCTTTCTATAGTAACTAATTTCCTAATAAACTTTAATCATTACAACTATTTACTATCTTGCTTGACTAACTAATCTTAATAATTGAAACTATTCATTAAATTATCTAACTAATATCTAAAATAATAACAGTTTTACAATCATACTACATGAAACCCATCAAACATGGCCTAGATTGGTGTATGTTACATACTTGATGCATACATCTAGTGCTTCATGTGAAAGAATGAGCATTACACTTTGAGTGCTTTTCAACATCAAGAGATGAAAAAGAAAGGGATCATAGAGAAAGAAAAGAAAATATCAATATGTTTTTGTGTGGTTGTGATAGGAAATAAGAAGTTTACTAAAGTTTGAGCTTTCGAACAATCTTACAATTAAATATTGAGAAGGGGTCTCCTTATACATCAACTAATATATATATATTTATAGGAAAAAAATACTACTATTGATTATCAACTATATATATATATATATATATATATCAAAATCTTATTGATATTTATACATCATATATATATAACATGTAGTGTATATTATCCATTGAAATGTTTCTTATATAAGAGAAAAAAGATTGAATAGGTAGTACATAGTACATGTTATATACATATAGTATGTAAATACGAATAAAATATTAATTCAAATATTAATGATAAGAATAATTTTCAAATTCATTACTACAAGTGATATGCATACAATATAGATGTTAACATTGTATTAATATTTATACATTTTATGTACATAACACGTAACGTATATTACTTACTAAATTATTTCTTCTTATAAAAAATGTGAATTTTGAAGTTCGTCTAATGGTTCTTTAAGAAGTGGTGTAATGGGCTTAGAACTCGAATAATCAAGAAGTTTGAAAAGCAACTTAGTGAATACTTCATTAATGCTAAAAGGGTTAGAAACGAGTTGTATAATTCTAATGTACCCTATTTTGAATCCATTAATCAAAAACTCTTTAGTTAATGCCAAATCAAATTTAATTAATTTTCAAATCTTGTCACCAACTCAAACAATTATCAATCATTCCAAAAGAAATATCATTGAGGAGTCAAATAACAATCAATGTATTAACTTTATCTCTTTAAAGTACACTTAACTTCGTTTTTATTTTATTTGATTAACTTAAATGAGAAAGGATCAATTTGATACATATACTAGTGTTTGATTTACTTGAATTGAATAAGGTTGGAAAGAAATAGTAATGTTGCCGATATTATTTTTCTTTACAACCAGGACATCTTTTTATAATGAAAATTATATTCCATGGAGAGTAGCTATTTCTTTTCTTAAGGGATAGAATAGAAATTCTAGGATAAATGTATGGCTTCTTGCATGCCTAACATGGGAATAGCGTACAATAATAAAGATTAATTGTGTATTCATTCTAGTAAACATTTCCTTATTTCATGTTTTAACCTATCTAAGTATAACCTCGAATTTGTACAACCTTTAGTATAATTATCTCTTTTCCAAGATGTTGTCATCATCAAATAAATTCCTTATAACAGAAGCTGAAACATCTTCAAGCAACTGCAACCAGTCTCTGTATTCAATGAAAAGTAAACGAAACTATAAATCAGTAATTGGGAATGATAAAACCCTCTATACAATATTTTCATGACCATGACCAAGTATAAATTCATCATATTGTTAGAAAAAGGTTCACTTTTCAAGTATTATGGATACATGCAAGTGTCAAGCATATATATTATCAGTATTGCCTAGTATATTCTATACGGAATAGGGCTTGTGGTTTCCAACACAATATAATTATAAAAACACCAACAGGAACCTAAGACAATTACGAGCACAACAATTAGAAAAAATACAAAACTAATATGACACCTGATGTGAAAGACAGAATTATGAAACATAAATAAAGATAATTTTAATATAAATTAATTATTTACAATATTATTCTAATTCATATGTTTTTAATATTAATATAAATTCGACACAAAATAAAACATGACCAACCAGCTGATATGAATTATTACCCTTTAATGGACCTACCCCCTTCATTGGTAAATGTCCTATGCTTGTTAGCCTAGTCATATAGACAACATTTCGTGCTCACATTGATTTCACTATTATTGGACGAGCCCACAATGCCATTTAACACTTAATATTGAATAAGACACGATCCGACCCCCTAGTACCCATCGCTATCTCTAGGGTGTAATCTAGACCTACCTCTTCACTTAAAAGAAAAAGAAGGAAAAAAGTTCTTCTGCTAGTTAGGAAAAAGAATATTGAGCTCATGATTCCAATATTATTCGACGAGTCCACCATGACCATACAAGTCAACTGGTTGCTAGAGTATATAGTGGGTTCTTTTCTTTTTTGCGCCATCGTATACATAGTGGCGCTAAAAGTTTCCATAAAAGTTTAGAATTATGTTTCGACCGGATAATATCGAGGTTGATGAGCTGATTAGTTTTGACTAAACGCATAGTTAATATTATTTGCTTTAGCAATTCATCGCCTTTAACATTTACCGATTCCTTTATACAAGAAATGATTCGATGAATAATATATACCATATATTATATATACGTAATATATAAATATTCATAAATCTAATATGTACAAATTATACATAATAATTTATTTAAAAATCATTATTTTTATCATAATTTGTATTAATATTTTATTAATATTTATACGTCACATATACATAACACATGATATATAATTCTTATTAAATCTTTTTTCCTACAATACTCGTTAACTAGCATCAATTGATAAAATTTATTAATTAAAAGTACTCTCAATTATCATAGGAAATGAATAGGTTAAAGTTATAGATTTAATAGTTTGAACTGTTCTAATTTTTTAAATATCATATGATGTCAACATGATATGATTTTTTTCTTTATAATATCAATAATTAATATTAATATCTTAAGAATATAACTTTAGGAAAACTTTAGAATATTAACTCTAGAGGATACAAATCCATCATGATAGTGACATTTGAAAAATTATAGCATCAAACATTAATTACACATGTGGTGTAATTTAAGAATTTAACTTTAAGAAAACTTATAGAAAAATATTTTAAAATATGCAAAATTTGTGATACTGACATTTGAAAAATGTTAAACCATTACGTGACTATTAAATAAAAGTCGGAAATGGTTTGTTATGAAACAATTTCACAAAATTTTACGTAAAAGACATGAAATTTTCGACTTTAAAGAGTGCTACGACATTAATTATTTAATAATCAGAAGGATTTTTTCTTTTTTTAACCTTCTCCTTTCGGTGAAAAACATTGATCTTATTCATTCAAAAACATCAAAAGCAAATATTAACATCATGCAGCATACTGCATACAACCTCGGAAACCATCACTGAATAGTGAGTGTAAGTGATTCAGATTACGACAATGGAAAGAAAATGTAAAATTAACCCGAAATAATAAAAAGACTGATTTGGCACGAATAAATACAATTATAGTATAAGATTATTTTTCTCGATACTTTCTGTATTTTTGGTATATTGATAAAAATTTGGCACAAAATTAATACAATAAACCAGCTCGTGAACTAAAAATTGCCTAGTGTGTGTAGTGTTCCTTTACTTACCAGCTCTAACTCATATTGCAGAAAGAAAACTTACTAGAAGGGCTCTAAGAAAAAGGGAATAGTAGGCACATTACCCATGTAAGGTGTTAAAATCGATTCGAACGATGCTCTTTGCTTCCTCAAGAGCGTAACGAAACCTTTCGACATCTTTGCTATCATAGGTTATTCCATCGTCTATTACCCTCAGTTGATGTGCAGTCACATCACAATATATAGGTATCAACTTCTTCTTCATCTCCACCAATAAAGCAAGCTCATGGAGACAGTGACGGGACTCGCAATACCTAGGTGAGAATAGGACCACACCTATTTTGCATCCAGATATAGCGGAATCAATCTTGTCGAACAGTTTGTCTCCGAGTTTCAAGGTTTTGTAATCAAGGAAAGCATGGATTCTATGATTTATTAGGTTATTGTGAAGCAAAACTGCGATGTTCCGCTTTGTATCGCTTCCCCGGTGACTTATGAAAACATCGCACTGGGTGCAAAAATTTTCGATTTGGGTTTGATTCGTTTTGGCAATTTCGTTTCGACGACTGATAACGTCGTACATGTTCTTGCGTTGTAGGAATGCGGAAAAACGTCGCAGCATGGCGACCCACGAAAGAATAATGTTGAGTTTGGATAAGGTTATTGTTTACTTTGTCTGGTCATACGAGACATTGAAGTGCTTGTATATATAAAATTCACACACAATATGCTGGCCTAGAGGTGTAAAAGGTGATATGTTTACATAATTTATTCTGTGTGTTTGTGTGTTTTATATTCCACAACTATATAGTTAACAAAGCATAGAGGAATCCGATCATTATGATAGGTGTGGAAGAAAATCAATATCAAAACAGATAAAATAGCGAGTAATAAACAAAAAGATATAGGAGAGAAGAGTCCAGCATAGGTAGTTCCTTAGAAACTTCAAAAGAGATAAAAATCTATAGGCAACTACTCAGTAATGATAACAAACAAAACTTTAATAGTATTAACATAATGTTTATATATTAATAAAATTTCAAAACGTAAAAACATAAATAGTAATCTTTTTAAAATTAGATACTATTATTGATATTTATATATCATTCATATATCAATATAACGTATTAATACTATTGAATCTTTTTTTCACTAATGAGTGAGTATAAAATAATGGTACATGAAACCTATAGTATAGTATGATAATCTCTTTCACGTATTTCGAGCTAAACCTATTTATTAGAGTCTACACAGAGTTTTAGGGATAACTCATTTCTTATAATGACCTTTTGGAGTCAATTCCAAACTTAAACTCTTTGAGCAAGAGCCTTAGGATAAAACCGATTAAAAGGTAAACCTTAAATACCTATCCATAACTTTTGATTGAAGTATGGAAAAAGTCAACAAAATAACTTCCAACTAGAAAATAAGACACAAAAGTATGCTGAGATCATAATCGCATGGCTTTGGTCCAATGTCATCATTGTCATCTAATTGCCAATTGACTATTGGTGGGGACTAGTCGACCACCCCTAAGTAACCTTGCCTAATCAATTGCACTTATTTAAAGACGATTGATTTATTTGCCTTTACTCCCTAAATCATATCATTTTACTCTTATTTAGGAGTAGGTTTTATCAATGTTCAAGAATTCAACTCGAACTCAACATGAACATCTTCCAATCTTGTATGAAAATAATGTCCATACCATATATAGGTCATGTTAATAGCTTTTAGATGCCTTAAATGTGCCAACACAACATGGCCTTGAGGGTTCAAGATTAAACAAGCTGCTAGCTAAAACCAATTCTATAAACATGTTAGGACTTCTCAACCTATACCAGCTCATCATAAATAAGTGGGTTAAACAAGCCAACTTATTGACTAGACACCCATTTGAGAGTTTAATGGGTTAAACAATCTAAATTATCATATTACTAAAAGTAATAATGCATTTTGAAATAATTTAATAAAATAGATAATGATATGTTTATTTTTAGAAAATAATAAACCACAACATTATCTTCTATCATTTTAAGGATGACTTAAAGAAATATGCATTAACTGGGTTCACCTATGAACCTACCTATTTTAACTCATTCAATGGGTTTAGTTAAGCAAGTTGATTTGCAGACCAACATGCTCTGATCTTTTAAAAATAAAGGTTGGTGGGTTAAATGGACTCATCGAGCCCATGTTTGGTTGGAATGCTTTACTTTATGGGTCAAATAATAAGCCATCAAATCACAGTTGTTAAACAGGTTGCAAAAACAAATCCTAAACCAACATTTTCTAATGGATCTTTTTTTTCCAACAGTATTTTCTTTTATAGACTAAACGGGTTTTTTTTTTTTTTTAAATATCATTGTAAATTAAACAATGTTTGTTGAAATTCGTTTACATACCTTTAGAACAATACCCTCGATGATGATGTCCCACGCGGAAGCCTCTAATTTTCCATGTGATGACGTTCATACATGCTTTTAAAAGTTGGAGTAGAATGTAATATATTCTTCATATCACCATGAATATATTATACACTAATGGTAACTTTGACGTTGGTCTAAGCACTCTTGACTAGATGGCCTTCACCCTCACCGATTCTATCTTTTGTTTCTTTAACAGCTGCTTTAACATTTCTATTGTTTTCTTTGTAAGTTTCAAGTCAACAAAAGAATATATTCATTTCTAATTAATTGTGAAGGTAAATTATCTCTTCGTTTTATGTCTGCCACTAAAGACGAAGTTTAGAGGTACAATCTCTGTTTATTTTATGATTGCCACCACTAAAGAAGAAGATTAATATTATGTTTGCTTTACTGGAATAGGATAAGACTACCAAAGAATAGAAATTTATCCATTTCCCGGTGAAAGGAAGGATTAGAAAGTCTTTGTTTATGTTACATTACATGGAATAGATATTACTTATGGTATAACTTTTCACAAACCAATGGGAATAGTTATTTTATAGTGATAAAGATAGAATGGTAATTCCATTTCAGTCAACAAAGCGCAATGTATTGCTTTCCCAGTAGAATGCTATCGTGCCTAATTGTGATTCTTCTTGCAACCTGATCAGGCCGATGGTAGCTAAAGTATTAGTGGATGGGTAATTGTGTTATATTGGGATATAAAGTTGAGGTTTGATATCTAAGAGATTAATCTCTTAGAACCCACAAGATTAGTACGTAGTGTTTCATTCGGAGCTCCACTAGTAGCTCTTGAACATTCGGACGAAGTTATGAAAGCAAAGAAAGAAAAACAAGACTGTCTTAAGCATCCCACGGTGCTTAAAGCTCATAAAAGGTCCCATACTAAACACTCTTTTGGAGCATCCCATCTGAGGTTTTTAACACAAGAACCAAGTCAAGAACCTTCTTTTTGAGGTTCTTGATGGATAGAGAGTAATCCTTAGTTAATGATCTCCTTTGTGGGTCCATCTCAAAAGGTAAACTTTACTTATTTATTTATTTTTTAATTTTAGTGCTATGTTAGTTTAAATTTATATGTTGTGGATTATATAAATAATATAAATAAATATTAAAAAATTTTGTAAGAAAAAAAATAAAGATAAAGTAGAGAGATTTTTAAATTATTAATGTAATATCTAAAAATTTTAATCAGGGTTCTTATAGATAGGAATGTCCTTATAAACATACTCTTACAGCCAATTCAAAAGATTCGGAAGACTTGGATCCTGAAACGAAAAAAAAAAATGATACTAGAAAGAGCAATAAAGATGGAAGAATGAGTAACAAATATAGTATTGATCATGAATTTCTAAATTTAGAAGGGAAAAACCAAACCATTTTGATAAAGAATTTTAAGAATTCAAATCTTCCTACTTATATATTAAAAACAATTTCATTTTTTGAGATTTAGGTGAAGGCACATTTAAAACTTCAAAAAAGTTATCCTTAACTGACCATAAGTCTCTAAGAAAACTCATAATAAAATGACTTATTCATCTTTAATTCTGTAATACTATTGCATTATGTAAGTCTCTGTCTAATAATTAAGGTGATACTTTTTCCTAAAAATGGATTTGAATCTGCTTAATTTTCCATTTCTTAATTTCTCTTAATTTGTAAATCACTAGTTAAAATTATCTAAAATTTTAGAATAGCCTATGATATTATATTCTTCCTTATAATCTTCACCGTTTTAAAGAGAGTAAATTAAGGGAAATAAATTAAAAATTTCCCAAATTGTCCTCTAGATAAATCTATAACCATTAGTTGATAAGATAGCAAATGCAGTATGTAGTCATAAATACAGGCGATTCCAAATTGGGACAATCCTGTAGTTCTAATGCTGTTGCATCGAGTACACAAAGCCCTAGTTCCACTAAAGAAGTGAAACTAATAAACTAACCTACTCCTACATTTAAGTTGATATTAAACTTGTGCTCTTTGATATGACGTTGGGCTTGTAATGGCAGATAATTTGCTTGAGCATGGGGTGTTCTATTTATAATCAACACGGAAAGTATTTTCAATGCTTATCCAAGATCCCCGTATCTCCGAGATCTTTATTGTATCTCAATGATCAAACAAAGATTTTAATAGTATTAATATTCTATGTAGATAAGTTAGAAGTATATAAATAATGATAAAATTCTAATGAAAACTTTTACAATTTCATTTATTACTTTGAGTTTGATAGAATTAGTTTTGCTTTCATCTTTATTATTTATTTGATATCTATTAAATTTAAATGGTTGAAAAATATAATTAATTTAATAGTACAAATTTAATAAATATTAAATCAGTGAAAAGATGAAAAGCGAAATTGATTGCGTAAAAAATTCAATTCTAATACATAAAAATATAAATTATAAATTTTAAAATATTATATATTAATTAATATTTATACGTAATTTGTCAAAACAGGCAAGTTGTTATTATCAACCTATCTATTTCACGGTGACCTGGCTTCAGGTAATTCAGTTTAACTTTTGTTGCTTCCTTAGAATCCTGTTGAACGTATTATGGCTGGTGTTCCCAAGATTTCCTAGTTTCTGGTCCTGACACCATCTCCTTTACGCTATGTTTGGGAAGGAGCGAGAAATTGCAAAGGAAGGAAAGTGGAAGAAAAGATTTGGGAAGGAAATAAAATGAATTGAAAATTAATAAGTTCCTTATTTTGGATAATGGAGGGAAAGAAAGTAGAAAGTATAATTTTTTATTTTATTAAAATATCATTAAAATCCCTATATTTTAAAAATATACGTTTGTTTCAAAAATAAATCGATAATTTTATAATATTTTCCTCCCAATTCTCTTTAAATTAGGGAGGACTTTTTTTTTTAGCCCAAGGGAAAACATTCTCCCCTAAATCCATTCTCTTCCCTTTCTCCCTCATTTTCCAAACAAGGGAATTGTACTATTTTCCCTCCAAATTTCTCCCCTCCCTTTTCCTTTCGTCAATCGAAACATAGAGTTCGACTTCAATGGCTTTGGTGTCCGAAATCGATACTTTCCGAATTTTGAATTGCTTCGGTATATATTTTCTTGTATATTGATCGATATTGGATGAAGTGACATTTGCCATCGGTATTTACTGTATAGTTCCTGCTAAAAATAAAAAACTATATGCCCCTTGAATTTTTATGTTTTATTTTACTATTTTGCCATTTGATAAAATTAAATAAATATAAATATATATATATATACTGAAACTAAAAAGTAAAAGAATTATTAAATAAAACTTGAAATTAAGGATAAAATAGTTATATAGAAGTTTAAAAAGTATAAATTGCGAAGATCTAAGGTCTAAGCATTTTATTTCAAAGAAAAAAAAACCCTAAACAGATAGATTTTCAATTCTTTTTTAGATACCTTTTTCTCAACATCATGGATAAATTTCCCTGCGAGAGAAGGTAGTGATGTATGTATGGGTAGGATCAATTACTCTTACTCATTCGAGATATAACTTTTTGTCTTTAGATATATGATGTTGTTCCCCACTATTTAAGAATGATTTGCTTGTTCGAATACTAAATAACCAAAATCTAATGGCTCCAAGTGTGTAAGTGTAAGATGTTTCCTTTCGCGTACCTATATAGATGAAGGCTTATAGCAATGAACATCAAATATCAATATCAATGCAAAAGATTCTGATGAGAAAGTTTCTCAATACCCTAAATATGGACAAAGTGTAAAACATGGGCTAGTCATAGTCAACGATCATAAACTTGTGGTCAGTGATCATAAACTTATAGTCAGTAGGTAAAGGGTCCTTTTTCTTTTCTCTATTTTTTTAATAATAAACTTTGTTTATATTTATTTATAATCAACTTAATTTTGTTTATATTATTTATAATTATTATCTGGTTATGTTTTCCATTAGGTTTTTTCTAAATCCCATAACCCGACCCCATAAGCTATCAGGTTTTAATTAATTCAATTTCAAAACCCAACCGTAAACCCTATAGGGTTCTTAATGGGTTGAATGGGTTGAGTACTCTATTATAACTCGCCCAATTGCATCTCTAATTGTCACATCCTAGCATAGCACGGGATGTACCATTATATAGGAATTTCTATTGAAAACTTAAATTAACCTGCTCATTCATCAAAAAACAATATTGTTTACATGATAAAGAGCTTGCTACATTGGAATTCAACTAGATTCTCTATTACAACTTATGTGTACAATATAATATTTACATCAAAACATGAACCAGTTTTTTCCTTTATCATCTTCATAATAATAGGATCCCTGACTTAGTACAAAATCTATACAAAAGTCGTTGATTTCGACTCACACTCTCAGTATAATTATCTCTCCTTAGTGTTGGGCTCTTCATGCATAGTTAACATGAGGATAAAACATTTTATCCCCTCAACTACTAAAACTGAGTAATAGTAGATAACATGCAAGACAATATAGATAATATGATAGATAATATTGTATATTACAACTGAAACATTTCAATTATAACCCGCAGGTTCAACTTTACATATGCATTCGCCCAATCAAGCATTTACTACTAGCAATCTAGCATGCTATGCTTATATATGTGGCATACATTGATACCAATATTCTACGCTCTCCAAACTTCTTCCAGTTAATCGACATAGCCAAGTATCTAGATACAACGTCTAAGAACCTAAGACAATAAGGAACTGCTTGGGAGTAGGACTCCCACCAAATTGAACTACACATTATAGTCTACCATTGTTAAAAAGGGCAACAAGGAGCTGCTTGAAAGTAAGACCCTAACTTTACAAAATTAGACTATACATTATAGTTCACTAAATCAAAGTGGCAATACTACCAAATTAGACCACACATTGTAAAATACCAATTTTGACTATCAAAATAGTCACAATGTCCAGGCAATGCAATCTATATACTTCTAAAAACTAAGTTCATAAAGCCATACTTTTTCCATGATCATTTAGAAGCCTCATTCTAAAAGTCCCGACCCGTAAGTCCCTTTTTGTGTCATGTAATGCCGTGCCGTACCGTACCATGCCATGCCCTGCCATGCTATAGTATGCAATAACAATTCAAGTATATCACTCAACACAACTTTTAATTTTATTCAACCCAATGATTTGATTCTAGTTTTCGAACTCTTTCTAATAGAATTTCGATATCTTACATAAGGTTCACTTAGATGAACACTTAGAAGATCGAGTTAACAATCACTCAAATTCCTTAGTTAGCACAATCATTCATAAGCACAAATCATTGCCCAACATGAAAATATAACAATTTAACCAAAATACGGTTACTGTCATTCAAAATCAACACATCAGTATCTACTATAGTAGCATATCAATTCACCTAAGGTATACCCATATTCAATCAACACAACATCAAACAACACATAGTGTTATAAATAGCAATATATCGATTCTAAACATGAGTTAGATCCACTTACATAGGCTTAATAATAGTGCAAAATCCTAAACTTCACAACATGGTCCTTCCTTACTTATCATACCTATGAAAATATAACACAATTTTCAAATCAAGTATAAGTCGAACCCGAACTATTATAAGTTTTCATTTCCACAACTTCATTTGATCATATCTTACTACTTTCTTATCCAATTTCAGTAACCTTTATATCATCACGATCATTATTTTGAGTACTATTAATATATATATTAAGAAACAAGATTGATCAATATTTTCAAAAACCCAAAAATACCTTTTCGTATTACGACTCAACCGTATGCTACCCTAACTCTGAAATTGACTCGAGTAAGCTTTAGTACTAAACTAAAAACCCTAAAAATTACACTTTCCAAACTTGTCCAACAACACTTATTATACTCTAAAGTGTTCATTTTACGTAATTTGACAAGTATCTTACTAATATTAATTACTATATTACATACTAAACCAATATATAAGCTTATACTAGGAAAATATGAAATAAATAGTATACGAGCTCGATTAATTTCACAAAAATTCTATAAACTTACAATAATATTTAGCTTAATTATCAACCATGAATTATACTAAACTAACTATTATCTATTTTTACAAAAATAGCGGTTTTAACTTAAAATTAGTGAAAATTAATCAAATAAGTGAATTTAATCACAAAATAAAATTGAAGTGTCCCAAACATCATTATGAACTTCTAGAAATAATAATGCAAAGGGCTCATACTTTAATTTTGTTAAAAACCAATTAATTCACTAAAATAGGGAAATTGATAATTTATCCAAAATAATTACAATAAATAGTAAACATGATTATTTTCAAAAATTCTTGTTACTAAAATTAAATACATATATTCAGTATGTTACATACAACTTTTCAACTTGAAAGGACATTATTTACTATTTCTAAAATTTAATTCAATTTTCATCCAAACAAAGCCATTTCTTAAGGACCTTATATTTTCAATAATTATTTATCAAAAATAAAATTACTACATTAATTTACACATAAAATAAGTCTAGAAAACCAAGTTTCATAATTAAATAATATCATTTGATATTTTTAGAAAAATTACAAAGTTTTGGCTGGAAATTTGATTTACTTGAACTGGCCGCCTCCAGCCACCCTCCGGCCACCTAACCTTATCGAAATACCTCCTATGTTGGTGCTTTCCTTGAACCCAAATGACCACCACAACTAAACACTAATAGCCTATTGAATCAGCTTAATCAGATTCTGTACTTTGTTTTCACTCTTATTTTCTTTTTTTTTTTTCTAATTTGTTTCGAAATTTTTTTAAGTGATTTTCTATTTTTTTTAGACTTCTAAAATGTTTTTTTTTAAAGTGTGCATGTCCTATTTATAATTTTCAAATGGATTAGGATTAATAAAAATTGGAGATGTGGCTTACACATGTCATTTTCTTGATTTTTCAAAGCATGAGGTGTCAATTTCTTATTTCTTACCATTTGACTTATCAATCCAACTTAATCCTTAGCTACCACATCATGGGATGACTCATCCTTTCATTTTTTTTAATTAATTTTCCATTTTTTAATACTAATTTACCTTATTTTAAAAATAATTTCTTATTATATATGTGTATTTAATATAAATAATGCATATTGTACGTATATTACATATAATTCAACTTCATTAATTATTTTTATAAGTTAAATAACTTATCTCTAATATCTCGCTATACATAAAAGCTCAAATTTTACGTATTCAATAATTATCAACTTTATTGATAAATTAATATTTTTTTAAATTAATATTTTTATATAGCTTATTTTAAGAAATTAACTCTACTTGAATTATTTCATTTAATTTTTCTAACCTTATTATGAAGTTTGAAAATAAACAAATATTATAACCTGACACCCTAAATTTAGAAGCTCAAATCTTAGGGTTATTGAACTAGTTCAAAATCTTAGGGTATTACACTAATTCCTTTCACAATGTTGAGTATGGTTAAGTGATTAAGTGCGTGTTTCTTAAATAGAAGGTAATGTCAAACCTTGGTTCATTTTTTAAATATGTATTTATTACATAAATAAGATTTTCTTTTTGTTTTCTTCTAACTTATTTTTTCCACAATAACTTATAACATTAAATTTATCATTACAAAATTATATCTAACTAAATAAATTCTTTTAAATAAGTAGTACACCATAAATAATTATTACTTTACTCATATTATAACTATTCCAATCTTATTGCATAATGTATTAACAAATAATGCTAATTGTAACTTAATTTGGTAACATCTCTTTTATAACTAATATTATGGAAATTAATGTGAAGTGTTGAATGATTGATTATGTAATAATTTATATTCAAAAGAATTTTTTTAGCATAACCAATAAAATAATTTTATAAATTTATCATGAAAAGAAATTGAAGAAACTTATACTTATGTCTATTTGCTATTTTTACTTTATTTGCACTTTCATATTTAGATATTTTTCTAATATATTTTTATTGAAAATAAAATTTATACAAATTTAATATTTAATTTTAATTTTTTTAGATAAATTGATAGTTAGATTTTAATTAGTGCATATGTTAAAAGAAAAGGTAGAAGGTTTATTTTTTAAATTTCTTATGGAATGCATTGAGTACTCCTAATAAATTTTTACAAGAATTTTTCCATTCTATAAAATTTAGAATATATTCTGAGTATAATCATTAACAAAATCATATATACATATATACATACATACAAGTTGCAATACAATTGAAATAATAAGCAAATATTTTCCTACGAATGATTCTAATATTGACTTAATTAAAATAAATCTGGCCCTTTGATCATATAGTTCTGTATCCTTCCCTACTGTAAATGTATGCATAAATTACTACAATTAACTAAAACTTCATGGTGGAAATAACATTAGTCAAACAAAATAGTTATCATACATTGGCAAACCATAAATATATTTGACTCGCTAAGAGCAAGTGCATTTCTAAGTGACTTTGAATCAAGGATTGGATCGGATACTATGGTATCTCACCACTTCAACATTTATTCCCTTGTTTGGCATCAAAAGGCTATACTCAATTGTCGAACTAAAACAAAAACTCTTATAATTTAGTGATATGAGTATTGATTTGATAATAAAATAGATCATGTTTGAATTATGCTCTTTCATTTTACTTATTAAAAAACAAAATGTTGAACCATGGAGGCAACAATCCATGTAATATTCTTGATAGATTATCCATATGCATATTATTAAAGCCAAAGATACCCCTTTGGTGTCTTAAGTGTTATAATATTTTGTTTTATTTAGATTTTACCAAATTACCCTTATATACTAAATAGTTATTATTAAATCATCGATGTGTTAGATTATTACGATAGAAAACTCTATATGCCAAAAATGGTGTATAACCTACAAATACTCAACCAAAAATAGTATGTAAATTAAAATTTTTCCATCAAGATGACAACTTCCAATTATAGCTCTAATATTTATAAATCGTAATAATTCTTTTATCAAAGTTCTAATTATTGCAATATACATATTTCTTACATATTAAAAATGTTTATGATTTGTTTAGTGATATGTTTAATTATACTTATTTCGCTTTTAAAATTTTAATACAAAAGAAACTATTGATAATTAAATTGGTTTTTATTTCTTCTATGATATGTTTAATTATACTTATTTCACAAGCAGTTTATTTATTTATCAAAATTTTAATAGAACATGAAGTTTGTTTCACAAATGGTGACCATAAAAAATAATTGATAATTAAACTGTTCTTTATTTATTAGTAATATATTCAATGATAGGTATGAGACTGGAGATGAATTTGGATTGGGTAATGCAAACTATTAAAAATATCGATATAGGATTTTGGTTTTTTTTATTATTCTTTTTACAAAAATTTAATATTTTCCTTTTATAGTAGTTTTTCTATTCAAAGTTTTACTTATACTTAAATATTTTATCTTTCCTTGCCTAATTTATTTATTTGCTATTCTATTTTTACACCAATTTTTGTATTTATTAGTTTTCAAAGGATTCAATAATATTATAATAGAGATCTACTCTATATCTTTTTTTTTTTAGTATTTATTTAAGAAGATTTTTTTTTAGCAGACGCATTGCAGGTGTGTGATCCGTTAATGAAAGATAATGGAATTTTTTTGCCCTTTAGGAGGCTATCCATTATCCTAGTGTGAATATTGGATCTTTATACTATATTTGGATCAAAAGATGGAAGGAAAAGAAATATGAATTGGGAAAGAAAGAATATTCAGGAAAAAAAATGGAAAAAATTGAGGAATGAAGTATGAGAAGGTCAAAACTATTGTATCTTAGTCACATGAACATTGGTGTTTCAACGATATTAATTGAGTTTAAGTCTCTCTTCTCCCATGTTGTAATGTAATTGTCCCTCCAAAAAAAAAAAAAAAAGGAAAGAAAAAAAAATTCTTAGGAGAAAGTTTTCCTTTAACCTATAAGAATCATTCTTCCAATAAATCACAAAACATGAGAGAAAAATTTAGAATGACCTAAATACCCTTTCAAGAAATACATTTTGAAATCAAGGACTTTATGCTATTTTATATACTTGTCAGTTTCCTTTTTTTTCTTCCTTCCATCTCTTCTATGAGATTATGTTTTTCCTCTTATGGGGTTTATTGCATCCATTACTTAGGTTATTTTGTTCTTTTAAGAGAACGATGGTATACCATATAGGAGAAATTTTGATGCTTGAAAGGATATATCATTTATTTGGTTAGGTACTTCATACATCCAATTCTATATCTATCAATTCTCTTATATCAATTGGCTAGATCAATTTTTTTTTTTCTAATAAATGAAATTCATTTTTTTAACCAAAGAAGGACTACTTGAACGTTAACAAATTTTAAAAATATATGCCTAATGAAATTTTCATCCATAATTACCCCTTTCCACCCAAACAAGTATTTTCTTTCATTCTTATGTCTTTACTTTAATTATCTTTTCTTTCAATTTCTTTCATTTATCCTAAACACAATATCAAGCTAGTTCTATAAAGATGTAACAACTAAGTCCTACTACAATCTAATGTAGCATTTATTGCTAGAATTAAACAGGAGCGATAATATGGTATTGTGTTTGGTGTACGCCCAGTACTAGGTACAGATTTTTAATGATTGAAATTTTAAAAAATTAAAAATTTTAATTATTCGTAATATGTTTAATATTATTGTTTGGGAATTTCATGTGAGGTTATTTTTAAAATTTTAAAGATATATTTTTTCACACTATATAAACTAGATTTTTGCACATTAACAACTTAGTTTAATATAGTGCAAAAGAACTTCGTATTTTATGTTTATAGGGTTTTGTGTTTTTAATTTCCATGATAATCCAATTTTAGTGTATGAATATGTAAAACCCAAAACAAGGAAAAATAAAAGCATAAAATAAGAAAAAATAATAAAATAAAGTGTTATTGTGAAGGACCTAAACGGTATTGTAGAGTTTAAGTAAAGATGGTTTAGGTATAAGAAATGTCCATAAACCTTAAGTATGAAAGCTACACTTAGGGTTTGGAAAGCCTTTTTCTTCAAGCCGCTAACTTATGCCACGTGTGTTCTAGGGTTTCTACTCTCATAGCACTAACCAAAAGGAGTTTCTAATACTTCAAACAAAGATTAATCACATTGGGGTATTGGTAAGTTGCATAGCCCTCCCTTTCTTGTTGCTTATTGAATTAAGAATATTGAAAATTCGTTTTTCTTGTAAGGTTAGCAAGGAAAATGAATTTGGAGACATCTTTAGGGGTTCTACATCAAATCTTGGTTGTGCGATTTAATCTAAGGAGAGAGGAATCGAGGTAAGGTGGTTTAAATTGGTTTTCAATAAGTTTTGGTCAAAAGTCTTAGAAAATTCGTTTTGGATTTGTAAGGCATTGTAGAAAGCAAGCATAGGGTTGTCCTATGTATGTCTAACGACATTGTTGTAGCGATGAATGTGCTAAAAATGAATCCCAATAGGTAAGAATCTAATTGTACATCTTCTATGTTTTGTTTCATCGAATGGTGATTTGAATGGTAAAGTTGAGATGTGAATTCGGTTATAAAAGGATGTTTTGATTTGCGTTTTTGAATGGTTTGGAGTTTAGGAGTGTTGTTTTACAAAAATGGTAGAAGTGAGGTTGTATACGAGGGATGAAACGTTACTACAATTTGCAAAATTCTACAGTTGCAGCTAGCATCTAGACGCCATCCTCCCTAGTGTTTGGACAACAGGTACAATTCTATACCTTTTGACCACTGCGTCTAGATGCCAATTAATCTTACATCCAGATGTTGTGACCCCTTTTTCCTACAACAATGTTTCTTCAAGTTTTTTGGGGTTTTCTAAGGTTGTTTTCTATCCTAAATCCTTTTCAAAGTTTTTTTAAACATGTTTCTTCACCCAAATCAATTTGGAAACCAATCTAACATCATAGTCATCATAGGTTCCTTAAGTAGTAGGAGTAGTAAGTATCTGAGGGTTATGACGTCAAGTTAACGGGTGATGCTAGATAAGTTAGCTTAAGAAAAGTTGTATCATTTTAATATAAGTATAGGTCATGAATTGAGTTCTAGCATTTATACCATGTCGGGTTCTATGAGTGTGACAGAGTTGGATCCCAAAGCTGTAGTTGAACCAAGTACGAGATACTTGCTTATGTTGTATGGATATTAGTTAGGAAAATCAACCAGACTTAGTAAATTATTCGACCTTAATTGTGTTATGCTACTTGTGCTTAGCTAGGCCTAAGGGATTGAGAGGACCAATGCTTGGGGTGGCACTCAATGATCCTTATGTGACGATGTCCTAATTAGAGTCACGCTTATCAATGATCCAAGTAGATTTAGGTTATTACTTGGATACGCTATTACTAAGCTGTTAAGGAGGATCCACACCAAAACTATATGGTGTGTATGTGTGATTGGAATCATGAGGTACTCCAAATTTAGAGTTGTTTAGTGTTAGATGCATATGACTCTAAACTGTACTTTATGCAAGCCTAAATAAAAGATAATAAACTGGTGGTTGTTGCATATCTGTACTCGTTTTGTGTATGTGTTGTCATCATTATGGTTTACTCATACACATGTGATTGTGTATTCTGTATTAGGTCTTGCTTATCCCTCCTTAAAATTTTTAGATGCAGGTACAAGTTTAGCAATACAACAGATTGCTGTGGATATTACCATAATGGTAGGAATAGTTTTGTGTAGGTTAAATAGCATTATGGTTTTGGTTGAATTGTATAACAGGTTTTAGTTATTTATTTCAGTTTGTATTATGGGTTATGACAAGTTACCTAAGATTTCTCTTATGAATGTTAATGGAAGTATGTTTGTTATCAAGTTTGGCTGGTTTAAGAGGTTAAGTTTTGTTATTTTGGTTGTTATGACAAAAGTTATTGAACTATGTTGAACTTATCTTTAATTGAATAAAAGAAGTTGAGAATGTCATTCATTCCGTACTACTTATGGTCTAAGGATGTTATAGACATGCATGTTATTTTGAAGAAATAATACGAGTTTTGAGGACTGTTATGTATGTGGAGAAGCTAGTAGGTTGAATCTAGATGCTTGACGTGTTAGTAGATTATAAACACACGTAGTAAGTTGTAGCGCTCCGAGTTTTAGGGCATTACAGTTAAAGTGATATCAAAGCTTAGGTTATGGATTTGATGCATCTCCAGAGTTGGACATATAGAGAGACACTACAATAAAGCAAAACAAAAGTAAACAAAGAAAAGCTAGCAAAGTCCAGAAAGCTACCAAATAGATATGACATACCAATCGATCCTACTTAGCCTACAATCTATCGAATATGACTCATTGGTTCGAACTAAAGGGTTACTCACCACTACTGCTTACTAAAGAAAATAGATAAGAGTTGAAAAGTAACGAGAACACTAAGGTTGCTCAAAGAGAAACTTGAATAAATTTTGATAAATGAAGTTGATGTATGTGTACAATTAAGTGGGGTTCTATATACTTATTCACTAGGGTTACTTTACATGTATGAAAAGACAAAAAGGGTATTCTTACAATTAGGTTATATAATACATACAAAAATGGCAAAAGAGACAAAATATTTAGTACGGAGAGTAAAGAATCCTTCTAGGATGTTGTGCCAGAAAATACATGTTGTTTAGTAGCTATATGTAAAAAATATGGTACAAAGTGGACGAAAAGAAGAGACAAGAAAGTTTACAGTCAAAGATCGACCTGATCTGGATCAAGTCTGAGCTCAATCAGCTATTTGCTATAGAGTAATCAACTTATGCTGAGGTTAGATGTCAGTGGTCAGCGTAGTTGACTTTGGAGTTCGACTCAAACAATCTTAAGGCCATTTTTCGAATATTCCATCATGGTATAGCTGTTCGACAAGCCCAGTACAGGTGATAACTCGATATTCAGGTCGGCAAAGAAGGGAAACATAGAGGTCAGGGTAAGAATTTTCGTCTTCCATGGGGCTTCAAATTAGTATTCTTTGTATGAGTCCTTAGAGTCTTCTAACTCGATTACGTATGATCAGTCTAAAGGGCTGATTCCTATTAGGATCATAGAAATGTTAAGGTTGGTGAATTGTAGAATAACTTAGGCTTATCAATGATAAAAGTGTGTAGGTTGTGAACCTTTGGGAAATAATATGTTGAACACTAAGATGATAAGAGTAGGTAAAATAGAAGGTCTGTTTAGAACCAAAGTAAACCATTATCTTAGCTATTTTTCCTTATATATATCATTTGATTTCTATATCTTCTTTTCATATTTTATTTGTTTTATTACTATGTTTCATATATATATATATATATATATATTTAAATATCTATCTATTTACTTGATTTAGTTATGCTTTCTTTTATCCTCCTAGGTTGTCAAGTGTTGAAAGTATGAAGTTAGAGGCGTTGTAAAATGAAGGGTGATGGTGCAGTGTAGTTAAGCTTGTCCTTGTTAAGCTTAGTATAATAATTAAAAAGTTAAGTGTAGGCACAAAATAGCTTCAAATATAAATAGTAATCTATAGTGGAGATGAGAAAAGATTTAAGAAGCTATCAACAAATTTACAACTAGGTACACACTTAATACGATCAAATATATATATGGTAATTTACATACCAAGAACAATATATACGCTTCATAACACTTAGTAATAGTAAAGACTAAATAGACTCATAAATGGACTAAGACACTCATTAAGTCAATTAAGTACCTTCTTGGTTGACCAAAACATCTATTGCGATGATGATAATAAGCATACTAATATAAAAAGACATAAGGATGTTTATAAATCTAAACCGAGTAAGATAAAACATTGAACCAAGAAGCAAGCAAGTAGGGTCTTTGTAACCATAAAGACCTCACTAAAAGAATAAATAAACAAATAATAATAATACTAATAATAATAACAAATAGCAAAACTCTAATGGATACACCAAAGACCCAAATGATAAACCACTTCACTAGATCATACAAAGTGAATGGTTACGTATCAAAATCAATTACAACATAAAACCATATTATGTAGACAAAATTAATTCTAAATTAGTGAAGGCCATAAAACTGATAAATAGAATATAGAACACAAAACTAATTTAAAAGGTTGAATAAATTACCTATGGAAACTTAGCGTGTGTACACTTGTATTGGAGCTGATGAATATTCCTTCCTTCTTATGCCATAGCATGTCATGTTAGTTTTGTCGAGTCGGTATAAGTCTAGTCAATCAATTAGTTGGTGTCAAGTCTAGTGTAGCATGGTTTTGTCAAGTCAGTTGAGCATCATGTTGATATTCATCAACCCCGTTCATGTGTATATTTATGTTGAGTTGTAAAGGATATGATCTACCTAATGTTAATAAAGACAATGAAAGTAAGGAAGATTCTTGAACAAATAATAGGTATGGGTGGAACAAATAAAGGATTCAATTAAGGCAACCTCCCTCTTCAAGAATTAAATATTTCAACAATAATAACAAGGAGTAAAAAAATTGTTTATGTATAACAAGATAATGTTGAACTTAATAAAATTTATTGAATTCAATTAAAACTGTAGAAATAGTACACAAGCTTTTAGTAAACACTAAATTACACTAATAATAGATAGCGCCAACATAACCCTTAAGTCTAATGAACAAATTAAAGCAATTAATACAATCATGGGAATAAGTATGCAAGGACAATAATAATAACTTGGTAATAATAATGAGCGTGTGATGGGTAAGGAAGGAGTATAGTGGAGTGAAGTGTATTGACTTTTGGAGGCTAAAGTAGCAGTCATGGTTTTTAAATTGATTATAAGTGAATGGGAAATGGAATAAATAAGAGTATTGCAGTTGGATATGGGAGTAGTTAATGTAGTACGGAGAAGGGACAAAGTCATATGGATCAATAGAACTAAAAGGTAGTTATAATTGAAGTGTTATAGTTTAGTAAGAGGAATTATCGCTTAAGTGATATATATAGAAAAGTTTACGTCTAATATTTAGTTATGAGAAAAATTTATAGAAGTCGTATGTGGAATTTAAGCTTGTTTTGAGAGATGTAAGAAGAAATGAGAAGGAAGTATTAAAAGTTTTCCATTTTAGTTATTCAAGCAAACTTTTGAGGATGAAAGTTTTTAGGGGGGAGGGGGGTGGGTGGTTGGGGAAGAATTGTAAAACCCAAAACAAGGAAAAATAAAAGCATAAAATAAGAGAAAATAATAAAATAAAGTGTTATTGCAAAGAACCTAAACGGTATTATAGAGTTTAAGTGAGGGCAGTTTAAGTATAAGAAATGTACACAAACCTTAAGTGTAAGAGCTACACTTAAGGTTTGGGAAGCCCTTTTTTTGCAAATCACTCACTTATGCCATTTGTGTTCTAGGGTTCTTAGGTACGTGGCACTAACCAAGAGGAGTTTCTAACACTTCAGACAAAGATTAATCACATCGAGGTATTGCTAAGTCGTATATTCCTCCATTTCTTATTGTTTATTGAATTAATAATACTGAAGATTCATTTTTCTTGCAAGGTCAGCAAGGAAAACAAATTTGGAGACATCTTTGGGGGTTTTACATCAGATCTTGGTTATGCAATTTAATCTAAGGAGAAAGGCTTCAAGGTAAGGTGGTTTAAATCAGTTTTCGATAAGTTTTGGTCAAAACTCTTAGAAAATTGATTTTGGATTTGTAAGGCATAGTGGAAAGCAAGTATAAGAATGTCCTATACATGTCCTATGACTTATTTGTAGTGATGAATGCACTAGAAACGAATCCCAATAGGTAAGAATCTGATCGTACATCTTCTATATTTTGTTTCATCGAATGATGATTTGAATGGTAAAGTTGAGATGCGGATTTGGTTGTAAAAGCATGTTTTGATTTGCGTTTTTAAATGGCTTAAAGTTGTTTTGTGGTTAGGTTTAGGAGTGGTGTTTCGTGAAAATGGTGGAAGTAGGGTTATATGTGAGGGATGAAATGCTGCTACAATTTGTAGAATTTTGAAAATTACAACTAACGTCTAGACACCATCCCCCTTAGCATTTGAACACTAGGTGCAATTTTGTACTTTTCAACCATGGCGTCTAGACGCTAGTTAATCTAGCATCTGGACACCATGAGCCCTGTTTCTTACAACAAAGTTTCTTTAAGTTTTTCGAGGTTTTCTGAGTTTGTTTTCATATTCTAAATCCTTTTCAAAGCTTTTCTAAAAATGTTTCTTCACCTAAAACAGTTTGCAAACCAATCTAACATCATAGTGATCCTAGGTTCCTTAAGTGGCGTGAGCTATAAGTGTACGAGGGTTGTGACATTGAGTTAATGGGTGATGCTAGGTAAGTTAGATTAAGAAAAGATGTGTCATTCTAGTAGAAGTATAGGTCACGAATGGAGTTTTGGTATTTATGTTATATCAGGTTCTAAGAATGTAACAAAGTTAGATCATAGAATACTTGCTTATGTTGTATAGATGATAGTTAGGAAAGTCAATCGGACTTAATAAATTATTTGACCTTAATTATGTAATGATGCTTATGCTTAGCTAAGTCTAAGGGATTGGGAAGACCAATCCTTGGGGTAGCACCTCGACGATCTTTGCATGACGGTATCCTAATTAAAGTCACGCTTGTAAATGATCTAGGTAAATTTAAATTGTTACTTGGATACTTGGTTATTAGGCCGATAGGGTGGACCTACACCAAAATTATATATATATATAACTTGATTAGAGTCACGAATTACTTTAAGTTTAGAGTTAGATGCATATGACTCTAAACTGTCTTGTATGCAAGCCTAAATAAAAGATAATAAATTGGTGGTTGTTGCATATTTGTACTGTAAGCCCCAAAGTTCAGCCAAGTAACCATAGGATTGAGCTTAGAACCCAAGGTGTAGGGCGATCGGTTAAAAGATCCGATTAAACCCAAATTATAAACTATTGAGAAGAATATTAGTAAAAATGACCCCGTAAACGTGAATTCAAGAAAATAAGTAATAAAATAGGAGACTATAAATTTTTCAAATTTTAAGTATAATAATTGCTAATTACCGAAAAGGCAAAAAGTGTAATTTAATAACTAATAAATTACTAGAGATAGATTATATGTACACTAAAAATAATAGAATGACCTAAATAATATTTAAGAATATTTATTTGTACTATATATGAATATACGTGTAAGTATAAATACGCGTAATTACTTAAAATACGCGAAATGTGTTAAAATAATACTAAATGCTTAAAGAAAATTCATAATTAATTAAGAAAAAATCAAGAAAAATCAGGAAAAATCATGAATCATCCAGAATTAGGTCATGGCAGCTGGGAAAAATAAGAAAAAATTCGGCCAATTAAATTAAGACAACATAAAAGCCAAAAATCAAGGGATAAGGCAATTGTCTTATCCCATTTAATGCACAATAAATTCCACAAAGCCCTATAAATAGCAGGAAAAATTACAGAGCACATTTGGACAGATACAAATCAGAGAAAATTAGGGAGAGTCAAAAATTCGAGAGAAAATCTAGAAAATAAAAAAAATAAGAAAAACTGTGCAGTTAAGGGTTTTAATAGTAACCCACACCAGACGAGGAGCTGGGAGTGGACGGCCACCACCACCACACGGTGGTGGCAGCGCCCAGGCCGGCCGACAAGGCCACGGCGGCCCGCGGTGGCCGGAGCCACCCAAATTGGTAAGTTCGATTTCCAGCCCGAATCTTGTGATTTTTTGTAAAAATAGTAAATATAATTAGAAAATTATGAATTTTGTTATTCTGGGATATTTTTGTATGTAGTTTTTAGGAAAAATATTATTTTGATGAAATTATGTCCCGTAATATATGGTCCCTAAGAAATCGTGCAAAACCGAGCACATTTCGATTTAGAAATAAATGACCTTAGGAGTGTAGTTTCAAGCCCAAAATTTTTCTATAGATTACTCAAATGATATAGAATAGTGCTATGAAGCCCTTTTTCAAAAATTAATTTTCAAAATTTTTAGATAATTTTTAGGCTCTAAAAAGAGGCATAAAATGGGTAATTTAGGATTAATTATGTAATTAAATGATTAATTTCTGATTTAGTGAATAATTACATGTTTTAGGATGTTAAGATCTGATGGAGTATGATACTTATAGCATTTAGGGTGTTAGATGTAATTATTAGGTTAATTATGTAGTAAATTAGTAATAGAAAAACATGGTAAATTATGAGTTAATTTTGTAAATTAGAATAATTAGGTGTAAAACCTGATCTAGGATGAATTTAGACATTTTGAAGTAGTAATTTATGTTAGAGATGGTAATTAGGGTAATAGAAATATTAGAAATGCATTATGTGCATAATATGTAATAATACATAATGTGTAATTTTTGAAAATATAATAAATAGAAAATATTAGGATAAAAATTGATATTATATAAATAATAGGGATATATAATAAATATGATAAGAAACTTGAATTTATGTAATGATATGAAAAATGGAAAAAATTTCTCACATTAGGAGTAAATTCGGTACACAAATAGGGATTTAAGTGTACCGGATGGAATAAAATACTGACTAGGGGTAATAATGGTATATAGGAGATCGGGAAGTAATGTGATTAATTTCACATTATAGGTTGAAACGGATTTTTAGGGTTGGAATCGAAAACATTACTTAAAAATTGAACTAAAAACCTGGTTTAGAAATCAATGCGAAAACCGAACCTGAACCTAACCCCAAACCTAGAATAATTGTAAAAGACTTAATACCTAGATAATTAGGCATATTAAACCTTAAAAAAAACCTAACAATAAGCATTATAGGATAAAACGAACCTATAACAGTTATATGAAAAGCTGAAACCACGTTCGTGTTATAGGGATAATCGGCGATGGCCTGAGCAAATCGGACCTCGAGTGAGCGAGCGAGGAGTCGAGGTAAGTTGGGATTAATACGTTGCTGTATTTTGGGAGGCTTAAGATTATGCTTGGTTGTGCTTGTTAGATAGTTGAATGTATGCATGTGCTTGATTATGGGTGATGCCATGATTCTGTTTGTTGCTCTGCACATATTATATGAATTGTATGAAATGATCGATCACCCTAAACTGGACTTAATTAAATATACGACCAGTAATCATAATCGAACATGCATGGCAACCCGTTAGGGGATTTAGGACTCTCTGGCCAAATACCGACCCCTTCGGAAGGGATAGCGCAGGATTGCAAAATGGTCCCTTCTTCATCCTCAGTCGAACTAAGTGACAGGAGAGGAGGTCGCGGCGGGGGTGAAGACAGTGGTTCGAAGGTAGTCGTGGGAGGAGCAAGGTCTCCATTACACAAGCTTGGGTTTGGTCGTGAGCTGTTGCATTAACGGTAACTCCTCAACCCGGATTAGAGAGGGCGCAATTTCTCTAATCTCACGACGGGCCGGACAACGTCGTGCGATGGCATTTGCTTGCACATGCATTGCACCTAATAAGTGACTGAAAACCTTGTTGTATGTATGGTATAGTTTTAAGTCCTCCGTCCTAACTTACTGAGCTGTGGTTGCTCACATCCCTATAGACATCGTGCAGGTGCTGGCTAAGAAGCGGCAACCAATTACTCCGAAGCTAGGATCCTGGGGAGTGAGGAAAAACATTGAAGAATAAACACATATTTTAAGGTCTAAGTTTTTATTTTAGAATTATTTTTCATTTCCGAGCGATGTAATAACTAGGGAATATACTATAGAGAAATGTTGTAAACTTTAACTGCAATAATTGAATGATAACATATATATATAATTCCTCACTTTTATAGGTAAATGATTTATTTAAATTACAAATTGTCTACTTCAAAGCCGGTTAGTTGTGGACGCCTTGTGTAGATCAGGTCTAGGATAGCGGTTGTGAGGCCAACTTCTATCTTAGGGTGGTTTACACGGCGGGACTGTTACGACTCTGCTGCTTCGGGGCGTGACATGTACTCATTCCATATGTGTGTTGTCATCATCATGGTTTGCTCATGTGCATGTAATTGTATATCAGGTTATAGGTTTGGTAATGCAACGGATTGTTATAGATATTATGATAATGGTAAGAACAGTTTTGTGTAAGTTGAATAGCATTGTGGTTTTGGTTAAATTATATAACAAACTTTAATTATTTATTTCAATTTGTATTGTGAGTCATGAGAAGTCACCTGAGACTTCTCTTATTGATGGTGATGGAAGTATGTTAGTTATCAAGTTTAGCTAGTTTAAGAGGTTGAGTTTTGTTCTTTTGGTTATTGCAACAAAAGTTATTGAAATATGTTGAACTTATCTTTAATTGAATAAGAGAAGTTGATGTTGAACATGTAATTCATGTGATTTTGATGAGACAAAAGTTAATTGATATTGAAATTATCTTTTGAGATTTATTTCACTTGATTAATCTTTAAAATGGAAGTTAAAGACAATTTGTTGATAAAATACATAGTTGTTGTCCTTGTTTGTGCTTAGTTTAGTATTATTAATTGTTGCAGGATGTTTAGAAGTAGAATGGGCCTACCAATTGATCAGTATCTGGGAAATCACATTGCTACATTCTGTGCTTTGAAGAAATGTTGGGTGACGTATCAAGGTAATTGATTGAGCAAAGGAGGTTGATGGGATTTTTGTTTTACCGACTGATCGATAAAATACTTGGTGATCGATTGGTAGCTAGAACTCTAAACTAGAACATTTTATGATCCACATGAAGTTAAGCGATACCATAAGAGCGATCAATTAGTAGAAGAAGCTAGCTAGGAAATTTGTTGCATTGATTGATCAATAGTTAGCATAGCGATCGATTGGTAGTGCCTTGAACTAGCCAATAGGATGCATTTCATGCAACAATGGGAAGAATTTATGCAACCCTATTTATACCACAACTACCCATTAAAGAAAAAGATGCATCTAATCTTCAACTGCAAATTCCAAACATTCTCTTACACTCTTGTACTCTATTAAGTATGCTTTATCTTGTTATTCATTTGAGAGAAAATTAAGAGTGTAGTGCTAAGGTTTATTCTTACAAATTTATAAAAGGTCTCGATCGCTTCTAAATAGAGCTTTCGAGTTTTACAAATTAAATTGCTATATTTTATCTTTTACTCAGTTAAATAGGTAAGTGTACCTATAGTTTGTTAGTATGGATAAGTATAAGGTCGTCTCTATTGGGAAAAGGATTCAAACACTAGTACTAAACATTCTTCCTATTAATTAGCTACCAAATGATTTACTAAAGTAATTTAACTAATCTTTACAACTAAACTGTACTAAATCTAAGATTACACTAAGAAAACACAACAGATAGAATTATGACAAGAAAAACAAAACAACAATTTACAAAGCAGGTTTATTCCATCATATTAACATAACTTATGAACTATTCCTCCTAATAATTACTCATCTACAGGAATTTTCTACTCATGAGTATTCTTCTCAGAATTACTCAATTCTAATCTCGATTGTGTTCCTTAAAATCTCTTCTCAAGAATGGATAAGTTAAGATTGCATTAAAAATGTACTAATCATTGAATTCCCTAAACATGCAACGAACTCCCTAATAATATCTCTATTAACAGGAGTAGTTCATTCTAATGACTAAGATCTATTCAATGGAATCGTTTCTCAACGTATTCCAAACGATTCCATTGAAATCTATTGTAAGATTGCATCATGCACTATATTATCTCAACTTGTATAAAGTTTTAATCACTAGAAATTCGTAATTATTAGGATTAGTAACAATTCACAATATATTCATGTTGAAAATGACTTCATAAACCATATTTTTTTATCACTAACATGTGATAGAACAAAGACAAATACAAAGAAATAAGGAAAAGGAATTAAAACAAAACATGAAGGAAGAGAAAAGAATAAAACCACTTTTTATTCACTTGAAAGATCTTAGTACAACGGTATATAGATACTGGATTCTTCATAATTCTCTCGAAGTTAGTAAAGAATGTTACACACAAAACTCACGTTACGTTTTTCATTACACTAAGAACATGAAGAAGATAACAGATTATAATGTTGTGTTATGTTTCTTATTGATGTTAGTTCTACTAAAAATCTCCTTATCTTGATTAGGTGTTCCTTTTTTTCTTTCCAAAAGTCCTGATATATTTATACTCTTCTCGTCAAAGGACTTGAATCTACCTCTTTAAGGCACCGCCTGACATTTTTCACATATTGGTTCATGTGAAAAGGTTGAAAAAGAGTAGTTGTATCTCTTACATCACACTTATGACTAAATATGTGCAATGGGTTAAACAAGTTAACTTGACCAAGCCCACTTTTTAAATGGGAAAAAAAATCTTGGCCTAACCCATTTAAAAAACAAGTTAAACAAGCCAGCCCGCAGGCCAAAGGTACAAATGGGTTAAATGAGTCAACCCAAACGAGCCCACTTTAGGCCACGAGTTAAATAGGCCGACCTTATTTGGCCTACTTTTAAACGAGCCAAAAAACCTTAACTTAAACTTGTTTTAAAAGTAAGTTAAATGGGCTAGCCGCAGATCAAAGCCCACTTGTACACCTCTACCCGTAACTTAGGGCGTTTCTGTCTCAAAAAACAAGATTCTTCACCAATCATGGCCACAATGAATGTCGTGAACTCCTCATCGCTTTATTATATTTCATCACACCCATGATTTTAGCTACGATCACCCTCTTACTATACAATCACGGCCATGATTAATAGGGGGATCATCAATATTTCCCCAATCATGCCCATGATAAAGGATGTGATTAGGGTTGGCCTTTTCATTCCTTCATTATCACACCTATGATTGAGTAAATTCTGGTACTACTTTAATGTTTTCTTCTCCCCACGATCTTGATTGCCCTAAAAGTAATTGTTCTTGTGTAAATTTCATCCTCCTGCTCGTGATTTAGTTGAAATCAATACATTATACAATTAATTATCAAAACTTAAGAATTAAATCACAATTATAACCAATTTTATGCCTAAACATGCCTTCAGAGTATAAAGTAATTTACACTTATCAATGCTACACTTGAAAGATAAAGATTATGCTCAAGTGTTATTGAGTAAATGTTGTGTGATAGTTAAATTGTGTAAGCTCTTAATTGAGCATCGTGGTTTTGTAATTAATAAAAGTGGCGTAAAGTCCTCAATTAGAGGCATGGTGTCCATAGAAAGTATCCGTGGAAAGTAGGGGGCAATCCGAACTCTACATTATATCATGGCTTGATTTCCTCTTATCCTATCTCTTTTATTTTCGCACTTATTTTGATTATTTGATTATTAATCTTGTCCATTATTATTGCATCTACAAATAGATTGTTAAGAAAATTTATAATTTGTCATTAATACTCGATTTACCCCCCTCTTAAGTATTAGCCTAGTATTTTTCAATTGGTATCAAGGTAAAGACTATATTTATTGGTTAGTTACATTTGGAATAAAGATCATGGCACTAAATGCACTAGGCTTCATGGAAGGACAAACCATTAATAGGCCACCACTTCTAACTAGTACAAATTATCCATATTGGAAATATAGAATGAGGAAAATAAAATGCTTTGGCATGTGATAGAAAATGGACCTATCAAGGTAGAAAGCAAAGAAGAGGAGGATTATATCGATAATGATTGGAAGAAAATTGACTTAAATGAAATAGCTATGAATATATTACACTGTGCCATAAGTAAATAAGATTTTAATAAGACATGTATGTGCTCTAGTGCAAAAGGGATATGGGATGAATTACAAAATACTTATAAACAAACATCTAGAGTAAGGGATATCAAGATAAGCCTCTTAAGAGGAGAATTTGAAAACTTTAAGATTCTTTCCAATGAATCAATAAATGAAATGTACAAAAATTTTATTAATATTATCAATCCTTTGATAGTGCTTGGTACTAAACTCTCTAATTTGGAAATTTGTTCCAAAATTCTTAGGTTACTACCAAAAAATTAGGAGGCCAAAAGAACCACTATTGAGGAAAGGCATAACTTAAGAGAAGATGTCAAGGGAAGAACTCCTTGGAACCCTTAAGACACATAAAATGATCAAGAAGCATGGAGGAGGACTTTAAGAAGAAAGCAATCGCTCTTAAAACAACCGAAATGACTACAAGCAATGATGAAGATGAAGAAATGTCTATAATCGTAAGGAAGTTCAAGAAATTCATGAAGTTCAATAAAAAATTGAGAAAGGATAAGGATGGTAGAGGGAACACATCCAAATTCAAGAAGGAGAGAAAAGAAATGCTGAAGTGCTATGATTATCAAAAACCTAGTCACATTTAGGAATATTGTCTACTCCTCAAAAAGATGAACAAAGGATCAAGAAAGAAAGCAATAGTAGTAACATGGAGTGATAGTGACTCCGATGAAGAAACATGTTTTATGGCAATTGATGATGAGGTATGTTTTACCTGACAATCCTCATATGATGAATTGCTAAAGGAATTTGTTAAAATTCAAAAGAAAAATAAAATATTGAAATAAATGATGAATGAAGTTGGTGACGAATTTGATGTAATCAAATGTGAATATAATAAAGTAGTAGATGCAAAGGAAGGCCTAGAAGAAGATAATGAATACTTAAGGTTAGAAGTAGACAAACTAAATAAGAATAATGAAGAATTGAACTCAAAGAATAAAGATCTAGTAAAGGAAAATAATGAATTGAAAGAAAAGAATGAAATACTTCAAAAAAAAAAAAAAAAGAACGATAGCATAACTAGCATGTATGATGATGATGTAGTTAATAGAATAGGAAGGCTTGAAATAGAAAATGCTATATTGAAATCTAGTTTAGATGATTCAAAGTAAACTATAGCTAAATTCGTAGATAAAGAAAAGAACTTAGAAAAACTCCCTAGCTCACAAAGGTAAGGATTAGATAAAACCAGAATTGGCTATAGTAAATTAAAGCAACTAATAAAACTTGTAATTATTGTAGGAGATATGGCCATATTGCTCATACACGCATAATAATGCAAAATCTAGCTTTGAATCATAAAAACAAGATGGTTTAGGTCCCTTAAGGACAACCTTATATGTCAACAATTAAACTTAAAAGACCTAAACGAAGGTGGGTATCAAAGAGATAACCTCTTGTTTTGTAAGATCCTTCAAGACGTAACAACAAGTAGATCTTGGATACTGGATCTTCAAGACATATGAGGGGGTATGCATCTAAGTTCACAACATTATACTTGAAGGATGTTGGGAGTATCGCATTTGGAGACAATAAAAAAGCTCATATAATTAGTGAAGGTACCATTCTCATCAATAAGGATCTTACAATTAAGTATATTCTTCTTGTAGACAATTTAAAGCACAGTTTACTTAGTATAAGTCAACCATGTAATATTGGCTAAAAGTTACATTTCTAGCTTCAAAGTGTTTTATTGAATGTATTGAGAATGACTAAATTTGTTTTAAGGAGCATAGACGAGAAAATATTTATAAAATCAATTTTGATATGTTTACAAGTCTAATCTCTTGTCTATCTGCTTAAAATAATGATAGTTGGTTTTGGGATAAGAAGTTGGGACATCCTATTATGTATATCTTGTCAAAACTAGTCAAACATGACCTTGTTAAAGAGTTACCTAATATTAGTTTTGATAAAGTTAAAGTATGCCAAGCATATCAACATGGTAAACAAACAAAATCATCTTTTGAGTCAAAAGATGCCATCTCAACTTCTAGGCCACTTCAACTATTGCATATGGACTTATTTAGTCTAACTCAAACTTTAAGTTTGGGAGGAAAAGATATACCTTGATCATTATTAATGACTTCACTAGATACACTTGTACCTTCTTTCTTGCAAGTAAGGACAAATCATATCATGTGTTCTTGAAATATTGTAAGAAGGTCTAGAATGAAAGAGTCCTTATAATTATCTCTATTATCATGGGGGAGAGTTTAAAAATAATGAAATGAAAGAGTTTTATGATAAAAATGGTGTAGAACACACCTTCTCGACACTTAGAACTCCACGACAAAATGGAGTTGCAAAAAAGGAAAAGTATGACACCTATTGAAATGGCAAGAACAATGCTTTGTGAAAATAATTCACCTAAGTATTTTTTGGGCAAGGCAGTGAATACCACTTATTATATATCAAACCAAGTTTTTATAAGCCTATTTTAAAGAAAACCCCTTATAAGCTTTAGAGAGGCAAAAGACCTAACATTTTTTATTTTCATCCATTTGGTATTAAGTATTTTGTGCTAAACAATGGTAAGGATCAACTAGGTAAATTTGATTCTAAATTCGATGATGCTATATTTCTTGGTTATTCTTTGTCTAGTAAAGCTTATAAAGTGGTTAATAAGAGAACTTTGGTAGTAAAGGAATCCATTCATGTTGTTTTTATTATGCATTCACATTTATAGAACCATGTAATGAAATTGATAATGTTGGTGCTTAATTGAATAATCTTAGTCTTGACAAGAACTCTAAAGATAAAGAAATCTCTAAGGGAAATGAATAGATTGATCAGTCTAACATGAACTTGCTTAGAGATTAGAAATTTATAAAAGACCACCCTAAAGACTTGATCATAAGTAAACCATCTAATAGGGTACAACTAGAGCTTCCCTATAGAACTTAAGCAATATGGTGTTCCTATCTCAAGTAGAACCCAAAAACATTGATAAAGCTCTAAAAGAAGAGTTTTTGATACAAACTATGCAGGATGAGCTTAATCAATTCATAAGAAATGAAGTATGAGATCTTATACTTAGGCCTAGTGATAGACCAGTTATTAGAACTAAATGGGTTTATAAAAATAAACTAAATGAGACTAGTATAATAACTAGGAAGAAGGCAAGATTGGTGGCTAAATGATATAATCAAGAAGAACGAGTAGATTTTGATGAGACCTTTGCATCGGTTACTAAACTAGAAGTTATTAGAATGCTCTTAGCATTTGTCACCTTTAAAAACTTCAAATTGTATCAAATGGAGGTTAAAAATGCATTTCTAAATGGCTACATTAAGGAAGAAGTATATTTAGAGTAGCCTCCGAGGTTTGAACATAATGAATTCTTTGATCATGTTTTTAAACTCAACAAGACACTCCGTGGACTCAAACAAGCTTCTAGAGCTTATAAAGCTTGGTATGAGAAGCTTAGTAGCTTCTTAATAAGTAATGATTTTTCAAGAGGTAAATTAAATACAACATCATTTATCAAGAATCACAAGTCAAACACTTTGATTGTCTAAATCTATGTAGATGATATTGTGTTTTGAGCTATTAGCATGAATCTAGTGAATAAGTTTATAGAATGCATGAAGAAAGAGTTTAAAATGAACATGATGGGGAAACTTAACGGTTTTCTAGGTCTCTAAGTTAAGCAAACTACAAATGAAACATTTATAAATCAAGCTAAGTATACTAAGGAGCTCTTAAAGACATTTAAAATAGAAAATCGCAAGACTAGACAAACTCCCATGACCATTACCTTAAAACTTAATAAAGATGAAAATAGAAAACCTATTTGTGAGAAGTTATATAAGGGCATGATAGGTAGTTTATTATATCTAATCGTATCTAGACCCAATATCTTGTTAGCCATGTATCTATGTATACAATTTTAATCTTACCCTAAAGAATCTTACTTAAGTGTAATAAAACATATCCTCAAGTACTTGGGAGGCACCACTGAAATCGATTTGTGGTAACCTAAATTTACCTCCTTTAATCTAGTTGGATACTCAATGCCAACTTTGCTGGTTGAAAAGTTGATTAGAAAAGCACAAGTGGCACTTGCCACTTTCTAAGAAACTCTTTAATGTCTTGGCATACTATAAAGCAAAACTCCATGGCACTCTCAACCACTGGAGCTGAATATGTGGTCATTGATAATTGTTGTGCTCAAATCTAATGGATGAAACTAACCTTACAAGATTATGGACTTAAATATACTAATGTCTCAATTAGATATGATAACACAAGCCCAATCAATCTAATGAAAAATCCAATCCAATCCAACACTTAAGAACTAAGCATATAGAGATTAGGCATCACTTTGTTCATGATCATGTTCAAAACAATGATATATGCTTAGAGTTTACAGATACAAAAAATCAAATAGCCAATATATTCACTAAACCTTTGAGTAAAGATAGATTTTGGACATTAAGAAGAGAATTGAGAATAATCATACAAGGAAAGTGTTAAAACACTTAGAAACCAAGATAGTGCTTTTTGCCAAAATTGACTAATCCAAAAAACTGACTAGCATATAAAATGATAATAGTCCAAAGAAACATGAGCATATAAGTTTCATGCATAAATTTTGATATTTAACTTGTTTTGGGCGCACTTAAAGTTGATGACGATATTTTAGATTCATATATGCACCATTTTATCTTTCCTTGGTTACCATGCCCAAAACTGATTCTTATGTATTCTATTTTGTCCATAAATTGTGTTTACATAGTTAATTTGGTCAAATAATAAGTTTGTGCAAATTTGTACTCTCTACACCTCAATTTGGACAAAGCATGCTTTTAGGAACCATGGTAGTTAAATTACTTTGTTGTGTGTTTCATGTCTTGCTTTTGTCTTTCTCATGATCTATTGTGCATATAACATTGTCAAAGTGCTTTTAATCAAATATGTTCGTGGAAATTTGATGAATTAGTTCATAATTATGTATGTTCCTCATGGAATGCTAATGTGATTTTGACAAGATATGTTTCTTGCACTGAAAAATGTTGTTCCAACATGATTCTCTTTGTATTTGAATTATGTCCAAGGTGAAAAATTGATATATCCTTTCTTAGAGCTCAAAATATGTTAGCTTTGCACATTCTTGGATAAAATTGATATTGGCTCATTTTGAATAGTGATTTGGTTATTCTATAATATTGAAGTAGCTTTATGATTTTAACTTGCTCCTACAAATCATATAAAACTTGTTGGAAACTTTTTATCTTATGATTTGGTCAAAATTTTAAAACCATCAAAAATCCATATTTTTTTTCTTTTGGTTTAGCCTGCTAGTTTTTATATGAAAAGCTGTAGAATTTGTAGCTATCGATCAATTAGTAAATCCCTACATCAAGTCAGTAGGATTTGATCTTCTTTGAATTAAGGTAATTAATCACTAAGGACCAAGCTGATCAATCCTTAACATTTATTCTTCTATTGATCAATTGGTAAGAATTGGACTAATCGATCTCCATTTGCTTGATCAAACCAATAGCTTCTATTCTTTTTTTCATCTAGACCGATTGATCAGTTGCTTCCCCACCAATCGATTGGTAGGAAAAATTACTATCTTAAATGACAATTTATCTACACAATCCATTTCATTTTTCCACATCCTACATAATAACCTCTCTCCCGACCTCCCTTCCTCCAAACCCTCCTATCCTTATCTTCACCCAAAATCATTTTTCTACACCCAAATCACTCACATTCCTCCATACCGACACTCGTTACTCTCCTTCTTTCATGATCTCATATTCTCACACATGAACAATCTCTTCAAACCCTAAAAACCTAACATATTTCCAAATGGCTCCAAGAAGGGGAAAACCAACCAAAAAGAGTGGAGCTTCCCATGATCATAACCTCTTCCTAAGTTCCCATCATGCATAAAGTATGAACTCTTTGATACACTTATTCCATAAGTTGGTAGACATTATGAAAGGGAAGTTTTTTACACTCTAGGATTATTTAAATTGTCGGGTGCTGTCTCAAACAAAGTCTTTGAATCATGAGATTATCCTACTTAGGTTCATGAGGAAGCCGCCAAGTTTTTCTATTGTAATTTAACAGATAGGCTAGATGACAATGGAAATCTAGAATTAAGAATTGAGCCAAAAGAAGAAGTGAGGAGAAAACTCTACACCTATGTTTATGGAAATAAGATTGAAATTGATAGAGAAGATATTTGTGACTTATTGGGTGTTGAGATAAGTGGATTTAGATATATGAATGGCTTTGATGGTCATGAAGCCGACTATTATGATGTTGTTTTTGGCACATATGATGTAGGAGAGAATTAGCACAATGATAAAAATCTAAGAGCCACCTGCTTGCCACTTCAGCAATGCATTCTACACCTTTTCATGGTAGATAATTATTGTCCTCAAGCTAGCCAACATTAAATGGTCACTCAAGCTGATTTGTGGATCTTATATTGCTTAATGAAGGACATTAAGATCAACTACTTTGACTTAGTTTTTAATTGCTTCAAAAAGGTTACTAATGGTCCCAATTGAAGCATTCTCCGTTTTTCAAGGCTTATTACCTTGTTATTAGAAAGTAAAGGCATCAAGTTTCCTTCAGCTCTTAAAGTATTTAAAGTTCCAACTTAAAAAATGTCTAAGATCTATTAAGCTAATTGGAAAAAAACAAGTCACTGATGGGAAAGAAAGGATAGGGATCTATCTCCCCTACATAGTGGTGGTGAAATTAGACATGACGCTTCCATTCTTAACATGGATCCCACTGAGGGGCAGGGTAAGCCTAGTAATCCACGAGCTAGAGGTCATAGGGCTGCACCTATTCTAGCTTATTAAATACCTCCTTTTGACCTTTCCACATCCCTTGAGACCTAACACCCATTCTATTAATATACTGAGGGTCACTTCCAAAAGCTCCACAATTTCGGAATGAAGTTCAAGAGGGCTTATCAAATATCAATCAACATATCCATTCGGGCTTCGATGACTTGTATGCCCACTTCAAGCTCCAGTATGATTATCCAACTTTCTCCTCTTTCGATGATGAATCTTAAGGATCTTTCTTAGGTTTTTTTTTTTTTTTTTTTTTTTTTTTCTGCTGTTGTGTTATCCTTTGGTTTGGCTTTGATGGCCTATTTTTGCTCTCTTTTTTTTAATGCTTGGTCTCAATGACCTCCTTGTCCTTTGTTTGTTTACTTTCAAACTTGGTAGTATGGATTTTCTTTATACTATTGATATGTTCCATTTGTTTTGACATTAAGCTCTTGAGCTTTTGAGGTTTAGATTGAATTTTTGTTAACTTTATAGCTGCTACCGTTGCTCTTATTGATTTTTTTTTTTTTTTTTTGTAGAAGACATTTCCTAAGGCTTAAACCGGGACTATGCCGAAATTTCAACTTGCATGTCTCTTTGTCTTTACCACCTGGAATCTCATATTTTTTATGAAGCCAAAGGGAGAAGACTTCAAGTCACCTAAAGAGTCGTTTTATTTTAGCAATCAATTAACTTTTATATATAGATTGAAATCTTGAAGCATTTTGTATTCTCCTCAAACCAATTTTTATAAATTAAGCATTCATCTTTGAATTTTGAATTATACAATTATATATATATGAATGCTTGTTTAAGGGGGAGATTAAAGAGGAGCATGAGAAATGGAAGTGGAAGTTATGTCCTTATCAAAAAGGGAGAGATTGTTGAACATGTGATTTTGATGAAACAAAACTTAATTGATATTGAGATTATCTTTTGAGATTTGTTTCACTTGATTAATCTTCAAAATGGAAGTTAAAGACAATTTGTTGATAAAATAGATAATTGTTATCCTTGTTTGTGCTCGGTTTGGTGTTACTAATTGTTGCAGGATGTTCTAAAGTAGTAAGGGCCTATTGATTGATCGGTATAAGGCTTAGCGATTGATTGGTGTCTGGGAATTCATACTACTACATTTTGTGCTTTGAAGAAATGTTAGGTAACGCGTTAAGGTGACCAATCGAGAAAAGGAGGTTGATGGGATTTTTGTTCTACCGATCGATTGGTAGAATACTTGGTGATTGATCGGTAGCTAAACTCTAAACTAAAACATTCTGTGATCCACCTAAAGTTGGGTAATACCACAAGAGCAAATGATCGGTAGAAGAAGCTAGCTAAGAAATTTATACTAGCGATCGATCGGTAGCACACATAATGATTGATCAGTAGCACCCTAAACTAGCCGTTAGGATGCATTTAATGCAACAATGGGAATAATTTGTGCAACCCTACATTTAACCTTTAACTACAAATTCCAAACATTCCCTTACACTCTTATACTCTATTAAGTGTGCTTTGTCTTGTTATTCATTTGAGAGAAAATTAGGAGTGTAGTACTTAGGTTCATTCTTACAAATTTACACAAGACACTACATTTGAAAGATAGAGATTCTGCTCAAGTGTTATTGAGTAATTGTTGTGTAATAGTTGAATTGTGTAAGCTCTTAATTGAGCATTGGGGTTTTGTAATTAATAAAAGTGGTGTGAAGTCCTCAATTGAAGGCATAGTGTCCATAGAAAATAGGGATAGATCCGAACTCCACGTTATATCATAACTTGATTCCTTCTTACCCTATCTCTTTCATTTCCACACTTATTGTCATTATTTAATTATTATTCTCGTCTATTATTGTTGCATCTAAAAATAGATTGTTAAGAAAATTTATAATTTGTCATTAATACTCATTTCACCTTCTTCTTGAGTATTAGCCTAGTGTTTTTTAGTTGAGAATGTTGACCATTTTGTACTACTCGTGGTTTAAGAATGTTATAGACATCCATGTTATTTTGAGGAAATAATACAAGTTTTGAGGATTGTTATGAACATAGAGAAGCTAGTAGGTTGAATTTAGATACTTAACGTATCAATAGATTATAAAGACACGTGACAAGTTGTAGCGTCCCAAGTGTAAGACCCACAATCAGTTACTCGGAGTTTGACTCGTAAAATTTAGGGTGATCAACTAAAGGATCCGATTGAGCCTAAATTATAAAGTAAAGCTAGAAATATTAATAAAAATGATCTCGTAAGTTTAAATTAAAGAAAATAAGTAATAAAATAAAAAAATATAAAATTTTCAAATTTTAAGTATATTACTCGTTATTTATCGAAAATACGTAAAATGCATTTCAATAATTAACGAATCACTAAAGATAAATTATACGCAAACTAAAAATCATAAAATAACCTAAATTATATTTAGTAATATTTATTTGTATTATATATGAATTTACATGTAGGTAGAAATACGTGTAATTACTTAAAATACGTGAAATGTGCTAAAATAATGTTAAATAATTAAATAAAATTAGTAATTAATTAAGGAAAAATAAATAAAAATCAGGAAAAATCCAAAATTGAGGCCTGGTAATCTAGAATTGAAGAAATAAAAGCAACCAATCAAATTACAACAAATAGAAAGTAAGAAAAAGAAGAGATAAGTCAATTGTCAAATCAATTTAATACATAATAATTCCCTAAGACCTCTATAAATATCCTAAATTTTTTAGAAGCTCATTTTGGATGTCTGAAATTTTAGAAAATTAGAGGGGCAAAATTGAGAGGAAATTAAGGTTTTACAAAAAATCACAAAAAAACTATGCAATTGGGGCTTCTAAGGAAAATCTAAACCCGACGAGCAATTGGGAGTGAACGGCCACCACCACTGCATGGTAGTGGCAGCACCTAGATAGGCTGACATACCTATAGGCACTAATGGTGGCCAAAACCACCAGTTCTGGTGAATCTCGATTTCTACCAGATTTTTCTTAAATTGTTAAAAATATCAAAATTAGTTGAAAAATTATGAAACTTGTTATTTTAAAATTTTTTTTTTTAGTTTTTAGTAAAAATATTATTTTGATGAAAATATATCTCATGATATATGGTCTTTAAGAAATCATGTAAAACCGAGCATGTTTCGATTTAGAAATAAATAGGCTTACAAGTGTAATTTGGAGCTAAAAAATTTTTTGTAGACTACTTAGATGATATAGAATAGTGCCATGAAGCCTTTTTAAAAATGAATTTTTGAAAATTTTAGATAATTTTTAGGCCTTAAAATGATATATAAAATGGCTTATTTTGGTTAATTAAGTAATTAATGATTAATTACTGATTTAGTGAATAATTATATATTTTAGGATGTTAAAATTTAATGAAGTATGATACTTGTAGCATTTAAAGTATTAGATGTAATTATTAAGGTAATTATGTAGTAAATAAGCAATAGGATTTTAAGTTAATTTTAAGTTAATTTTGTAAATTAAAGTAATTAGATATAAAATCTGATTTAGGATGAATTTAGACATTTTGAAATATTAATTGTTGTTAGGAGATGGTAATTAGAGTGATAGAAATATTATATGTATGTTATATACATAATAGGTGATTATACATAATAGGTGATAATACATAATATGCAATTATTGGAAATATAATAAATAGAAAATATTAGAATACAAATTGATATTATATAAATAATAGGAATCTATAATAAATTTGATGGAAAATTTAAATTTAGGTAATTATATGAAGAATGTAAAAATTTCTCACATCGAGAATAAATTCGATACACTAATAAGGATTTAAGTGTATTAGATAGAATAAAATATTGACTAGGGATAATTATGGTATTTAGAATATCCGAAGATAATACAATTAATTTCATATTATGGGTCAAAATAATTTCTTAAGGTGTACATATAAATCTCTAACAAAAAACTGAGTCAAAAACCTAATTTAGAAATCAATGTGAAAATTGAAACAAAACTTAACATGGTTCAAGAATAATTGTAAAAGACTTAAAATCTAGATAATTAGGTATATTAAACTCTAAACAAAAGATAACAATAAGCGTTATAGGATAAAATCAACCTATAATAGTTATATAGAAAACTGAAACTACGTTTGTATTGTAGGAATAATCAGTAATGGCTTGAGCAAGTCAGACCTCGAGTGAATGAGAGAGGAGTCCAAGTAAGTTGAGATTAATACAGTGTTGTATTTTGGAGGCTTGAAATTGTACTCGATTGTGCTTATTTTGAGCTGATAATATGATTTTTTATTTGCTTCTTGGCTTGTATTGTATAATTTATATGAAATAATTGATTACCCTAAACTAAACCTAATCAAATATATGACATGTAATCATAAATTGGATCTGCATAGCAACCCATTAGGGGAAACCTAGAATTCTCTTGCCAAATATCGACTCCTTTGAAAGGGATAACGCTAGATAGTATAATGGGTCCCTTCTTTATCCTTAGTCGAACTAAGTGACAAGTGAAGAGATCACGGTAAGAGTAAATTTAATGATCTGAAGGTAGTCACGGGAGGAGTAGTATCTCCATTGCATAAGCTTGGGTTTGGTCGTAAGCTGTTGCATTAACAACAACTCTTCAACCCGGATTAGAGTAGGCACAATTTCTTTAATCTCATAACGGGCCGAACAACGTCAAGTGATAGTATCTACTTAAACATGCATTACACGTAATAATTTGGTTGATAACCTTGTTTGTGTTTGTGGTATAGTTTTAAGTTTCCATCCTAACTTATTGAGCTGTGGTTGCTTACACCCCTATAAACGACGTTGCAGGTGCTGGCTAAAAAGTGGTTTGTAACTATCCTGAAATTAGCAGCTGCTGGATCCTAGAGAGTGAAGAAAAACGTTTGAAGAGCAAACATATATTTTTAAAGTCTAAACTCTTATCTTAGAATTTTTCATTTTTAAATAATATATTAACTAGGAAATATATTACAGTTAAATGTTGTAAACGTTAATTGTAATAACTGAATTCTAGTGTATATATATATTTTCTTACTTTCTTAGATAAATGACTTATTAAAATTACAAACTGTTTACTTTAAAGCGGGTTAGTCGTGAACACCTTGTATAGATCAGGTCTAGAATAGCGATTGTAAAGCCAACTTTTATCTTAGAATGGTTTACGCAGCGGGGTTGTTACGACTCTACCGCTTCGGAGCGTGACACCGGGTTCTAGGGCGTTATAGAATATATGAAGAAATGAGCAAAAAGTGAAGCTGGAGTACAAAATGCACAGGGATGTCAATAACACTACTTGAACTTTGGTTATCTTTTCAATTTGCTATCTAAATTTTGAAGTTGCTAAATTTCATACTCAATAATACTTTTACTAGTCAAATTTACTACTTCACTTTTAATAATTGTTTTATACTTATACTTTTTGTCCAATAAGATTTGCTACATCATCTCTTTTAAGAAGATGAAAGTGGTAAATTTGATTAGTAAAAGTTTAGTATATATAATATATAACAACTTCAAACTTTGCATGTAAATTTTGGCAAATTTGATTGAGTATGATATTTAATAACTTCAAACTTCACACCTAAAATTTAAAAAAAAAAAAAAATCGAAAGATAGCATCAACGACATTATCTCTACATACACATATCAACACCTCATTTTTGCCCCCATTAAGAAAACCAAAAGATTAAAAAAAATGAAGAAAATACTTGAAAATTATAAGATTTTGAAAAACCATAAAAACGAGAAGATTATGAAAATTATAAAAATATTAATAAAATTTTGAGTCTTCTTAGGTTGGTCATATTTTAAGTTATACCTTTTCATTAGTGGACATATTCTTTGAGAAAAAGCAATACTTATAGAAAAAAAAAAAGATTCAATAGGTATTATATGTTACATGTTAGATATACGTAATATATAAATATCAGTAAAATATTAACATAAATATTAATGGTATAAATAGTTTTCAAATCAATTATCACGTGTAATTTGTACATGATATATATGTCAATATTTTATTAATATTTACACATCACATATGTATAATACTTAATATATATTACCCATTGAATTTCTTCTTATCCTTTATATTACTTAATGCGATGTGAAACAATACTTGGTATCTAACGTAATATTCCACAATTGATTACTGAAAAAAATATATACATATATTCCACAATTTGAAGGATTAGTATTCTTTTCGAAACCATATATAATTTCATAAAAATGTGGAAGGAAAATCAATATTTTTTTAACTTTGCAACATGGAGTATGTAAATTTATATAGTTAAATAAAAGAATTTGCACAATATTCACAATAATTTATGGATGTGCATAGTTAATAGTAACTTGTTACGTGAAGGGTTCACTGAGGAACTAAATTTAGAATTTGTTGATTCTATAAAGTTCAATAATTTATGTTTACATAAGTTTTGTGAAAATGTAGAAACAAAGATGAAGGGATGTGAAAAAAAAAAAGAATAGTATTAATATGCTATATGTATAAATAAACAGTGTACAAGTATTAATTAGAGTGCTCAAATTTAAAAAAATTATTATCTATATTTTTATGTATTAAATTTTATTAATACTCGTATATCACTCGTTTATTCACATAACATATTAATCCTATTGAAATGTTTTTTTACGTGTCTTTATAGATGGAATTTGTTTCCTTCTTGCCAATTACACGAAGAGCAAGCCATGAGGTTGACTGCATCCCTTTCACCAAATTATGGCTACATTACATTGGCGGTTGTATGCGGGTAACCACGCGATAATAAATACAAGGAATGGCTGTGGTAGGACCTAAGTAAGTAAAAGCATTAAATACAGGACCAACCAGTCGCTAACCCTATCCATGCCTCCCATGTTCTCTTGTCTACCTTTCACACTGGCTAGCAATTTCATCCATAAAAAAGGACTATGAACTATTACGTTGTTTTTTTCTTGAGAAATGTTAAAATGCAATTTGAAAATATTGCCTTATCTTCTCCTCATGGCTGTTCAAAATGTATCCCTATAAGGAGTTCTTAACATTTTCAAATCCAACAATATACAATATGGATTGATTACCTTTCCAAAAGCGCATACACCCACACAGATACTAGTTTGTCCAATAACATCATATCACAATCCTATAATAAATATGTAGAAGCCGCACACATATAATCAAATCATAAAATATAAATAATACATATAAAAGGAAAAAAAGGAAGTTTGACAATATGCAATACGTATGTAAAAAACTTCCCTATTCATACCAACTATTTGTTGAATTTCATATATATATATATATATAAGAGATATGTCCATAAAAATTAAAATCATGACTCATGGATATTTCTTAAAGGGCATAACCACTGAAAAATGATATTTTTAAAAAGAAAAATGATATCTCTCAGTCACCCACATTCGCCCTCACTCTCTCTCCTCTCGTCTTGTTTCTTCTTACAGTCACCATTTGACTCTCACCATCGCTCTCATATATCGTTGCACGGTCACCCACTTGCCTTCACTTTCACCGTCTATTACATAAGGTAATGCTCAAACTAAAGCTAATCTTAGTAATATATAGATTAAGAAAAATTACTAAGATCTTTCAATGATCTAAGATTAAAAAATAAAAATACTAAGATCTTTCAATTTAACATGTCAGTTTACAAATTAGTAAAAATTATGTTAAATACCATAATTAAGTTAATCAGGTCCTTAAATTGTTGTCTATTTCTTTCATTAGAGTCTTCTTTATGATGATTTCTTTTTAACCTTTTTTATAGTTTTGTTTCTTATTTGTATTGATTTATTTAGTACTTGCACTAATAATATTCCGCATAGGGAAACTAAAGTTAAATGCATGCAATTTCTAAACACTTTGGCTCCTCTAAAAATTTTTGTTTTGAGAAACATTTCATTAATATTGGTTATCAAAATTGGCCATAAAGCATAAATAGAATCTCTTGAAGAAAGTATAAATTATCGAGTAACTTCTATAATTATCATTATTATGAGCAAGTCAAGTCAGGTCGTCGGTTCATTAATAAGATAAAGCCCCATAGGGTTTTAAGACAAATTTCAAAATATTTTATAGAGTCTCAATTCAAGTTCAAGTTTGATGAAATCTATAGTAAAGCTGCCCTAATGGTCTACCTTAGTTGTAACCTTTTGTATTACTTAATGAGATGCGGCATGTAATGAAACATTTTACAATCTGAAGGATTAAAGCTATTTTGTGTAATTAATGTATTTTATGTGAAATGCTCACATAATTTGCACTATACAACTAAATTGATGAAGTAACCAAAGACTTGTTCCTCTTTCATTATTGAAGCTCCCTTTTGTTCATTCTATAAAATTTAATAATTTTTGTTGTTTACATAAGTTTTGTGAAAATGTAGAAGTGAAGACGAGGGAACATGACTTTATAGCTTCCAATTACTTAGAATTTTGATTCTTGTCATCGGTTTCTAGGATTGCAAGAATAGAAGCCATGAGGTAGTAACTTTTTCGATCTTTATTGGTATATTTTTTACCAAACCATGACTAAAAACCTTAGTGACCACATGGAGTAACCAAATGACAATAATGTAAGGAATGGGTGTAGCAGGACCCGACCCAGAAAGTAAAAGCATTAAATTCTGGGCCAACCACCATCTAACCCTGCGGGGACTCCCATATTCACTTGCCTACCTCTCACACTTGCAATTTCCATCTATAAAAAGGACCCTATCCTAGTGACCAAATCATCACTCACTACCTTTCATACAACGTTAAGACTCCCCAATAACACACACAAAAGCACACCTTCTCACTTCCCACAATGGCAGACCTCAAGGTTGTCTCCCTACTTGTTCTGTGCTTGGTGGTGGTTGCTCCACTAGCCGTATCAGCTGTCACCTGCGGCCAAGTTGCCAGCAATGTGGCTCCCTGCATCGGCTACTTGAGGAGCGGAGGACCGGTCCCTGGGCCATGCTGCGGTGGCATCAGGTCGCTCAATGCTGCTTGCAGGACCACTGCCGATCGCCAGACTGCTTGCAGGTGCTTGCAATCTGCTTCTAAAAACATCAAGGGCCTCAACCTTGGACTTGCATCCGGTCTCCCCGGCAGATGTGGCCTCCGCATTCCTTACAAGATCAGCCCTTCCACTGACTGCAGCAGGTTATCATCCTCATAACATAATTTGACAAAGACAATCAGTTTATAATAAATTTTTTTTAGTAAATTGCAAAAATGCAAAAACACGGGTCTAATTGAATAATGTTGATTTTGTCATTGCAGGGTGAGATAAGGCTGCTGGAAGAGAAATTTTCAACCCCATGCTATGTTACTTAAGAGAATTAAATAAAGGACCTGTTGTACGGAGCTCCACTTAAGAGAGCCTCCATGATATTTAATTTTCCCACTTGTTTGTTGTTGTTAATGTTACCATGTATCTTGTCCATCCTCTTAATAAAAACACTCTCATTGTGGAGTACACTTTTAAGCTTCAATATCATTATGGATAGTGGAAATGTTCACTCACATAGGGAAAATATACGCAATAAATCCTTTATATTCGTGTCAAAATTAAGTGCATTGTATTTTATTTGAATCGTTTGAGTCCTCGAAATATATTTATAACAAATTATAGTCAAATCTTTACATAAAGCCAGCTTTTTTTAGTTGTTTTATATATAGAGGATTCATGTGGTATAATATGATATAAATACAGAGAATTAAATAATTTATATATAAATGAATTAGTTGAAATTTTAATATATATAAATTAGAGACCTTAAATGCTTGAAATATAAATAATTTGATTGAATTTTGCAAAAAAACTACAAGGATNAAAAAAATGAGAAAAGAAAAAAATTATAAAAAAATTTTAGATTTTTAGAAAGTAAATTATTTTAAGGGCCAATTAGTTTAGTTTTGGTCAAATTCTAATAATTATTTTAGAAAGTCATTTAGTTTAAGTACAATTTAATTGTACTAAAAATCAAACGATAGACCAATAGTCTAATAGATAAATATTGGAGTATTTGATATGGAGTTAGTTAGAAGTCTCAAATTCGAATCTTGCTAGACACTTATGTGTTTTTTATTTTTCAATCCTTTTTTATTTTTTACTAAAAGAGTGAGATAAATAAGCAGAATCATATCTGATCAAATTTTCTTCATTCGAATTTGAGTCATTAAAGAATATTTGAATCTAATTTGATTTTTATTAAGTCGGATCTGAATTAATATAAATAATTCGAATCTAGTTTAATTTTTATCAAATTAGATACAGTAGATACAATTTAATACGATTTTGTTTGAGTTTATAAATACACACACAATTGAAAAAAAAGAGGAGTAGCAGTCAACTTTCACGATTTCCCCAATCCAACTTGCTCTTGTCATTCTCAAATCAAACACCACCACCGTCCCTTAACTGCACTATTTCTTCTTCAATCCATAGCAATCCAACGCCAAAAGATCACCAACGAACAGCGGTGTCACAAACAACACATCCATCCTTTATAAAAACATACGCGTCCAACAACCACAATACACAATCGGCACAATTGCATCCTCACCTTCAATAGAACACTACAGCAGTCCACTCACACACAACTGCAATTCATGCCAATAACAATTTCCGTTATACGCTACAGCCACCATAGCCTCTTCGTCGACAAACAGCCCCCAAACTACATCCTCGTCCAAATAGCACTTCACTGAATCACGTCTAGAGCAACACTTGACCAAACAACTGATATGCCATTGTCATTCACTGTTGCAACGCCCATTACATGACACAGTCACAGTTCGACACCTTGACACACACGAACAAAGCACACAAGTCCTCGACGCACACCCTGACTCACGGCCGATCAGTCCATGCACACGCATGTTTAGGCAGCACTCCTTTAAATTCTAAGCATACAGACTGATAAGCCACCGATCATCTTCTTCTACATCCACATTCGTTAGACTCGAATGCACACTCTCACAAAACAGTTACGGTCGTCCATGCTGTTATCCACACGACCCATCCTTATCCCGTCACGCATGTAGAAGCTATGTCTTTGTTTAACTCCAATTCAATCCCTCTCTTACAGCACTTGCAACAGCCCTTGTTACGGACTAACAACCGACCACCATACACTGCTACGGCACGACATGAGTAGCAGTACTAAGTACAACTCCGATCATTGCACTATTACTTATGGCTACACTTCGCTGATCACCATCTTTACACACTGTCCGCGCCAACAACAGAACAAACGCAAACTATTTACCAAATGTGAATAACGACTAACGACAATTCCATAATATCGAACAGTGCTTTCTCAAGTGCAACGAACAGCAACTCAAGTCTATTTCTTTAATTTATTATTATTATTGTTGTTGTCGTCGTCGTCATCGTCATCGTCGTCGTCGTTGTTATATCATTATTATTATTATTTTATTAGATTCTTATTTATTGGTGTTAATAACATAATATATAAGTAGTCGTGTATATATTAGTCTAGTAGATTCCTTTAGTATTAATATATTCTGTATATATAATAAGTATGTCATATTTTATATATTTTGATAGATAGTTGAAATAAAGGTATGGAGCTTAGGATTTTTTTTTTATTAGGTTTTTTTTAGAAATCATTATATAGAAAATTATTTTTAGAAATAAAAAATTGACAAAAAAAATTTTTATAAAAAAGATTATAGTATCTTAGAGAGTTTTTTTTTTTAAAATCACTCATGAGTTGGGATCCCCTTTTAGATTTTCTAATAAACCGAATTAGTTAAAACGTAAACCCAATTAATTTTGAAATTAAAATAAACCAACACACTAAAGATTTTCAGAAAGAATTACAATCGTCTGATCCCGGCTAGTGGGTACGTAAGTACCTTTAGGGCGACAATAAAATTTGTAGAAATTTAGGTTCTTTTTCTTTTGGTTTTTTTATTTTTTTCTTAAAAGTATTATAATTTGAAAAATAATCTTAATTTCGATAAATAAATAGTGGTACTCGTTAAGGTTTAATAGGTTAGCCCCGAACTCGAAACCCTTTGTTTCTTTATTCAAATTAAAATCAAAAACTAGTAGCCAAATAGTAATTAATCCACCCAATTGATTACGGTTTTCCTTTCTTTTTCTCGACTCCGGCAGGGTGGCAATTCCAAAAAATTATTTTCAATAAAAAAAATCGGAATTTCCCAATTTCTCTAGTCGAGAATTAATATTAATGGGTTAGGGTTTAGTATTAATTGGAAAGTGGAAAATCAAAAAATAGAAAACCAAAAATTTAGACTCGACATACACTACGATACTTGCTTGCTATAATAATGCTTAATTTAAGTATCAGAACACCATTTTCTTTACACTTTAAGTTTTAGACAATATCATAATATTCCTTATTGTTTTTATTGTCAAGTAGTGGAACCTTCCACTTGACAAATAATGTCATGTCGGGATAAGTTAGGCATACTACAATATTATTGTTGCCTTATAATGGAGTAATCTTTTTTATTATATTGATGACCCAAGCAAGTCTTAGCATACTGGAGCTACCATTGCTACCTTTTAGAAATCTTTTGAACATATTATACTTTTCTCAAATAACTTTCCAATGTCTATCATTGTTTTTATTATCAAGCAATGGAGCAATCCCATTAATCTTATTAAGCTCAAGAAATCTTTCATTAATTCTACAAAATTTATGCTTACTTATTGGTATTTTTTTTATCTTGCTGTTAAATAGTAGTAATTATATTGGTGTGTAACACTACTATTAGATATAGTCTATCTTCCGAAATGAAGCGATCTTTCTAACTCCAAACCTAAAACCCAAATAAGTACCTATGGTTGGTCTACTAAAGACATATAAGTGTGCATAATATATTATGAAAAAAAAAATGCCAATGCTTTTATTACTTTATGTGATGTATGCTTGAGGCCATGTTTAGTGTACTCAATGTTTAAGTAATAAAATGTTGCTCACTCCTCGGTATGTTTATCATTCATGTGGTTTCCTCATGTATATAACTCATTATGTGATTACTTAAGTGCTAAATAATGCTCACTCCTCGATATGTTTATCATTCATGTGGTTTCCTCATGTATATAACTCATTATGTGATTACTTAAGTGCTAAATAATGCTCTTCACAATATACAAAAAGTATGATGCTTGTTATATGAGTACGAACTTAAAGAAAGCTCTAATAGTATGATATTTATTTATTTATTTGGCAATATTACTGATTCTCAACTACAATATGTCTATACATTTATTACCACATCTCTATACAAAATGCCATTAAATGGGGTTAAGTTGCTACAATTGGTCTTCTATCATAGTATATTATTATTCTTAAACAAAAATAACAGTAACAATTACATTGATGTTCATTTATGGCATGATAAGAAAGGATGATATTTTTCAATAATAGATGTATAACTTCTCAGTCTTTGATTTGATTCTCTACATCTTTGTTATAGAAACATAACATTATGTAGAATAAATCATTTATTTGATTTCATTGTTATTATTTGACATGTATAAATATACTATTACATGAGCAAGTGACTTGTGTATTATGTTGCAATGCAGATGCTAAATAATTCACAAGATCAACAACACAATTAAAATGAGTACATATAACATATGCATGTAACATATTACATTATATTCCATTTTTAGTAACATTGGCATACAATGTGGCTATCCACTAAATGGTATGTGCATTAAAGTGACAAGTTAATATTAAAGGTATTTAATCAGGCCTAATAATCTTTTCTTCTCAATAAAAAAGAATTCTTAGATTGGGGGGGGGGGGTGGAGCGGACGCAAAATGTAGATGGAGAAATTTGTATATATAATTTCATAAGCCATACTCAAAATTAACTAAATTGTATTTAGGCTAATTATTTGGATTAGTGACAGGATTTAAATATTAGACCTAATTTTTGGATGATTTAGGGAAAATTAGCTTGGTAGACTCGAAACAAGAATTGTTGGACCGGTTCGTTCGCCTCCAACCTTACTTAAGAAAGCTCATGCACCTGGAAGGGAGGTTACTAGCTTTAGGCCTATCAACTAACTCATTCAAGATAACCATGAATTAAGCAAGTTTCATCTTATTTGTTGATCACCTTGATCATTTGATGGATGCCATCATGCTTGAAAGCCCATAAGATACTCATTCATTTATTCTCTTTGCAACTCTAGGAGAGAATAAAGAAACAATATTGCTCTACAAACCTCTGCTCTTTAAAATCAAATAAGCAGTTCATGCAAAAAACTGATCTCATTCTCTTAAACTATAAGGTGAACGCCTAAAATCCCCTAAAATGACCTTATTTGTCACTTGTATATTCAAGATACTAAGATTGCATATTCCTCCTCGCTGTCTCGTTTTCACCTAATCATCCCTTCAGGTTTCATTTTTTCAAACCACATATAGTGCATCACTCATGCAGCACACGCATAACTACCCCTAATTGAACCTTACTTGTATAAGGCACTATAACAATATTTGTTCCAAATATTTATAAAGTAAAGATAGCATTGCTTACTATTCTTAGTGTAACAAATAAGATTTGGTTAACACAATGTTTGCATTATATATGAATACCTTACGAGAAAAATGTTCCTATATAAGAAGAAAATCAAGGCAATATTAATACACGGAGTCAACTCAATGAGATCGCTAATGTAAACTTAGCATACAAATTCAACTCAATGGAACTAATAACTCATATAAATCAAATCAAATAAATGAATCAACTCAAAGAGAAAAAGACAACTCAAAGAAGATTCACTTCAGTATTACCTCGAGGGCAAAGTATAACCTAATCCAATTAAGGCATGACACGAAACGAAGAGGTGTTGCGATAGGCTAAGGTAACTGATAGGCTTCAAGGTACCAACCCTGACCAAATGCTAAAGCCCAACTCATCTACTCTCCATCTGGATATCTCATTTAATTACTTATTTTTGCTTATATTATTTAGACTTCTTATTTCTCTTATTTTTTCTAAATTACCTTCATGTTTATTTTGTATTTACATACATGCCACTAAGGCATCCTTTTAGTCTTTTTATTTACAATTTTACTATTATGTATAAATAAAACACATGTATAGGGTTTTAGACGGATTTGGCATATTAACTTTTCTCTTAAAAAACTCTTTTCTACCCACTCTTACCAATCTCTTTAGTAAATGGTAACCAACTCTATAACATGGACTAGTGCGTCGCATTCGGCAAGTCATAAGACGTATAGGATTTCGTTGGTGAGTCATATACAACTAAATAGCTTACTGATTTGCTAAAACCCCCTTTTATTTTCTTATTCTTATTCGTTGTTGTAGCTCTCCATGTGTATGAACTAAAAACGCATCAGTGACAGGACCTGAAGAGTTAAGACCATGTATATTCGGGATGATTGAAAGAGTCTTAACATGGTGTGCTTAAAGTATGGCTCATTGTATTGGTCCGTCCAATCCAATCTTTCTTGGTTTGACTTACACTAAAATATAAAACATTTATTTAGGCTTAAACCCATGAAAAATAATTCGTATAAAACTCATTAATGAAATACTTCAATCTTGGCCATTGATCACTATTATGGTACAATGAATGGGATCAACTACCATTTCCTATAAATACCCTCTTCGTTTCCTCATTTGGATAGATGGAAAATCCCCATTAACATTGTTACTTTGTCAGAATCCTATCTTAAAGATCAAACAATTAAATACTCCAAGAGCACTACTTTATTCTTCATCGATTGTAGAGTTTGATGCCATTATGCTCCTCCACTTGTCATCATACAAGTTAAAGCCTCACCTAAATTGCTTACTCCTTCTCTCTATCCTACCTCACTCGATCATCTCATTTGTGTAATTGAAGTCATTTCCTTAGTCATATGTAGCGTAATCTAACACGTAACATATACACAATCGTTACATTTGAATCTACATCCCTAAACCCTAAACGTTAATCCCCTCCATTGTAATTCTCCCATAATTAGGTTTGATTCTTTAGGCCAAGGTGATGGGACCCAAAGAGTTGGGTTCGAATATTCGAGATGATCAAGAAGGTTTTGACATAATGAGCTTAGAGTAAAGTTCATAGGATCAGCATGTTCAATCTAACCTTTTTTAACATTGGCTCATATTAAAAATAAAGCTTGCACTAGGCCTGTATCTAAAGGAGCCCATAGAGAATCCATTAAGAGAAGGGATTGATCTTGGCTATTGATCAACATCACGATTTGCGAATAAGATGAATGGCCAACTTCTAAAAATACTTCTTTCCCTCCCTCATTTGGACAAGAGAGAGATCTTGGTACAAACATCGTTACTCTACCGGATTCTTACCATAAAAGATCAAGCACTTAAACAATTTAAGAACACTACTTTATTTTTCATCAATAGTAGAGTTTGATACCTCTTTACTCCTTTACCTATCACCATGAATGTTAGATCTTTTATTGAGATCGGTTGCTCATCATTCCTACACTTGTATTTTGATCATCCCATATATGCGATCCAAGTCATTTTTCTAGTCACATATAGTATAACTTGACACGCAGCACGCATGTAATCCTTACACATATACCCGTACACCTATAACAAGCACATGAAATCTAATCAAATATATTACTAAATAACTAACATTAGATAATATACCATTTTATTTTTTTCCCCAAACCTTTAGATTCAATACTTTAAAACTAAATAAAAGATAAAAGAATAATTTAATTTTCAATTGCTTTTTATAGTAATCACATATGAGATAGGCACATAGTTTTCCTTGCTGAAATTTTAATAGCAATACAAATAAGGATTCGAGATTTATTAGGACTATAGAAGTTTGAATTATAATAGGAAACTGCCGTTTGATGGAGTATTTTTAGCCGGTGGAGTTTAAACGCAAAAAGATACCATTTCAGAGTATAAAATTCTTTATTGTTAAAGCTTGACATGTTGATGATTTACTAAGAATTACTAAACATTTAGAGGTTTGTTTGATAAAATAAAAATTAATATATATATATGTATATATATTAAAAGATTTAAAGACACCGAAACTTGATTTATCCACTTTAATGTTATACATTATATTTTTTATATATAGATGAGATTATTCAATTATTCAAATAATAGTTATGATTCGAAGATGAGGGAGAGATATCACTATATAATCACATAAGATAACTTCTCTCCAATTATAGTCATTTATTTATTCTTAAGTGTATTTAACTAATATGCTATTCATATCATGTATGCTCCATTGACTTTAATATAATAGCTTAAAAACAATATCATAAAGTAAGAAAATTCCGTCAATAATCAATTTGTTTCTTCCTTTTTAAATTATTGGCGTTAATAAAGTTATCTATATGTTTTTAGCCTACTCCAAAGTACAATAAGAATTTGGTCTATATCAAGCAATATTCTCTTCCCCCATTATATTGAATATTTAGACCATCATATACCATCAACAAAACCTTTAGACAACTTATGTAAGAGTCAATTTTAAATTATTAACCAACTCGGCCCGATCATGAGCGGACCTAACCTAGCCATTAAGCCGTCGAGTCTTAAAGCCCTAAGCTATTCAACATGCACGACCTTATGGGTTGGTCGAGTCCCAAACCAACGATTAGGCCGGTCAATTCAAGGTAAGGTCAGCCTTGAAATTTAAAAATATATATATGTATAAATGTATAAATAAAATATAATATACTATACATATATATTATGTATATAATGCAAACATACTATATATATAGTATGTATAATATATATACAATACACTATATATATAATATAATGTAAACAAGTATATATTACATATAATATAGTATATACTATACATTATTCCATGTATAATATACGACATATATATACTAATGTAATATATTACATGTATGAAATCTTCTTATTTTACAATTTCTATTACTTTGGCCAGTCTTATTCAACATTGTAATATAACATCATTCTCACACTGTTCACATGAAGTTTTTCAAGATCTTAAAAAGAAATTAAACCAAAAATCAAATTTTCAATTCATAAGTAACAATATATTGATATAAAGTTTTAGAATTATTTGTAAAAAAAAAAAAAAAAAAGAAATACACGAATAGATGGCAAATTATTTACAGTAAATGATGGAAATGAAGAAAGATAAAAATATTTAAAAAAAAAAGTCAAAACACACATTTCAAGAGCCATCAAACCAACCCTTCAACTTCCAATTCACCTAAAAGCCCAAGCCCATGGCCTTAAGGACCGAGCTCAATTCACTTCATTGCCAACACCATGAACTAACTATACAAGATCAATTCCGAGCCGATTCGACTCAATGTACCCCTCTATCTTTAGACAACTTTTGCCTACGACTAATATAAACAAAAATAAATAAATGAATAAGTGACTGTATTACCACTATATATCACTTTTTTGCTTGTATTGTTTCCATGGTTTGGAATAAGCATTGCGTTGTATAACTTATAGCAGTTTTGTTGTCTATTTAATTTCATAATAAGTGCAACATCAAGCATTAACAGTTTACGTTAGTCATCAGCTTCTAACATGGGTATAAGGTTTACTCTAATTGCAGCCCTTTGAGTTGATGAAGTTTTACACCCGTAGGCCGAAGTCATCACCATTAAAGATTTGGAGCTCACTGAACAACTGATCATTCATTTAGATAATCGATTAACATGAAATCATATAAAAGGATCAATCGCGCGTATTCATCTAGATAATTACACGATAAATATTCCCAGTAACAAGTCTATAACAATTTACACAAAAATTTTTTCCCAGATAAAACATGCATTCATTATATCATAAAACAGGGCAGTTTATCTGCCATAATACAAAACATCAGAAGCATTGACTATGCAAAATGGGAGTTCTCTTCTCCCTTACATAAGCATATTGCATTTAGTTTTTCTTAACAAAAGAAAACATACAAGTTTCTGGCCGAATTAAACAAAAGAAATGATCCACATTTTCTTCCTATGTCCACTTTGATAGACTTTCAGCCACAAAACTTGCTTCACGCCTGAAGCTTGGACAGCTTTTCCCTACAAGCATGCATAAACAATGTCGATTTACCCAAAAACATTCATCATCAGAAGTTTCCACATGTTAGCTTTCTACAAGAGATAGATAAACAAATAGATATCATATAAGAGCTCCTGTTTTGTTAGCTGCTAAGGATTACTAAACCAGATATGGAGCACAAAAAAGGAGTTAATCTTTGTGTATTCAGTAACAGTAATCTCCAGCACCCAATGCCAAAATCTGTTTATATCCAATTGAGAGAGGCAGTATGAATGACTGAAGCATTACGAAATAGTGAGCTTTTAAGCTCCAGAAACTCGAATTGCTCACATCTTGGGTCGGAGGAAACTAAAATGGCCTCTTCACATTCTCTTCTCTTACACTTCAACAATACTTCACCATCCCGTACTGATCCCAAACCTTTTAAAGTTAAACGCCACCTCTTATTTTGACTCTTATCAAGATGGGAAGGAAAAGTTTTAGGTATGAGAGGCTCCGTGTCAACCTCTTTTACCCAAGACTCCTTAACACCGTATTCCTTCATAACCCAAATCTGTAATCTCGGTGTTGTAGAAGCTTGGCTCCGAATGATGCAAAGACACCCTCTTAACACAAACAGGTCGTATTTTCTTCTGTTGTGCAGACAATCAGGTGTAGGTACCAATCTGAACTCCTCATTGGCCAAGTCAAACGAGACTATATTAACCCAACCATCATCATCCTTATTAATCCAATGTAGTCTTCCATTGCAGAAGCATGCAGGACTCTCACTCGAGAAGTTAAAGTCAAAAGTTTCCTTCCCCCCTATATCAATATGCCTCCAAGACGAGATCTTATGACTATCCAGATCACATATTCGAAGCTCAGATCCCGTATCAAGCTTATACCGAACAGTCACAACCACCTTAAATATTTTATTAACGAAATCAAACCCAAAACCCCACGACGAGATTGAGCCACTTTCAAATGGAGAGTCCATGTACAAAAACACGTGCTCACGAGTAAAGGGATTCATGACGAGGATCTCATGTAAGTCCTTACTGCCTAAACAGAGCAAGCCATTACAAGAACCGATGATTTCATAAAACACAAAGATTCGTGGCGTCTTTATTGCTAATTCACGATGGCTCGCTAAATCTACAAAGCGCAAAGCATCGCGTCCTTTCAGCACGATGAGGTGGTTGTCAGACATAGAATGGGACAAATGGAGCGCACGGAAGAGTGGGTTTTTCACTTCCACGATGTTTCTCCATTTTTTACAAACGTACCTTAAATTTCCCAATTCTAGGGTTGGAACCCAAGAGAGAATGTTCAGGATCAATTCATCTGGAAGATACTCCATCTTGCTGTCGATCGCTTTTGCTTCACTTTGGCATCGAACCTTTCTCCGCTTCTTCTTCATCCTCTTCTCTTTCATTGTACTGAAGTCCACCGGGGAAGTAGAAAAGTCATGGGTGTCTCAAAACCCCAATCTCCAAATTACTCTGTTTCCAGGAGGGAAATCTCTGCGTCTTAATTAACTCGAGAGAAGAATATTTTAGTACCCTAAGCTTTAAAATGAAAATTACTTAAAAATAACATATCATATACACGAAAAAAAAAGGGGGGGAAAAAAACAACAAATCATATTTTTTCTATACAGTAAGGATGAATTAAAGAATGGATGATAAATATCTCTAAGTAATTACTTTTTTTTTTCTTTTGAGCAAAGTCTAAGCAATTACTATAAATATTTAAATAAATTATCTCCTACTATAATTAACTTTTATTTTTGAATTTATTTAATCAATGTACTAGCATATTAATATAGGATAAATTATGCAAATGATCCTAAAAACTTTTAGAATTGCACGAATCTAATTTATAAAAAGTCTTTACTTAGCAACCTCAAAACAAGTATAAGCTTTATTTTTTTTTTGCTAATTAGACTGTCACATATAAAATATGCTAACATGATAAATCTTATGCGATTTATTCATATATTTAATTAATTAATTTTAAGTAAAATTAAAAAAGCATGAAAAAGGAGGCTTAAATACTCATCAAGTTGATGAACTCCCTTGTTATGGTGGGCCACAAGTGGGTCAGCAAAACCAATTTTCAAAAATTGATTGTTATCCACTTATATAGCCACTAGCCATCCCTAGCCTTTAGATAGCTTGCAACAGCTTTAAATTACTTTTCCCTGTTTTTTTATTTTCTGCCCTTTTCTTAGCTTTCTATTTCTATTTTCTTAATATTTTCTATTTTTGCCAAATATATTTTCTTTTTTATTTCCTAATTTTTCTACTTCTTTTTTGTTATGTTTTAAATTTTACTTAATTAGATTAATTAAATATATAAATAAACTGCTTAGTAATCGATCATGTAATTACACTTTGCTTATGACATAAGGCCCATTGTTTCAAGAGTGCTAAGTATAGAGTTCTTAATGATGATGAGAGGCTTATATGGTTTTAGAAGTTTTGATGGTGGTCCTCACAATTTACCCTTTACTATAATAGATTATAAAAATAAAATTGTTATAAATAAAAAGATTTTATGTATAAAATTTTATAATTTAATGGTATGAATATTAATATCCCAATAAAGTAAATTAGGTTTGATTCTAAATAATTTCAATAATCTATTCCTGCTCTATCGAAGAATAATAAGAAATTGGTCTATCTCAATTGATATTCACTCCATCTATCTTAAAGATTAAGTAATTAGATTATGAAATATTCAAAAAAAAAAAATCTATCTTTAGATATCTATTTTTCCATTGATAAATATACAAAAAAATTAAAATGAAAGTAATATTAAGTATGACAAAAACATTCTAAAACTAACATACAAAAAACCAAAACGATCTCTCCCTCTCTATCTTTCTCTAATTTTGTAAAACTTTTTTTTTAATCAAAATATAAATTCATCCATGAATATAAGTGTTTACATAAAGAGGCCATGAGACATAGTCTACATACAATAGGTGACATAATTGGGATGGGGGTTGAGATATCTAAAAATTACAGCACATCCTAACCTTCGCCCAAGTTGCAACCTAGTGAGCATTTGCATTTGCTTCAACAAATATAAATGAAATTCAACAACTATTAAAAGAAGACTTCAACATCAATATAGCTTAGATAATTGCTGATGTCTTCTAAAGCACAGGCTAACGAGAATTTATAGATTGAACAGTTCTCTTAGAATCTGTTTCAACAACAATGCCACGCCATCCCCCTTTCAATGAAATACTCAAGGCTTCCTGCACAACCATGACTTCAACAACATCAAAATTTACAGAAAAAGTAGGAATTGTTGTATCTTGGCTTACAGTCCCAATCCCACACGTGTTGCCATTTAAGTTTACTCCAGCATCACAATTCAATTTTATTGTTGTATAACTTTTAAATTTAAAGATTGTCAATGTCGATCATTCAATTTAAAATATAAACATATATGGACCAAATAAAATAGATACCTTTTTCTTTCTTTTTTTTCCCTTTTTTTTTTGTTGGCAAATGATGCTTTGTTAACAAAGAAAACAAATATTGTTAATACGAAAATCACTTCCTACTACTATTTATTGGGAAGGAATCAATGGGTATCACCTAAGTAAGATAGGACCTATACCTTATAAGAGTGAGCCAATACAAGGTGACTAGGGAATAATATCTTATTTATACTTTATCATATAAGGTATAGTTTCATAAGCTTTAAAACTAACACCTACCTTATAGTGTTACGAAATCATTATGAAACCTATATCCTATAAAACCTGTAAGGTTTGTTTCTTTTCTCTCAATTTTCAAGTTCATATAATACTAAGGAAGTAATATATATGTGATATTAAAAATTGTTCATACAGAAAACCTATGGATGCTTATGGCAAAATTTGTGAAATTAAGAAAATAAATAATTTTCCATCTTTATTAATTCAAGTTTATGTAATCTTACTGCTTAGCAAATGAGAAAGAAAAAGGGATAGAGGAAAGCGTAAATTGAGAGAGGTGATATTATATTTACTCTTTTGAGATTATTAACTTATGATCTTGTGCTGTTTTCTTCTTCTTCTTTTTTGTTTTTTTATATTTATTAGTCAAAAGTACAATACTATCATTTGTTAATATCATTGAATAATTCTTTATAGAGTAGATATAGAGTATCCTTGAACATGTATTCTATCTATATTAAAATATAGGTTCCAAGATAACTATATACTAAGAAAACCTCGTATTCCTACCTTACCTATGAGAGTAGGTTGGGAAAAATCTCTACTAAAACCTATCTTATATCTTTTAATACCCATTAGGTACAAGATTGAAAATAAATCCAAACACATCCTTGAACCCTAAAAAAAAAATTTGAAATTTTTACCTATAAAATTTACAAGTTTGAAGATTTCTTATAGAACCTATAATTTCTTTTATTATGGCAAAAGTACAATTTAAGTCCTTAACCTTTACTAGTTTACAATTTGAATCCTAAACATTCTCTCATTTTTTTAATCTATTTTAGTACATTTACATACATTGGCAAAGAAATCTTCTATTAGTTTGCGATTAAATTTTTCATTACATGTGACACATGGAGCAATATGATTGGCCTAAATAATTAATTTAATTAAATAAATCGATAATAATTATATTATTTAAAAAGTATAAAGTACAGGAATTTTTTTTAAATCAACAAAAAAAATTGTAAACTTGAAAATTTAAAATAGTAGTAGTAGTAGTAGTAGTAATAATAATAATAATAATATAAAATTTCAAAAAATTAAAAGAAATGAGACATTAAAAGACTTGATTTTCGACCCTTCCACCTTGAGTTAGCTAAAAGAACATGGAATAAAATTAGGTTTCAAACTGATAATCCACTTTATTAAGTGGGTCATTCAAGCGTGGGGCAACCACCTATGGCTCCACATTAAATTAAAAAAAAAAAAAAAATTTTACAAAACCCAATCAAGTTGCACGACTTAATGGCAACCAGATTGTGCTTTACTTTGATTTTCTTTTTCAAGGAGCCATCCCAAGTGTTAGATGACCTACTTAATAAATTGGGTTCCATGGCCATTTTGACTATTCATTGGCCTTTGGGTAACCAAAAAATAAATTTTTTTTAATTTTTCTTTTTTATTTTGAAATTTTTAATTTTTTTTTTAATTTTTGTTTAGCTAAAAAGCAATTTCAATTTCCCCTTTTTATTTTGAATTGCCCTAAGCTAATTTTAGGGAACAGTGAAGCTTATTTATTTATTCATTATTAATTTAAATTTTTTAAGTTTATAAGATTTTTTTCTTTTATAATTTTCTTATCAAGTAATTTTCCTTAAATAATATATTTATTATTAATATATTTAATAAAATTGATTATTTGAGTGAGTCATATTATACCAGATATCATCCTTAATGGAAATTCTAGCGGCAAACTAATAAAGGACTTATTTGCTCAAGGAGATTATATGGTCCCCTCCTCCATTTTAATGGGATGGGTTCCGCGCTTCATCTCATTATTCATTTAAGTTTTTTTAAATCTAAATTGTAAGCCCCACAATCATTTATCTATATTATTTACAGTATTCATAATATACAAGTTTAAATTAATATAACACTAAAAGCAATAAAATAAATAAATAAAACATTACTTTTTTTTTTATCCTTTTCTAAAGATCTTATCCTTTTTTAAAGATCTTTTGATTCATCTCGATTTTTAATTGAAGAAGCAAATTAATTCATCAAGGTAATGATACATCAAACTGCAAGTTCTTTTTATAAGGGGCTACCCTAGCTTTTGTCTCTCATGTCAATGTTGGCCCAGCAAAATGCATTTGCCATTCTCTATCAATTAAGACCCTCAAAAAGAGATTCTTCATCTAAGATCCTGTTCCGAGAACACCGAATAGAAATGCTTTTAATATTTACCCATGGGCTACCACTTGCAAACATACGACTAGGTAATAAATAACAATTAAATCTTTTTCTATTAGGGTTACTATGAAATAGTGATGATAACTACCAGACATGTTACAATGTTTGAAAAATGTAAATAACTAGATAATATATAAAATTATACTTTTTTTTATAGGAGTTTACATCATTCGGTGATAAATTTGTCTATATAATGATCCCTCTCCAACTATAATTATTTCTGTTTTTAAATTTATTTAATTAATATGCTATTTATGTCATGTATAACATTAAATTCTTTCATCCTTTTTTTTTTCCTATAATTTCAACAAGAAAGAGGAGATTCAAGTGTAATCCATCCTATTGGGAGAGTAACATCATAAACTAGTTATAAGGATCTTAACCCCAACTACTTTAATATAACAGATAATGTAACAAATAGATTAGAAAGTTATCATAAAGTTGCTTTAGAAATTAATTGAATTCATTATTAGCAGTAAAAAAAAACTTATGTATAGAATTTCAAAACTCTGTTCACGCTACATCAATGAAGAATATTGATCTACGTCATCTGATACTCTCTTCCTCTGTTTAAGAGATTAGTGAGTATTTAAACCACCAAATGATAATATATATATATATATGTATGTATGTATATATTACCTTTACATATCTATCTTGTTGGTGGTAAATATAACAAAAAAAAATGAAAATATGATATTAAGTATAATACAACAGTCTAAAGCTAACATTATATAGAAAAATAAAAAGAATAAAATAAAAAGGACCTCTCTCTCTTTCTCTAATTTTATGTAACTTTTAGATTCTTTTATTTTTTATTTTTATTATTATATACATAGAATGTAAAAACATCTTTTTAAGACCAAATACAAGGATTAGTCCTGAATGAGTTTGTTTCCTTTTCTATTTCAATCCTCAATACTTACAACATTGGCAAAAAAGTAGATCACTAATTTACTATTAATTTTCTTCATTAGAAACAACTCGTGGCACTATAATATTGGCCCATGTATTTTTATTATATAAATAATATAATAAAAACTAAAAAATAAATAAAGTAATAAAAATAAAAGGATACAAAAATTAAAAAAAAATAAAAACTGAAAAAAAAAATCTGCCTAAATAATAATAATAATAATAGAGTAGATTTATAACAAAAATAACAAAAATATTTCCAATCCTTCCCTTGCCTTGAGTAGCTAGAAGTGCCACTCCATGATGATGGGTAGAAGACCTTTTATAAAAAGATCAATGAAACTTATCTCTTTAATATTCATAGGCAAATCTACCCGACCCACTAAGATCATACTAGTTACTATTATTATCCATGTCATAATAAAGACAACCCACTTATGTGCTATCTTTGGGATGTTGATATTTTCATAAAAAGCATTTTAGAGGATATAATAATAAGAAAAAACAATGAGTAAGATGTCTCTATAACACCCTGAGTATACCCTACTAGACTATAAAATTAAAGGGGAGGACAATGGGGAACTAGCCCTTAACGAGATATATATCCTGCTATCTTTGATTCATCACGTATGATTATCCACCCTTCCTTGTTCGATCAATGCAAAATATATATATACATATACAATATCATTTTATAAGAATTTAAAACTTCCATGGATTAGCCATGAAACCCAAGAAGTAAAAACTTCCCACCCAAAACACCACAAGTCAATCTAAAGAATGGTATTAATCGCAGTATATGGAGGCCTGTCAGCTTCCTTCCTCTGCAGCTGCTTACGGTGGTCAATAACATCTGGTGTGTCGATACCAGTAGGAGTACTGAAAGGATACAAGCAGAGGATTTCCCAGAATAAATATTTTATTATATTATTTATATAGTAAAAATTCATGTAACAGTGTATTACACCTCCACTCATAAAAGATCAATGAATAAATGGAAGTAGATCCAAGCATGAAGAACGATGTTAAGACATCTGAAATCCAAAGCCGAGCAATTAGAAAGATAAAAATAAAAAGAAGGATGAATTCGATAATTTAGTGCTACTAGTAAGCATTTTTGGAATCCCTATTCACCAAAAGAATATCCATGACAGTATTAACTTAATAAGGGACCAAGCACTGCACTGATCCCAGTGGCCAAACACCTACCAGTTCAATCTCCATGGTAGTCATTGTCACCGCCAGTCCCCTGCAACAATGAGATATACTCATGCAAGAGAAACATCATTTGACTGTATCTTTGCTCACCCGCTCCCCCAGGCATATCAATCATACTATTGAATTGACTCCCAAGCATTTAACTATTTTTCCTGACACAACCTTGCCTTTCTTTGCCAACTGCATGTTATGGTAAGTTCCACAGGTGGATAACTCCACTGGCTAACGAACCATGACATTGACTCCAAGAATCATATGCTAATTTAGACTAAAGAAATCTTCCAAATCAACACTTCTTTAAAAAAGTGAACTATATCCGTCCACTACACTACTTTGTAGGATATTCCTAAATTACATTTTAATCCATTTTCAAATCATTAAGATCTAAGTCCAACTTAAAAGATTAATTTGATAAGTAAAACAACGCTTTAACTTATATCACACTTAATTCATGTTACTTTTCAATGTGGGACTGTAACACAAAAAAAGATCTTTAATTTAATACTTATTATTTTCTTTGGACACCATAGTAGCACTTTGATTTTTATTTTTGATTTATGTTGGTGATGCGTTGTACATAGAGTCATAGATCTGCTGTTTAGAAAACAATCATAAAACAAGCAAAACCATCCAAATTTGACTCCAAAAGGTTATAAAGTTTATGCATGAGTCTCGGAACCAAAGCATGGAACAGAAACAAATAACGGTTATATATATATATATTGTATTCTAGCATATTATCCCGTATTTAACTGCTTCTAGCATTCTCCTCTATTAACAGTAGACATAGAAGACAGAGGGAAAATGTCTGTTCCTTGGATAGAAATAAAACACCTATCACCTATGTTCATTGGCAATCTAGTAATCCTTAATTGGTTGTTTGTTTAAATCTTATTGATATTTATTTCGTATAAAAACAGCTGATTGCATGGTTTAATTTATAAATGTAGTTACACTTTTATGTCTTTTTCCATCATCCTAATTTTCGTTAACAAGCATTTTAAAACATAGTAACAATAATAAATAAATCTACAACAATTTACACAAATTTCTTTCCCCAACAGATCATGCATTCGTTATATCATAAGATAGGACAGTTTATCTGCCATAATACATATCATCAAAAGCATTGAATCTTTAAAATGAGAGTTGTCTTCTCCCTGACATAAGCATATTGTATTTGGTCTTTCTTAACAAACATCATACAAAAATTCTGGCAGAATTAAACAAAGGAAATCATCCACATCATCTTCCTGTTTCCACTTTGCTAGACTTTCAGCCACAAAATTTGCTTTACCCAGCCAGTACATAGCTGAGATCAAACTCCTGAAGCTTGGATGGCTTTTCCCTACAAGCATAAACAATGTCGATTCACACAAAAACATTCAACATCAATAGTTTCCACATCTTAGCTTTCTACGTGAAATAGATAGACAACTAAACATCATATAAGAGCTCCTGTTTTGTTAGCCGCCAAGGATTACTAAACCGGATATGGAGCAAAAGAGGATTTAATCTTTGTGTACTCCGTAACATTAATCTCCAGCACCTAACGTCAGATCTGTCTATATCCAATTAAGAGAGGCAGCATGAATGACTGAACCATTACGATACGGTACGCTTTTAAGCTCCAGAAACTCGAATTGCTCACATCTTGGATCAGAGGAAACTGAAATGGCCTCTTCACGTTCTCTCCTCTTACCCTTCAACGAGACTTCACCATCCCGAGCTGATCCCAAACCTTTTAAAGTTAAACGCCACCTCCTAATTCGACTCTTTTCGAAATGAGAAGTAAAGTCTTAGGTATGAGAGGCTCTGTGTTAACCTCTTTTACCCAAGACACTTTAACACCATACTCCTTCATAACCTAAATCTCCAATCTTGGTGTTATAGAAGCTTGACTACGAATTATGCAAAGACACCCTCTTAACACAAACAGGTAGGATTTTCTTCCGTAGCACAAACAATCAAGTATAGGTACCATTTTAAACTCCTCATCAGCCAAATCAAATGAGATTATATTAATTGAACCATCATCATTCTTATGAGTCCAATTGTAACGTCCTAAAACCAAAGAGTGCCACAATCCGCCACCTATCGTTACTAATCAAGAACACGTTAAGACTCTAAAACCAAGTATAATCTCTTTAATCACTTATAATATCTATTTATCAAATATAAAATAACAATCATCTAAATACATCAATTTAAATGACTTACAGACGAGTCACTTTAGCTTCAAATATACTAAATAACGAGATCTTAATCTTTTACAACATACTGAGCTAGCCACCTCTCATTCTCAACTCGAGGATATCAATTTCTATACTTGTCACGAATTTATGAAATTAACCTGCAGCTGTTAAAAAAAAAATAAAAGAATGAGCCAAAGATCAATATGTGTACACAAACACATACGGATACTAAGCCTAGAACATATACATGCATATAATGCAATCATAATAGAATATAAGCAAATAATAGTTTAATCATCTTTAATTTAGCCCAACATACAAAATAGGGGTACTCATAACCCCACCTATAATATAAGTTTTTTTTAAGTCCTTTACACTCAAAGTCCAGATTCTAAAGATTAGAAACCTAAAATTCTAGTTACTTGATCCCATATGAAAGTCCATTAGGGAAACATTGCATATGATCAACAGTTGCTCCTATAGTGAACTATCACTGCAGGCCCCTAAAATGAACAGGCCAAACACAACCAACATTCAAGGTCATTTTAAGCTGTATATGAATTGGTCTAATTATATTCTAAGTCCTAACATGCACAACTATACAAGCAAACACCATGTAGTTGGAAAGCTAAATTTGAACCAAATACAAAATTCGAACCAACCACAAAACCCAAATCTAACAATCTAATAGTTAACTAAAATTCACAATTTTAAGTCCCGTAAGAAAAGATCCAATTACCTAATAAGGAAGAAACTCGATAATCAACATGAATCTATTTAAAATTAAGAACAAGTATATACATTAACCCTCAAATAATAGATAACTAAGTTTTTACCTAAAAATTACTCGTGAACCTATAAGCTTATCCAATCAAAGGTTTCAAAAGAAAATAATTGAATTCAATCATAAATCAAGAATAGAAATTGGAGATAATATAAATACATAATACGATAAAGCCAAAAGTTAACATATTTATATAATATTAGTTAATTACTTTAAATCGTAAAGTATGATATATGTATATATAAGAAAATATAAAATAGACACATGATGAGGGTATTAAAATATATAATTTTACTAATCAATATAGTAATAAAAGAATTGGTACTTTAATCGAATAATATTATAATTTGTAGAGATACATAAGGAATGACATATTAATAATCGAAATCCAAAACAAACATACCTTACAATTAATGTCATATACTACATAATCATAATAATAACCGTAATAAAAATACTTAAATCATAATGTTATTAATATTAATAATAAGGCATAACAAAAATAAGATAGTATCATCACAACCTAAATTGATATTTGAAAATACATATATGATACAAGTATTAATATAACTATACACTAAGTCAGAAAATAGTAACCTAATATCGAATATAATGGAATATAGAAATCCGACTTCATAAACTAACATATACATATAATATGATAGAGTAAAAAGTTGATTTATTACTTAATTATTCATATAGTAAAGATATCACATATAAAAGGAGAATATAAAATAAACATATAATAATGATGTTAAAGAATAGGCTTCCGAGCTAAAGTAATAAAAAAGATATATATATATATATTAGTAAATAATACTTAAGTTTGTAGAAATACGTAAAGATAAATAGAAGCAGAAAACGAACTTACTATTAATTACTATCATATACTTCATAATAATAATAATAATCATAATAGTAGTAATGTAATGATAATATTATCAATATAATTCCAAAGTATAACATAAAAGAATAGAATTACAAATAGCTAAATAAGTAATTAAAATAGTATATATATGATACAAGAATCAACATACTCCATGTTTAACAGAAATATTAACCTAACTCTATAATTTTACATATATCCAATGGTTTGATATACGACACAATTTATACTAACAAACTTTTTTATATAAAAAATCTATTTACTAAAAAAATAATTACTTTTTACAATAATCTAGAAAAATAAAAGATAATATATTACGTATAGATACCAAGAAATGATATTGAGTCAACTCGTGGAATAAAAAGTTAGAACGGAAACATGAGGTGGATACAAATCAATGTCGAATATCAACCTACAAAAGAGAAAATATAAAAATTACAATTTATTTAGTAAAATACTCAAATAATTAACAAATCTAATTACCAGAAATGCTCAAAACGATGATAAGAAGGAATCTTGAAACTCAATTGCGATTACGAGAAAATAGTGAAGCATGCGATGTTCGTCAAACGATTTGGCGAAGGTGGAAATTAGCAGGTCTAGCAAAACTAATAAGTGAGGGATTGAAAATTAAAAAAGAGTGGTAGGGTCTATTCAATGAGAATTTAATAAGTGAAGGAGGCTGTCTGTGTTGTTCATTTCAATGGCGAATGAGAGAATGAATGAAGGGGAGGTAGGGTTCGACAGTGGAGAAAACAAATGGGAAGTCTAATTGTTTTAATTAGTGAAAGACTGAGTGAATTACGGACGGTGAGAGAGAGAACAAGATCGAGGAAGGAAGGATAGCAGACCGAGAGAATTATTGAAATGCGGTGGAAGAGAGAAAGACTTAAGTTAGGTTTTTAGGGTGGTCTAAAATCTAGATTATGGAAAATATAAAATATAAATATATAAATATTATAAGATATATATATAATATCAATAAAATATTTATATCTTATATATAAAATAAAATTTATCTATTTAATATGTACGTAAAATAAGTATTTTAAAAAAATAAAATTAAAATCTTAAATTAAACATTTATTATATAAGATATATTTTATACTACATTTGAAATTAAACTAAGATTTATAAAGTAAGATTTTTTCTATTAGAGTACGATTTCAATCAATATAACCAATCGGGATATTTCACCCATAGTCTTCCTGTGATGAAGCATGCGGGACTCTCACCGGAGAAGTTGATGTCAAAAGTTTCCTTCCACCCTCTGTGCCTCCAACTTGCACTCCAATATGAGTTGTTATCCAAATCACATAGTCTAAGCTCCGATCCGATATCAAGCTCATGGTGAACAGTTACAACCACTTTAAACTTTTTATTAACGAAATCAAACCCAAAACCCCATGATGAGACAACCCCCCAGAAGTCCATGAGCGAAAGCACGTGGTCACGAATGAAGGGATTCACGGTGAGGGTCTCACATGCCTCCTTACTACCCAAACAAAGCAAGCCATTGCAAGAACCAACCACGTCGTAATGCAAAATGCAGGGAACTTGTGGCGTCTTCAAGGCTATTTCGCGACGGCTCGCTAAGTCTACACAGCGCAAATCATCGCATCCTTTCAGCAAGAGGACGTGGTTTTCAGCAGGTTTAGACATAGAGTGAGACAAATGGAGCGCACGGAAGAGTGGGCTTTTCACTTTCACGAGGTTTATCCATCTTTTACAGACCTACCTTAAATTTTCCAAATCGAAGGTTGGAACTCTTGAGAGAATGTTCGGGATCAATTTATCCGAAAGAGACGCTATCTTGCAATTGATTGATTTTGCTTCACTTTGGTATCGAGCATACATCTGCTGCTTCTTCATCTTCTTCTCTCTCGTTATACTCAAGTCCACTGGTGAAGTCGAAGTCATGGTGTTTCAAAACCCTAGTTCCCAGATTACTCTGTTTCAAGGAGGGAAATCTTTTGCCCAAAACTAAAAGGGCGGGAAATCTATTGTACTTACAGGTGAAAGTAGAGTAAGATTATCTGACTAGTGTACCATTTTGCCCTTTGAAGACCAGCTGTTTTTTTTTTTTTTTAATAATTTCTTTTGCATTTATATTCAATAATTAACATACAGATTTATATATCAGCGATTCAAACCTAAAGTAACACAAAAATCAATAAAATAAATAAATAAAACGGTACTTTATTTTTTGTCCTTTTTTAAAAATCTTTCGATTTATCTCGACTTTTAATTGAATACACAAAATAATTCATTAGGGTAATGATATATCACCCTGCGAGTTCTTTTTATAAGGTGCTCCCCTATCTTCTCATCTCTTTGTGTCAGTAGCAGAGTGCATTGGCCATTCTCCATCCATTAAAAACCTTAAAAAGAAAATTCTTCATCTAAGATCCTATTCCAAGAATACAGGATAAAAATGCTTTTAGTATTTACCTATAGGCTACCACTTACAAACATAAGTCGTAAATAATACTAATTAAATCTTTTTTCTATTAAGAATGCTATGAAATAGTAATGATAATTACAAGACTTGCTAGGATGTTTGAAAAATGTTAATACCTAGATAATGTATGAAAGTATCTTTTTCTTTTAATAAGAGTTTATATCATTCGGAGATAGATTTGTCTATATAATAATCCCTCTCCAACTATAATTATTTCTATTTTTAAATTTATTTAATTAATATGCTACTTATGCCATCTATAACACTAACTTCTTCCATCTTCTTTTTTTTTTTTTTTTTATAATTTCAACAAGAAAGAGGTGATTCAAATGTAATCCATTATTGGGAGACCGACATCATAAACTAGTTATAAGGATCTTTACCTCATCTACTTTAATATAATAGATAATATAACAAATAGATCAGAAAGTCATCATAAAGTTGCTTTAGAAAAATATCCATGAAGTTAATCGAATTATTTGAATTCATTATTAACAGTAAAAAAACCTTATATATATAATTTCATAAAAAAGGGATACTTTATTCCTCTCTTAAGAGATTAGTGAGTATTTAAACCACCGAATGATAATATATGTATATTTATATATATATTACATTTACATATCTATCTTGCCTTTGGTAAATATAAAAAAAAATGAAAATATAATATTAAGTATCATATGTAAATCTCATAAATTTAACCCTTTAAATATAGAGTTTAACTCGAGCGTTATAGATAATTTTTCTAAGTCAATAAAACCGATAAATTTAAAAACCTAAAACAAATACGAAAAACACTAATATATTATTTAAAACCCTAATCACATATAAAAACCCTAAACTTCGTGTACACGTAAATATAAAAATTGGAACCTAAACTTGATAAAAATCCTAAAACCAAAGCTTTAAGTTTATTAAATATATAAATTTACCCTAATAGTGATACAACCCTAATATATTACAATTATTGATAGATATGCGTAATTGCGTAAAATTGCCAATAAACGAATAGAAATAACTTTTAAATATTAATAAACAAAAAGAGTAACAAATTAATTAAATAAATTAATAAGATTACAAATATTATTTTATGATTATTTGTAACTTTACATATATGAATATATATGCGTGTTAGTTTCATATTGCTTTAATTATTTTGATTTAATTTTACTTATATTTTATATTTATGTATTATATAATATACATTAATTTATACCTTATATTTGTTTTCTATAATTACATCATATTTCATTCCAAATATTATCTAAAAGTTAGAAAAAACCTTAAGAAAAGTCAAAGTAATTTTACAAATTTTTCTTTCTTTCTTATTTTCTTTTCCTTTTCCTTCTTCTTTTCTTCTTTTTCTCCTTCCTTTTTTGTTTGAACGAGTGTCTTACAAAGTTTATCTCATGTGAAAAAATTTGAGACAAAGTCAACAAATGTCATTTTTATCTTATCCTCATCTTCTTTTCTTTTCCCTCTACCTTTTCATTTTCCCTTTCTTTTCTCCTTTCACTGTCAATCAATACACCCCTCTAGAAACTACTTTCATTTTCATTTTTTTTTTTTTACAAATGTAAAGCCAAAAATCAAGACTTCCCTTTCCCCCGTTGGACCAACACCATCTTACTCTCTTTCCAATTCCTATTCTCTTGTTTTTCTTCCCTTTTCCACCATCTATCACTAAGTTGCAACTCTTATAATTTACTCCTTGTCCATCATCATCTCACTACTAATTTCAAGAGGAAATAGGAAGTCTCACCTTCAAGAACTTCAAAATCAAAGTAATGAAAGATTTTTTATGTTATTTTAGTTTTTCTTTGTAATATAATTTTTGTGTATTTTTCTTATGTTAATATGTATTTTAGTACTCAATGTATTAGAAGATATGTTAGTAGAAGATATATGTATACTTAGTATTTGATTGTATGTACAACTCTTATTCTTCATATTTATGTATTTATATATGTATATACTTAAATATATTTAACTATATGTTATACATGTATATATACGATTCTTATATACATATATATATTACATGTAAAATACATAATATTGAGTATATTTATTTCAAGATACATATGTATGAAAAATATTGTGAAATAGTATAAATACACATATAAATAAGTAGTAAAATATGGGAATATATGTATGTGTAGGCCTATATGTATATATATATATTATTCTATTTTTTTTAAGATTTAAATAAATATACATATAATATAGTATAAGTATTTACATATGTACAAATACCAAAAACTACATGTATATGTATATTAGTATTTTGTTTTCTTAAAAATAGATTAATAAGTATAAATATATATACATATATATATGTTGGATGTGAACATCACAAGGAAGATAGGAATTATTTTTCTATTATCTAATTATTTTAGGATATCATACGTGTATATATATTAATATTATAAATTGGTAAAAATATAATAATTGGACAAAATAAGAAAATTACATTTTAAACCAATAAGAAACTGCCATGTCAACATCTCTTAATTTTTCAAATTAAAACTGCAAATTACAAAAATAAGAAGAAAATAATAATAACGAATTAATTGGAAAATTACAATTATAACAAAAATTAAGATAATAAATTATTTAGGCTTGAAATAGTAAAATAAAGAAATTATAACAAAATGAACCCAATAATATAAAAATTTAGAAATTATTTAAGCCTATTAATAAAAATAAAGAAAAACTCAATAAATAAAACATTAAAGAAAAGCCTAAAATGAGAATTAAAAACATTTGGGCTAAAAATAAATAAATTCGTAACATTTCCAAACCATAATAGAAAATACGAGCACCAATGTTCACAACGTACCTCACTATGTGAAAGTACGTCTGAAAACAATAAAAATTGGCTATAAGATTGTAAAAAATGGAATTAAAACAAAAAAAAACTATACATAATTGAAGAAAAAAGTCAAACTGAGAAAATTATGTAAGATAAGTAGAATATTAAGTAGATTTTTAGATAAATACTTACATAGAGTAATCATTTCATTTAGATATTTATTATCTTTTATATTTCTTAATTATCAGGTGTTCCCAATAAGGATACCGATCTCCTTGTCGACCTTAATCATCCTTATGGCTAAGTAAGTACTTTCAATGACTCGATACTTATTTTGTGCTTTTAATTAGTATATCTAAATTTTATACATTAATAAATTGATGCTTAGGATTCAAGATATACATGTGAGTAAATCTTGCTTATTTGTTATGCAAAATGCTGTTAAATCTGGCAACTAAAGAATTAATTGTATGATTGACTGTTGCATGATTTGAATGTTTTCCTAATATTGGTTAATCACTCAATAATTTGAATTGATCTTATTCGACTTATCCTAAAGTAAAAAGGATCATGCACATACACCAACATTGCATTTACTATTTCAATTGTCACCTCACATAGATGGTAATGAAGAGCCTTATGGGGATGAGAATCCCATATCATTTGTTATTTTTTATTAGTATAGTGCATGAACACTTGTACTGTAGACCTTATGAATTTAACTATTTAAAAGTAGAATCGAACCATAGTACTGTAAATAATCTCATAAGTTAATAAGGCTAAGTAAGATGAAAATTTTATTAAATTATGAAATTGAATTTATTATACGTAATAAAAACCTTGGAAATATGATCGAAATCTTAATCGTGTATGAAAACCTCAAACGCAATATACGCGTAAGTACTTGAAATTGAACTCAAACTTAACAAAACCCCTAAAACTATAACTTTAAACTTATAAAATTGAATAAATTTACCCAATAGTAATAAAACCCTAGTCAAATACAATTATCGACCAATACACATAATCACATAAAATTATTAACGAACATATTGAGATAATTCTTGAATATTATAAATGTAACAGGTAACAAATTAATTAATAAATTTTCTAAAATTATGAATATTATTTCACAATTATTGATAATTTTATAATTTTATATTTGGAAAAATCAACTTCATTATTCTTAATTTTTTTCTTTTCCCCTTTTTCCTTTTTCCTTTTTCTTCCTTTACTTTTTTCTTTCTTCTATGTTACTTCATCTAGATTTTTCAGTTGCCAATTGTTTGAATTAGTTTTCCCCATGTGACTAAATATGTGGCATAAGATAAGAGGATTAAGATAAAGTAAAAGTCATATCATCTTATCTCCCCTTTCTTTTCTTTTTGTTTTCTTTTATTGGTTTTTACTTTTCCTTTCTCCCTTGCAACCAGTTGCACATATACATATCTTATAGTTTTTTTTTTCTTTCCTCACTTTACAACACATGAGAAAAACACATACATTTTCTCTCATTTCTAACCATCACTTTCCTTTTTTCCTTTTCTACTTTCACTCTTCTTTTCGTTTCGTTTCCTTGAACCGTCACTTAACAACTTGATTCATAATCTATTTCAATAGCACTTTGCATCAATTTTAAGAAGAGGAAGAGGAGTATTTGATTTACCAATTTCCAAGACATCAACAAGAAGTAACTAGTTAGCATACACATTGTATTTGATATTTGCAATACCCATTTGATATGTGTATATATAAATATATATTATGTTATATATGTATTTTGTAGTATTATGTATTTGAAGGATTTGTAAAGTAAAGTATATGTAATGTAATAATTCTATGAAAGTACGCCATGTACATGTTTAGAAGTTATGAGTATAGTGCTTATTCCATTATTATTATTATTATTATTATTATTATTATATATACGTATATGTATGCATCTATATATATATGTATATAGCATAATTATATATGTATAGTATATAGTATATTTAAGTTTATGTTAGACTTTACATATGTACATATGTATAAATAAGGTATAAGAACATAAGTATAAAAGTGTATGTAGAAGTATAGGAATACATATACTAATAGTATAGTGTATGTATATGTATATGCCTAAATAGTATATGTATAACATACTAAAATACTAAATTATTAAATAAAGTAAGATATAATATATATATATATATATATATACATGCCGTGAGCATTATAGAAGGAAATTGGATTAATTTTTCAAAAATTTAGTAAATTATAATAATAGATATAGATATTAAGTAAAGTTACAAAATAGGAAAAAGTGGAAAATATGGAAAATCCATGAAAGTGACACGTGGCACCTTTTTATGCTGCCACGTCAGCATTTAATTAAATTTAATTAAAATTCTTAATTAAAAATAATAGTAAAATAATTAATTAATTAAGAAATTATTAAAATATCCAAAAATGAAATAAATAAGTGTTAACCCTTAGGAATGACAAAATATGTAAATTACGGTAAAATGAAAGAAAAAAATAAGAAAATTATAAAATATAAGAATTAGATCTTTATTAAATCATAAATATGTAAAGAAATGGCTTAAAAAAATATATTATAATTATTTAAGTCAAAAAAATAAAATTTGTAATATTTTTATATCATAATGGAAAATGTGAGTTACAACGTCCAAAACAAACCCTACTACAAGAAAAGACATCCGAAAGCTATAAAAATGGACTATTAGTTCATAAATATCATATTTAAAATCAAAAAGTTATATGTGATTGAAAATTTAAGATAAATTGAAAAAAATAAGTAAAAGATTTAAGTTAAACTATATTTATACCATACTTAAGGTATATTGCAAAATTAGGTAAATAATGATAGATATTTAGCTAAATAAGGAATTTAGTTTTTCAGAATATTTATAAGCTTTTTTATCTTTTAAGTAATCAATTATTAACCATTAGAATTCTCTAAGGTCGAAAAAGTGAGCATTAACTTAGGTGGGGAAATTCTTATGATCTGCTATTTGCTTGCTGTTTGTTATTTATGTACTGCTTGTTAGTTGATATTGATTGTTTGATTGAATGACTGATTGTTTTGTATGTTATCATTTGTGTGATCACTTTCTTAAATTGGTAAATACAACTATTTGACTAAAATAACTAGTTATATCTATCACATGTCTATGATTCAATTTGTATACTAATGGAGAGTGCTAGCTTTGTAGATTTTTGAGAAAAGTAATTTTAGTAAACATTTTTCCAATCTTAAATATATTTTGTATTATTTCTGTGAAGGCTCATAGTGAATGATATTTCTATTGTTAAGGTAAAGCTAGAATAGTATCTTTAATTGATTGTGAGAGAACTCGCATATTTGTGTCCGATGGGTCTTTGATATGTTTAGTGAGTGACCCTAGTTCAGGTCTATCTATATTGATTGTTGATTATCGGACTAGGCTTATAGTTGAGTAATGTCTAGTGGGACCGTGCCCCTAGGTAGCTTCATGTAGTTAAGGTAAGGTGCTCCGTATGGGTAAGTACGAAGGAAAAATTGACGTGTAGACAACGTAAATTTATACCTTTCATAGTTCCAAACTCCAATAAATGTGTTGCTTGTAATCATCGTGCTTACATTCATGTCATATGTAGATAGCTTATATGGCTGTTAATAATAATTGATAACTTACTTGAGAAGTAGTAGTGAGGAATGAACTTACTGAGTTATGGTTTGTTCATTCCCTTATGGTTTCTTTTATAGGTTTCTTGTAAGCAGAGATTAGGATAAGCTTGACAGTAGAGTATAAACCAGAGATATGTTTAGCAATGTTAAGGTTAATTGAAAAGTGTATAGCAGTATAGAAACAATTTATGTAAAGTATATTCATATAAAATTATGTAGTACTTCTTGTAAATTAGTAAGTTGTTTTACCTTATCTTAACATTTAATAGGAAATACTAATTTTCTACGATTCTAATGGACTGTGGCCTATCAAATATTCATAACCATAGTCACTTATATTTTATAGTAAGTTAATTAATTGAAATTGAAAACCTTAGTGACTAATTGTTTAGATTTTTGCAATTTCTAACTTGCAAGGTGATTTTCTTATCATGAGTGCACACATGATATGAAAATTTTAAGCCATCACACTAGACCCCCTTTAGGGTCATGACTTNTATTATTTTAATTATCAGTTTAGCTATTTACAATTCCATTCTTTTATGTTATATCTTGAAATTATTATTAATAACATTATCATTACATTACTCTTATTGCAATTATTATTACTATAAAGTTTATGATAATAATTGTTAGTATATCCATTTTTATTTCTATTGATTATTACGTATTTTTATGGACTTAAATATTATTTACTAATATACGTATCATTTTATTACTTTAGCCCATAAGCCTATACTTTAACATTATAATTATATGTTTATCTTATATTATCCTTTTATATGTGATATCCTTACTATATGAATAATTAAGTAATAGTCAACTTTTTGCTCTATCATATTATATGTATATGTTGGTTTATAAAGTCGGATTTCTATTTCCTGTTATTTTTGGTATTAGGTCGCTATTTTCTAGCTTAGTGTTCAATACGCTAATACCTGTACCATATAAGCATTTTAAGTGTCAATTTGGTTTACAACGATACTATTCTATTCTTATTATACCTTATTATTAATATTGATAATATTACAATTTAAGTATTTTTATCACAGTTGTCATTATGATTATGTAGTATATAACATTAATTGTAAGTATGTTCGTTTTGGTTTCCAATCATTAATATGTCTTACCTTATGTATTTCTACAAATTATAATATTATTCAATTAAGTATGTATTTTTTTATTACTATATCGATTAGTAATATTTTATATTTTGACACTCTCATCATATGTCATCTTTATATTTTCTTTTATATATACATATTGTACTCTATGACTTAAAGTAATTAAATAATATTATATAAATATATCAACTTTTTGCTTTATTGTATTATGTATTTATATTATCTTCAATTTCTATTATTAAATTATGTTTGGATTTGATTATTTTCTTTTGTTACCTTTGATTGGATAAATTATAAGTTCATAGGTAACTTTTAAGTAAAACTTAGTTACCAAGTATTAAAGGTTAACATATATGCTTGTTTTCATTTAAATTTGTACTAGTTATCAAGTTTCTTCTTTGTTGGGTGATTGGACCTTCTTTGTATGAGACTTAAAGTTATGGATTTCCAATTATTTGCTAGGTCGTTAAATTTGGGTTCCATGATTGATTTGGGCTTTGTAATTGGTTCAATTTTAGCTTTCCAAGTACGTGGTGCTTGTTTGTATAGTTGTGCGTATTAGAAATTAGAATATAACCGGACTAATCTATATACGAACTAATTGACCTTAATTGCTGGTTTTGCTTAACCCACTCGCTCCAGGAGCCCGTAGTAACAGTTCCTTAAAGGAATAACTGTTGATCATACGTAGGGATTCCCTAATAGACTTTTATGTGGGACGACGCAGCTATAATTTTAGGTTTCTAGTCTTTGGACTTTGGACTTTAGATATAAAGAACTTGGAGGAAAACTTAAATTTATATTCACTTATATGTATAGACAAATATCAAAGTATGGCGGAGTCATGAGTAATCATTTGTTAGTTGATGGCTTAAATTAAAGATAAGTAACTCGATGTTTGTTTATATTCTATTATAATTGTATTATACGCATGTGTATGTTATGGGCTTAACTTCCATATATGTTTATGTATCCGTACTGGGCTTTAGCTCACTTTTTTATTTTTTAGTTGCAAGCCCAATTGATAAATTTACAAGTATGGAAATTGCTATCATCGGATTAGGAAAGAGAGACAGTTAGTTTTGTATGTTATATAAGATCAAGATCTAGTTATTTAGTATGTTTGTGGTTGAAATGCCTCGCTTGTAAGTCGCTCGAATTAATGTATTTGGAGATTTGTTATTTTAAACCTGTTAAGCACTTGTTAGAAGGGATTATGTAGGTTGCAATTAGTTTTAAAGCTTTAATGTGTTTCTAATTGGCAAGGACACGTGATGGTTGTAGCGCCATCAGGTTTTGGCACCCTCGAGTTCTGGGGCATTACATATGTATACTAAAATACACTTCAATATATATATATATATATATATGTATGTATGAATATATTACCAAATAGTATAAATACATATATAGGTAAGTAATAAAATATGGAAGTATAGGTATAAGCATATAAATATATATATTTTTCTAAGGTTCAAATAAATATACATATAATATAGTATAAGTATTTACATATGTACATATACTAAAAATTACATGTATATGTATATTAGTATTTTACTTTCTTAAAAATAGATTAATAAGTAAAAATATATACATATATATATGCTAGATGTGAACATCATAAAAAAGATAGAAATGATTTTTCTATCATTTAATTATTTTAGGATATCATATATGTATATATATTAATATTATAAATTGGAAAAGATACAAAAATAGGATAAAATAAGAAAATTGCATCTTGAACTAATAAAAAGCTACCACATTAGTTTTTCCCAATTTTTTTAGTTAAATCACAAATTACAAAAATAATAAGATGATAATAATAATGAATTAATTAAAATTTACAATTATAACGAAAATTAAGCTAATTAATGATTTAGGCTTAAAATAGTAAAATAAAAAATTATGACAAAATGGACCCAAAAATAAAAATATTTAGAAAATGTAAAAATTTAGAAATTACTTAAGGTCATTATTAAAAATAAAGAAAAACCCAATAGATAAAATCATTAAAGAAACACTCAAAATAATAATCAAAAACATTTAGATTGAAAAAAAAAATTCATAACATTCTCTACCTATAATAGAAAATACAAATTTCAACATCTAAAACGAACCTTGCCATATGAAAGTATGTCCGAAAATGATAAAGATTGACTATAAAATCATAAAAATTGAAGTTAAAATGAAAAAGTTATACAACAACTAAAGATTTAAGATAAAGCGAAAAAGATAGGTAAGATAACTAAGTTAATTGGCCCTATAAACTAATAATGAAGATAAACCTTTAAAGTAAATAAACAAATACATAAGATACAATTATTTATAAATATATTAATATATTTCCTATTTATCCTAATAAATAAGTTGAAACATGTTTATACCATGTTTGGATTATAGTGGAAAATTAGGCAAATTACAATAGATATTTAGTTAATTAAGAAGTCTAGTTTTTCCAAATACTTATAAATCTTATTATCTTTTAGGTACTCAATTATCAAATTATGAAAATTCTAAAGGACTGTAAAGTGAGTATTAATTCAGGTAAGAGAGTTCTAATAATCTGCTATCTACTCTTACTTGATACTTGTTTGTTGTTTTGCTAGTTGCTTTAATTTTGTGTTTAAATTACTGTTTTACTTTGTGTATTATTATCCATACAATCGTCTCCTTAAATTAATAAATATAAATATCTTACTAAAATAACCGGTTATATCTGTTGTACATTTATGCCTCAATTAGTATACTTATAAATGTTTGGGACTAAAATAGAAAAGTGGTGAAACATTGAGGACTAGATCTGTATTTTTCCTTTGTCCTTTCCCAAACAATCGGCGTAAACCCAAACAATTGGTGTAAACATTCAATTTAAAGTATAAGCATATGCATGGGTCAAACGAAAGAGGTTGTTTTGCAATGTTCTCTTTTTCCAATTCAGAATTTTCCGAGACAATCCAAGCTAACTAAAAACTTGATAAGACCCATATCATCAATGTATATAGATAAAAATTTTCCAATCGAAACGTGCCCTTAGCCCCCTACAAACAAACAAACAAACAATTTAGAATTTGTATTCTGCGAACCTTTTGCTTTCAGAATATCTTGTCAAATTCGTGGTTTCTTTTACTTTGTCTTGTTTTTATAACTCAAAATATTATGCTCATTCATATCTGAAAAAACGGTATTAAAATTATAAGTCATTTTCAACAAGAAAATCTTATGTTAATATTGCTTTTAGTTGAAAATGTGAGATACTCTTAGTCTTGACCATCCAATCGGGTGTTAGCCTAAGACAATGTGCTACAAATTAGGCCAAATTGATAGGACTTTTTCTAAATTTATCAAATTTGTTATATTCACTAGCAATATTTGAAAGTTCAAGCACATGATATCATAAATATGTTGGAAAAACCAAACTTGCAACTTATAGTATATATAATACAGGTTCCGTTAGGATTTTAAGATGGATTTTATACCATGAATAATTGTTTTGAATAATATGCAACGATAAATTTAAAATGGAACTTTTCCTTTATGTTCATGCCAAATCATATATATAGGTTTACATGAGTTTTGAGATCCCACAAGTTGCCACTATTATCCTTGTCATAAAATAAGACAGCCCACTTACGTACTATTTATGTCGATCTTAAAAAAAATTGTTGAAAAATCGCAGCAAAGTAGTCTTCTGTATTAAGTCTACCACAATCTTTAAAAAATAAAATAAATAAATAAATAAAAAGAAAAAGGAAAAAAAAAAATGTATTCAACACGATTAGTTTGCACATGTTGGCTGTAGATAGACAACTGAAGAGCTCCTGCTCCTTGGTCGCCAAGGACTACTAAACTAGATGTGAAGCACAAAAAGTAGTTAACATTGTGTACTAATCCCCGACACGAGATGCAAAGATTAGTTCATATCCAATTGCGAGAGGCAGTATGGATGACTGAAGCATTACCAAATCGTTTGCTTTCAAGCTCAAGAATCTCGAATCGGCCGCATTTTGGGTCAGGGGGAAATAAAATGGTTACTTCATCTTCCCCACTCCTGCACTTCAACAAGACGTCACCATTGTAAGATATTATAGGATAGTTATTCATACACGTGTGTGTCCTGTTTCCACGCGGATTGCCAACCCAACTTGATAGTTGTAACACCGCAAGACTGTAAATGGACATTACAAGCCACCACATATCTTAGCTAATCCGGGATATGTTAAGGTTTCTAAGTCTATAAATTAATAAATAATATAGAATCATACCACAAATATTACATATAAACCACAAAGGAGTGAGTAACTGTATCCACTCATAACCTTATAAAAACTTCAAATACCTAACAGAGTTCGAAAGCGTATCGATTCACAACAAAAAAATATAAGACAAGTCGAGTAACTAAATCCTCAAATATCAAAAAAAGAGTCTATATCCTCAAAAGAACATAACTCTCAACATAACATAAACCTCCAGTAAAGTAGAAATAAACTCTATCCTAGTCATCATATTAATAAAGGTACTCGACTCCATTCTCCTCCTAGATGTGATCAACAATTGTCTCCTCAAAAATAAGGTAATCCTCAGATTCGATGTCTAAAAAAAGAAAAGAATGAGCCGAAGCCCAATATGGGTGTACAAAACATATGCAAATGCCAAGCTTGATTATTCTCATGCATAAAATGTAGATATAACAGAATAATATAAGCAGCAATTTAATTATCTTACATTAGGCTAACAAATAGTAAAGGGGTATTCATAACCCCGCCACTGTTGATCTTTATCCACATATAGAAGTGGATATAAATATACATTTTCCTTTTAAGTCCTTTACACCTAGAGTCTAGAAACCTAATATTCTATCTACGTCGTCCCATATAAAAATGGACTAAGGAAACCTTGTACATGATCAGCAGTTACCCCTCTAAGAATCTGCCAATATGAGCCCTTAGAGCAAATAGGTCAAGCATAATTAGTAGTCAAGGTCATTTAGGTCAAATATATATTAGTTCAATTACATTCTAAGTCCTAACATGCACAACCATACAAGTAAGCACCACGTACCTAGAATCACTCCACAATTGAAAACAGGACTCTAATCTCACAACTCGAAACAATAGCTCAGACCTCAACAAGAGAAACCAAACACCACCACTAATCTAAATGAAAAACAAGTAACATGTTAACTTTTAAGTACTTTATAACTAAGTTTTATCTAAGATTTATCTATGAACTTATAATTTATCCAATCGTAGTCTCGAATGAAAATAGTCGAATCAAATAATAAGTCAGAATAGAAATAGAACGTAATACGATTAAGCTAAAAAGTTGTTATAACTATATAAGGGTACTTATTTATAGTAAATCGTAAAGTATATTATATATATATATATATATATAAGAAAATATAAAGTGGACACATGATTAGAGTATCAAAATATATAAATTATTGAATTGATATGGCAATAAAATAATACGTACCCAATCAAAAAATAGTACGATTTGTAAAATTTCATAAGTAATGATATAATAATAATCAACAAATAAAACAGACATATTATGCATGATATAATATACTATACATTCATAATATTATTGTGATAAAATACCTAGATCATCATACCATCGTGATAAAAATACTTAAATCGTAATGCCATCAATATTAATAATAAGGTATACTAATAATAAAATAGTATCGTAGTATACCAAATCGATACTCGAGACTTACGTATAAAATACGATCATTAACATAACTTTATAATTAAATAAAAAATAGTGACCCAGCTTGAATATAACAGAAAACATAAATTGCCCCCAACATATATATCTATCACCAATACTCTGAATTACGATAAAATATATTTAACATAACTTTTATATAAAGCAATACTATATAAAATGATAGTCGAAAAAATTTATTAGTAGTAATCGAATACCAACAAATACTTGTTTCTGTACTAATAACGGAAAATAATAAATAAAATTAATACCCTATGTATACAGTACTAAACAAGAAATCAGAATAACTTGCGAAATACAACCGAGATGAAAACACTGGATGACGATGAATGAGAACCTATCATTAACAATAATACCGAAATTATAATCTATAAAATAATATATTTAAATAATTAATTAATAACATTTACTGAATTAACTCGGAACGCACGAAAACGGAGACAAACTAACCTAACCATGAGTGAGAAATCAATTTGAATTCAGACAAGCTACTCAAAGAATTGAATTGGTAAAAGAATGTTACTAATCAAGGGCTTCGGAATTAGGAGCAAAGGCGAGATTGAGAGAGTGGGATAGAGGAGTGATGAGATAGAGGGGATTAGTAAGAATTGAAGGGAAATGGCAGCTAAAGATGAAATGAAAGCAGAGGGTGGGAATTGAATTAGGAAAGGGATGGAGTGGATCTTGATTGCCGATGAGATTAATTGGTCAGGGGAAAAGAAAATGAAGGGAGTGAGAGAGATTGAAATGAAGGTAGGGTCCAGTATGTTTTAGAAAAAGGGAAGGGAATGGGGACAATCATGAGAGAGGATGGAAGGAAATTAAAAGGTGAAAATGATAGCTGAAAGTTGAATTTAGGGATGTGGTCCGGCCATTAATGAGGGGGAAGAGAAATAAGAAAAAGAAAAGAATGTCGAGACAAAAGATTGAAAGAGATTATGCCTAGAGAGAGAGGAATGCAATGACGAACTAAGAGAGAGAGTGAGAGCCAAGAAAGAGAAACATTTATGGCTAGGGAAAAATATGAAATAAGGTTTAGGATAGGGTTTTAGGGTAGATCATTCTAGAACTTAAGGTGGGTTTATATAGAAAATGAAAAATAGGGAATTAATTAAAATAAGAATATATAAATGATTTAGGATAACAATTCATATATAAAAATATTGTAATGTAAAGTATTAATAAATCCTTATGCCTTATACATAAAATAAAATTTAATATACTTAATGAATACGTAAAATAAGGATTTTAGAGTAAGGTACGCTTAGAATGAAATTAGAATTGCTTGAAGTTCACTAAAATAAGTAATTAACTACTAAGAAGCGATTTCTAATGACACTAACTTAAAGGATTTTACGATTTAATTAAATCACTAGTCTAACTGGGGTGTTTCAATAGTCATAGTGAATTAAAGTTAGTTATCGATTTATGTCAGCTGGTTATGACTTGTAACGTACTATAAATACTTTGTGTAGTATTGATAGAAGTAAAAGAACAAGATAACAATATCACGATCTATCCATTGATCTTTCATCTTAATTGTTGTCCAATTGTTTACAAAGAATGACTGAAAGTCTTGATTTCGTCATGGTATCAGAGCATCTCCATCGAGGTATTCTTGATCACTTTAGCTTACTGTATTGATTGCATATTATCGTGTCTTTTAGTATTCTTCATAAGTAGTTGAGTAAAGATGAATAATCCACTCAAGTTAAGGTTTAATGATCCATTTTATTGGTCTAGATCGAATAGCCTTGGTATGAGTATAGGAAATCTTGTATTCAATGGTACGAATTATCTTTCTCGGAGCAAATCTGTAAAGTTAGGGTTAGGCACTAAGATGAAAATCAGATTTCTATACTTAAGCTAGAGGATACTGCTAATGATTAGATTAAGTAGAATAGGTGTGATTATATGGTCAGATGCTGGTTGCTTAATTCCATAACTAATGACCTTGCTTATAATTTTTTGTACACCAAATCTGCACATGAGCTATGGGAAGAGGTGAAGGAGCAATATGGGGTAGCTAATGGTCCTCTAATTCTTTAGATCTAACACGAGATTGTAAATCTTAAGCAAAACAACCAATCCATTAGTATCTATTACAAGAAACTCTGACAATGCTAGGATGAGTTATAAGAATTACATCCTTTTCCTAATTGTGATTGTGGTTGTTTAAAGTTTTGAATTTGTGCATTTAAGGAACAAGTTATAGAGTTTGATTCACACAACTGACTAGTACAGTTCTTGATGGGTTTGAATGAGGCATTTGAAGGCATTAGGAGTCAGATCTTATCTATGGATCCCTTACCATTGGTTAGTAGAGCCTATTATCTAGTTCAATAAACAGAAAAATAGAGGATAGTTACTAGTTCCACAAGTTTTGAAGTGGAGGCTTCTGCTTTTGTCTCCAATAAGTTGATCAATTCCAATAAGGCTTTCATTGATAAGAGAGATATGAAGAGGAACTTGTTTTGTAAACATTGTCAAACTAAAGGACATACAATTGAGACTTGTTTCCAATTAATAGGGTATCCTGATTGGTATAGGGGGAGGAGGATGAACTAGAAAAATAAAAATTATGTTTCTACTAGATTTGTTAATAATATTGTTGTAGAAACTCCTTTTGATGAACAAGTTGCCTTTAGCTTTACAGGTATTCGTAATGATTCTATAATGTAATCAAGAAAAGCATTTGATAAGGAGCTTCTTCATAATCTTAATCAAGCAATGTGTAAGATGATGAGAGGACAAGATGAGCAAGTGGTTGTCTAAGCTAATATGGCTTATGTAGGTACATTTGATGCTTTTTCTCTTGCTCTAACTACTATAGTAACAAGTTGGCTCTTTGGATAATCAATACTAACTCCTTTCTTTCATCTTCTCATTGCTCTTATTCCATTAGCTAAACCAGTAAGTATACAACTTCTTGATGGAAAGAGTTTAGAAGCTAATATAATTGGTAAAGTACAACTTAATGAACATTTAACATTGGTCAATGTTCTCTTTGTTCCTAAAATTGCTCATAACCTAATTTTTGTTCAAAAACTTGTCACTTCACATTATTTGCAAGCAATCTTTGACACCAATTCTTGTAAATTACAAGACTTGAATAAAAATAGAGTGGTAGCTTCAACAAAAGCACATGGTGGACTATATGTGCTTAATTTTGTAGCTAGTTTTTCTTTTCATGTAACTCTTAATTCATCTATTCTTTACACTCAAAATATATATACATTTGGGTTACTTTATAGTAGATTTAGACATTCATCTGTCTCCAAAATGCAGCATGTGCTTGCTTGTAAGGGTTTAGATTTCAATAAGTTTCTTTATAGTACTTGTCAAGAGGCAAAGTTTCATAGATTGCCTTTTTCTGATAGCAACAATATAACTACTTTTGCTTTTGAGTTAATTCATGTTGATGTATAGGGGCCTTATAATATTATTTCTTTGATTGGTGTTAGATATTTCTTAACTATTGTAGATGATTTTTTTTAGTTACTTGGACCTTTTTGATGAGTCATAAATCCCAAACTTGTTCCATTCTCAATCAATTCATTTATTATGTGTAAAACCATTTTTCTTCTACTCCAAAGGCTATCCGTAGTGATCATGGAGGGGAATTTGTTTCCAAAAACTATCAATAGTTATTTTCTAGCCAAGGAATAATTCATCAACATGTTATACCTTACACTCCTCAACAAAATGGAAGGGTAGAGCGTAAACATAGACATTTGAATGAAACCGCAAGAGCTCTTAGACTACATGCAAACCTACCCAAATCCTTTTAGAGTGAACGTATTCTAATAGCCACATTTCTAATCAACCACCTACCTTTGATATTCTTCGAGTGATGGCTTGCCTTTGCTTTGTTGCTGATCTTTTTCTTAAGCTAGATAAGTTTGATCCTAAAGGCATTAGATGTATTTTCCTTGGCTATGCAAATGACCACAAGGGGTATAGAGTTTATGATCTTACTACTAAGAAGGTTATTATTAGCAAAGATGTGGTGTCTTTTGAGGATGTTTTTTCCTTACAAAGATTGTTTTGTTTCAACTGATGTTTCAAGACAGCCTATTTCTAATCCTCATTTGTCTTCTGTTTCATTTGAGATTAATACTTGTAATCCCATACACCATTATGATGTTGTTGCTTCGTACAATCCTGTACAACCCTAGTCCCATATTCCTGTTTCCCAGCTAAATGATGTCCCTCCTATCCATCCAAACACTTCTCATTCTAGTCTTCATAGGCTGATAGAATTAAGAAGCTTCCTTCTTGGCTTCAAGATTTTGTCCATTCAATTCATACGTATTTATTTGATGCCACTTCATGCAACATTGATATTCCTTTTGACCGAACCATTAAATATCCTTTGTTTCATGCTCAGTCTTTCCATAATCACCTTGTTGATTTTATTATCTCCTTTGCTAATGTTTTGACTATTAAAGAGCCCACTTCTTATTCTCAAGCTGTTAAGCATAGGGACTGGGTTAAATGTAAGTCACGCGAGTATCGTGTTATACGTGGCTTCAGAGTAGTAACATAATGATAACATTCAATGGGATGATTGGAGAAAGAATGACAGGGAGGAGGAATAGACAACCTTGGAGTCTCGAATGCACAAATGACAAACAAGGAAGACTAGGGGACTCAAGACGTCAACCTTGTAGTTCTTGAGCAAACTAAGATCATTCTTTGCTTGAACGTTGTTTAATCTTAGAAAGTAGAGGTTTCATAGTGGAATATCGTTTCTCTTATCTCTAAAGTATTTATACTCTTGGGCTTGATGATATCCATTGGATCATCTTAGCGATCAACGAATGAGATGGAATTTTACGCATTCTATAATTATTTAGAATAAGGTTGTAAAGGCCTAAGGCCAATAGCCTTCCTTATGGTATATGAGCCTGCCTTAAAAAGATCGGAAGCGGATGGATCAGTCCAACGATCGCTATTCCGAGCCCACTAAGCCAATTTTTCCTGAATCATCCTAATTATAAACTAAACTCTCTGAACCCTATCGCTTAAGCCAAAGAATCAAGCTAGATAAATATTAGGTTTAGCCCAATATAATAATATAATAAATTTTTAGCCTTCTACATTTTACCCTCAACCAAAATTCTTGGACGGAGTCTAAGTATTTTGGGCATCAATTACTTATTTTGAATAATTAGGTCGCTATTTGGTGCATGCACGCTGTGAATTAGCTACACTATTGCTAGGTGCGCTCACTTAGCTAGAGACTTTATTTAAGTCTAGTGCTAACACTGTAAATTTATTTATTGTATATTTTTAGTGCACTAGCTTGCAACACCATTTAATTGCACAAGTCTCTTTAGGCATGCTAGAGCAATATTGCCCTCTAAGGCATTATATTGAATAAACCTTCTTTAGTGGGCAACTATCATTGTACAACTTGATCTGCCTTCTCTAAATGATACACTCTATTGATTTGACCTCTATATATCGGTCTTGTACTATGATTTCAATTTATTCTCCATCTTTTTCTTTCTACGATAAGATTTACATATATTTATTTTAAAGGATATGGAATTCCAAATAAGATCAATCACTTGTGATTGGCAACACCTTAGTGGGGCCAATTTCTCTCATTAACTATGACTTTTAGGCTATTTTCCTCAAAATTCCTCTAAAGATTGCACACGCTATTATTCTTCTTAAAATTGCAATGAATATATGGACATCGACCATTATATAGCAAGCCCTTTCAGAATCAAATCCTCTAGCAAATTTATTCCAATAAGATATCCAAGAAAACAAAGCCATATCTTTAACTAAGATTATTGGCTATGTCTCTCCTTTCATTCTTTTAATATCTTCTCAGTATATCTCCATAATAGTTCTCTATGTATATGATTCCTAGCAAATGACATACAATGGTATTCATCAACTAAGTGACAAGTAGACATGCTTTATTTAGTGACATTGCTATTGAAACTATAATGGAACCATGGGGTTGCATTTGAGCGTCCTTATTTTCCTTTCCTATTTTATTATTACTTTGTTTTTTTTTTTTCTCCTTCAATATTGCCTTACGAGTTTTCAGGAGCAATAAAAATTCGAATGGTGTCAAATCTTTTTTTTAGATCTTCCATTAGCCAGAAACCATACCAGAAATATTTTGCTTTCCAATTCAAAAAATATTCCAATGCAAATCAAATCCAACTTCAAATATTTACTTGCCAAAGACAACTTCATCAATAATATTTCCATTTCCAAACCAAATAAATTTTCAATGAGAACCATATCTAACTCCACATGTTTATGAATTATGGAAAATTTCTTTAATTTCTAGATTTGAACATCCTTAATATCTTAGAATAACATCATCCGAGTAAATCAAGATTTATTAAATCTTTCATCAAATCTTTTAATATCCATCCTTGAAGTATCCTTTTGTAGACTATATATACTTATGAGCAACCATCAATTTTTTCTAATCTATGCTACCATCCATCATGCAAACTTTAGTCTTTGATTAATAAGTTCAAACAAATAAATATCAAGTAAATTAAGCTCGATTTGTGATACTCCTTTGAAGGAAACACCGAGCAATTCCGACATATATCAAGTCAGCTCTTTTCAAACCAATAGTGAACTCTATAATTGATTTCTTTGCACTTCGTCCCTTTGGCTAAGCAACTTGCCTTTAACATAGCAAAGTTTAGCAAATTTCTTGGAGAGTTTGCAAATCCCAATAGCTACACGTTGATCAAGCATTGGCGGTTGACTAAGGTTAGTATTCACGAACATCCCTTTATCATAATCTCTCTTTTGTCCTTTCCGAAACATATGTGTCTATACATGTTAACATCTTTCTTTCTTTCTTTCTTTCTTTCTTTTTTTTCTATTTTGTATTCGAGTTGATTGCTCTCCTCTTTTTGTCAGTCGAAACACTTCTTAGTAACAAGTTCTTGTTCGGAACAACGCATGATTTTTTATTAAGCAAAATCATGGCCACAAGAATGAGTCTGTTGGTTGCGTAGTCTCACAGAATTCATAAAGAATAATTTTTTTGTCTGGTTACAAGTTAGGAAGCAAACAAAAGACAACATTGTTGTCCTCAATTCTTCTCAATAGGGCACCTTGTCAAGATCAAACTACAGCAATTTTTTTTTTTTTTTTCTGATTGTCGTAACCTAACGAATCTCGTTGACTTGATAAACTTTTTCTTATACCCAGCATTGGTTGTTCTCCAATTGATCGAGAAATAAGCTCAACAACATGATCTTGCAGTTTGTCAAAACAAGGAGCCTTGATTCGTTCGATATACACATATTTATTAATGTATATACATACTCATGCAAATCGTTCATATCTATATACATATATATATATATGTGTGTGTGTGTGTGTGAACACATATGCATGTATGTATACTCTTGATAGTTGCCAAGACCTCTAATTCTTCAACTTTGAAAAGCAAGACGAAAAAAAGAAGTTAAGGAGGTCCTGAAGTTGTAAAAGGAAAGGTAATCAATTCCTTCTCTTGATTTATTTCGTTAATTAAATATGGGTTTCCATCAAGGGCTCTGAAAAAAAAAAAAAAATTTGTCTGTCTCCTTAGTCAATGTTCCTTCCAACATATATTCCTGCCTCTTACTAGATGTTCAACTTCGTCCCTTTTCTTTGTGTCCAACTTTTTATCTAATAATAAAGCCTTATTTATGGCACTATGATTTCCACACCAAGCATGTAGAAAGTATGATATTTCTAACCAGTATAGTTGAAAGGTCTTATATATATAGTCTTCAAGTGTTCAAGCTTCTCTTTCACGGGTTATGTTTCCATCTTTGTCTAAACACTTATATGTATATGTCCTTACACAATTTTGTATGAGGTATACTAATTTCTCATGGAGGAATTATTCTATTGAGATAATTAATTTGAGATCAGTCAAACTCTAAAGATTTGAGTTTGCTAAAAGAAAATATTTCACAAGTGTAGGTCTTTTCTTATAACAAAATGGCTTCCTAATATTATCGTTGCTATCTTTTTTGTTTTTAGCTTTTGTTGTTGTTGAACCATATAGTGCTTGAGTAGTTTCAACACTCAGTACTTGAATGCATCTTGAATTCTTACAGATATGATTATTTACTCCTTTCCAATACTTGTCAAGACTTGCTAGCTTCTTCTCTTATTCTAGCAAGTACATTATCATAATGGATTTCCCCTAATCAATCGTAATATCCACTTTAAGAGTCAAAGTAGGTTAGGCGATTCCCTAATAGGGGGGGAATTGCCCTCCAACTAGTAGGTTTCAAGTGTGACAAGTCTCGATAGGCTTTAAGCATAGTAGGCCTTGAGTAAGCAAGCCTCAAGTACAGCAAAATTTACATTAAGAAGCCTCTAGTAAGAAAGCTTCAAGTGCAGTAGGCCTCACGTAGAGTGAGTATCTCATTTAATAAGCCTTGAATGAAGTAAGTCCTATCTAGCCTCAAGCATAAGAAGGTTGCCTGTAGTAGGCCTTAGCAGGCCTTGCACAAAGTGAGCCTCTCTCATAGCGAGACTTGATGTGAACCGGAGCTAAGAGTAGACAAGGCTAGTCACAAAGATAGGTTCAAGCTTGTTGAAAGCTTAAAATGAGTGATGGGAAGCGCATAAGAAAACAGTAAAAGAGGGAAAAACAAGTCAACCTACGAACAGCTTGAAAGGATATGATGCGTTAGCGAAACTTCTAAGGACTCACAGCTTAGCTCAATATGACGTACAAGTTGATCCAATGAGGTTACTCACCACCTAACCTTGCTAAATGGTTAAGATAAGAATGAAGTGAGAGTAAACAAGCTAATAAGAACAATGTTCACAAAATGGAATATTCAGTATATTAATGATAAGATGAAATTTGTGGTTATACGTACAGTGAGTATTTATACTCTAGAATTTAAAGCAACTTGCCTAAAAATGGAAAAGATAAAAAAGGGTTATGTCCCAAAGAAGTAATGTATAAAGTATACATAGGGTAAAAACGAATATTCAAGGAAAATAATGATTAGTGTAGCAGATTTTTCATATAGTCCTGGACACATGGCAATGATGCATTTGAGATGCTATTAGAAGATGTAGACAAAGTAGTACAATCTGATTGGGTAGCCAAATAGGAGTGCAGAATAAGTGTGGACTCATCCAAACAGGAGTAGCTAAAGACTCTTGTAGGATCTCTCAGTCTCTTGACATCAACGCTACCAAGTTGTGAGTCCACTCAGTTATGTTGGGTAGGAGTGAGTAAAAGTGCCAATCTGTCAGTAGAACAATGGTCCATTTAGCAAACAACCTCCAAGAGGCAAAAAGTCACACGGCTCAGCATTAGGATTTGTTCAGTGATAAGGTCACGGGTTCGACTGTGAGTTAAGGGTCCAGTAGCTTGATTCCCATAAGAGGCTTAGGAGAACTCTAAGATTACCATTAAAGGAGACTTAGCAAGCCTCGAGTACCATAGGCCTTAAGTGAGCAAGCCTAAAGTAGAGTGAGCCTTGAGAGTAGCATGACAAGCCTCTTAAGCAATAGACCCTAGTAAGCCTTACATATCAAGAACTTCATTTGTAGAGAGTTTCAAATAAACACTTGTTTCACCTTTGAAGAAAACTTATTCCATTCTAAGGATGACAAGGAGGAGTTACCTCTCTTACATACTCAATTTGCTTTTCTCAAGAAATTGTTTCCATCAAAATAGAGCTATTGGGTAGAATACATCACCGTGAAGCTTAAGCATGTGGTTATCTAGAAGAAAGCTAAGATCCTTCATGCCATCATTACTTCCACTCAACTGTAGTTCTTGCAATGAGCGAGATGGAAGTGTAGCAAGCTTAGGAATCTTTATGTTATTGTTACTTCTACTCAATAATGGTTCTTATACATAAGCAAGAAGGGATTATGCTATTCCATCATCCCCTAATGAAGTACTTACACCCACATGTTTATTACTTAGTGGAGAGAGTAACTCTAACATTCAAAAACATTGTTAAACTTTTTGAAGTTACACAATTAAGGTTGAACCAGCATTACCATTGCTTTGGTTTCTAATGGAAAACCATGATGAAATACTACACTAGGAACTCAAGAAAGGGAGTGAATTGAGTTCAGTGCCCAAATTTTACTTTAATACCAATTTCTTGATTTAAGCAACTAAAAGGATGTAATATCGAAATAAACCAACAATGAATCTAATCAAGATAATAATAAAATAATAAAATGTGCCAAAAATAAAGGAGATAGGGATAGAGAAATCAAGCTTGAAATTTTAACGTAGAATTCGGACCGCCTCCTACTCTCCACGATCACCTAATGCCTCAACCGAGGTCTTCACACACAATTTTTATTGATAGCAATCTCAAAAGCACAAGTGCCTATAACCAATTTCTAACACCAATGATCTTCTAATCACAACAACTCACTATCACTTAGTATATTGCTCTCTTGAATAAAAACTACAAATATGAAGCTTAACATTATACTAGGGTTTACAAAAGATTACAAATAAAGAGCATAAGACAATTAGAATGAAGTACAAGTAGACAAGAGGAAAAATTGTAGGAATATAGCTTTATTAGTTGTCCTTCAACTGCCTTCAAACTCACATTTATATCTCTTTGCAAAAATCCAACCGTTGGTCCTATTCAACCTTCATTAAATGCACTTTAATGGCTAATTTTTGTATGGACCAGCCGGATAGTTTAAGTGGGACTAGTTAGACGGTCCATTCAAATGAGGTAACCATTTGGATGGTCTTTAAGTCATCAATCACATGGTTCAACAAGGCCTACTGACCTTCATCAACTAGCCAAATAGTCCATGCACAACTAGTCGCATGGTCCCAACACACCATACTGATCTTCATTAACCAGCCGCACGATCTAGAGTTAACTAGATGCATAATCCTTGTCTTGCCACTGATCACAAAATACTTGAAGGAACCAAACCGGTTGGTTCCAACACAATCGGTTGGACAATTCATACTAGAATAGCCAAAATGCACACTTAGACAATACTTGATACTTTTTCTTCTTTCAACAACGTTAGAATCAATTTTAGTAAGTTTCAAAGATATTTCCAAGTTTAATTGTATTTCCTTAAATGATATTATCGACAGAGTTCTTGTAAGAATTTACAAATTAGTTTATAACAATATTTGATTAGTCATGACATGTATGGATTTGTTCTCATCAAAATCACAAATAGGAACTTCTAGGTTCAACACGTGAGAGTTTGTCGGGCTCTCAAGCAAAGTTCTTTTGTTGTACATTCCAAGGAGCTCGCTTTCACTATTTGACACGGAGGGTAGCCTGAGTACCTCTTAAGGCTAATGATGGTGATTTAGACTTAGTGGATTATAAAGAATCCTGGTTTATTTAGAAGATGGCAATGGTGGTGACAAATTGATCCCTATGAAGTAGTTAACATTGCTCTTGTCATTTATGTACCAATTAGGGAAAGGGGATGGGATTAGTATTTATGTTGGTGCGTCACTTGCTCAAGTGCATATGGACATGAGCAGTGTGCTACACTATTGATATCCCTCCTCCCTCAATTGCTAACATGTCTCATTGAGACTAGGTAACAACTCGAGTAATTGTTCCTTCATTAGATGGAACTTTGTGCTTTGATGAACTTGTTGCGCTATCTTGTTTCATGATGCCACTTAAAGTTCTCTTAGTAGCAAAAGTCATTTGAGCATATGCAAATTATCATGTGCATAGGAGGTAATGCCTTTACTTAGCAGCAATAATGGAAGTCATTACAATTGGCATTCTCACATATCATTGAGCTTGTAGCATTTAAGGTTGCTTAGACTCTATGATCTAAGGAACCACCTAGAGGATTGTCATAAACATAAGGTTACTGAGATTATTATGATCTAAGGAGCTTCTAGAGTCATCTTGTGTATTAAAGCAAAAGCTCTCAGTTGTAGCGATAATATTTAAGCGATCCTTTTCGAGAAGGTATTCAATCATGCTAAAGTAGCAATAATAGTATGTATTGTATGAGATCAATAATTCTCTTTCATTGGTTAATGGGGTATTTCCCACTACTCGATTACTTAAAATTTTCTTACTTAGCTGTGCAACTTCTAACATGCTTAGGAAGTAATGCTTTTACCAATCTGCATTATACAAGCTTGTCTTTTCATCGTTGTAGGTCTCACAAGTAGCCATTCGAGGTTCCGATTGATTGAAAGACTCGATCGAACCTAAATTATAAAGTAAAGCTAGAAATATTAATAAAAATGATCCCGTAAGTTTGAATTTAAGAAAATAAGTAATAAAATAAAATACTATAAAAATTCCAAATTTTAAATATATAACTCATTATTTATCGAAAATGTGTAAAATGCATTCCGATAATTAACGAATTGCTAAAGATAAATTATATGTATACTAAAAATCATAAAATGACCTAAATAATATTTAGGAATATTTATTTATACTATATATGAATTTACATATAGGTATAAATACGCATAATTATTTAAAATACTCGAAATATGCTAAAATAATAAGAAATACTTAAAGAAAATTCATAATTAATTAAGGAAAAATCAAGAAAAATCAGGAAAAATAAGGAATGATCCAGAATTGGGTCGTAGCAGCTGAGGAAAATAAGAAAAAAATCAGCCAATTAAATTAAAGTAATACAAAAGTCAAAAATTAAGGAATTTGAACAATGTCTTATCCAATTTAATGCACATTAATTACCATAAAACCCTATAAATAGCAAGAAAAATTTAAAAGCTCATTTGGACAGTTAGAAATCAGAGAAAATTAGGGAGAGGTGAAAATTGAGAGAAAAATTAGGGTTAGAAAAAAAATAAGAAAAACTATGCAATTAAGGCCTTTAAAGAGAACCCACACCAGACGAGCAGTTGGGAGTAAACGGCCACCACCACCACACGGTGGTGGCAGCGCCCAAACCGGTTGATAAGGCCACGCCGGCCAGCGGTGGCCGGAGCCACTTAGAATGGTGAGTCCGATTTTCAGCCCAATTTTGTGTAATTTTGTAAAAAATAGTAAATATTATTAGAAAATTATGAATTTTGTTATTCTGGAATATTTTTGTATGTAGTTTTTAGGAAAAATATTATTTTGATGAAAATATATTCCATAATATATGGTCCTTAAGAAATTGTACAAAACCGAGCATGTTTCGGTTTAGAAATAAATGACCTTAGGAGTGTAGTTTTGAACCCAAAATTTTTGTGTAGACTACTTAGATAATATAGAATAGTGCTATAAAGCCCGTTTTCAAAAATTAATTTTTGAAAATTTTAGATAATTTTTAGGCCTTAAAATGAGGCATAAAATGAGTAATTTAGGGTTAATTAAGTAATTAAATAGTTAATTACCGATTTAGTCAATAATTATATGTTTTAGGATGTTGAAATCTGATGGAGTATGATACTTGTAGCATTTAGGGTGTTAGATGTAATTATTAGGTTAATTATGTAGTAAATGAGTAATAGGGAAAAATAGTAAATTGTAAGTTAATTTTGTAAATTAGGATAATTAGATGTAAAACCTAATTTAGGATGAATTTATACATTTTGAAATGATAATTGATGTTTAGAGATGGTAATTAGAGTGATAGAAATATTAGAAGTGTATTATATACATAATAGGTGATAATGCATAATATGTAATTATTGGAAATATAATAAATAGAAAATATTAGGATAAGAATTGATATTATATAAATAATAGGGATATATAATAAAACTGATGGAAGACTTAAATTTATGTAATTATATGAAAAATGTAAAAATTTTTCACATCAGGAGTGAATTCGGTACACTAATACGGATTTAAGTGTACCGGGTGAAATAAAATACTGACTAGGTGTAATGATGATATTTAGGAGATCGAGAAGTAATGTGATTAATTTCACATTATGGGTTGAAACAAATTTCTAGGATTCAAGTATAAAACAATACTTAGAAATCAAACCAGAACCTAATTTAGAAATCGAACTAAAACCTAATTTAGAAATCGATACAGAAACCGAACCCAAACCTAACCCTAAACCTAGAATAATTGTAAAAGACTTAAGACCTAGATAATTAGGCATATTAAACCCTAAACAAAACATAACAATAAGCGTTACAAGATAAAACGAACCTATAATAGTTATATGAAAAACTGAAACTATGTTTGTGTTATAGGGATGATCAGCGATGGCTTGAGCAAGTCAAACCTCGAGTGAGTGAGCGAGGAGTCGAGGTAAGTTGGGATTAATACGTTACTGTATTTTAGAGGCTTAAGATTATGCTTGGTTGTTCTTATTAGATAGTTGGATGTATACATGTGCTTGATTATGAGTGATGTTATGATTCTATCTATTGTCCTGGCTTGTATTATATGGTTCATATGAAATAATTGATCACCCTAAACTAGAGCTAATCAAATATACGACCTATAATCATAATCAAACCTACATAGTAACCCATTAGGGGAACTTAGGACTTTTCGGCCAAATACCGACCTCTTCGAAAGGGATAGCGTAGAATTGCATAATGGTCCCTTCTTTATCCTTAGTTAAACTAAGTGACAGGTGAGGAAATCGCGGCGAGGGTGAAGTCAATGGTTCGAAGGTAGTCGCGGGAGGAGCGAAGTCTCCATTGCACAAGTCTGGGTTTAGTTGTGAGCTGTTGCATTAATGGCAACTCCTCAACCCGAATTAGAGCAGGCACAATTTCTTTAATCTCACGACGGGCCAAACAACGTCATGCGATGGCATTTACTTAAACATGCATTGTACCTAATAAGTTGATTGAAAATCTTGTTGTATTTATGGTATAGTTTTAAGTCCTCCATCCTAACTTACTGAGTTGTGGTTGTTCACATCCCTATAGACGTCATGCAGGTACTGGCTAAGAAGCGGCATATAACTACTCTAAAGCTAGCAACTACTGGATACTAGGAGTGAGGAAAAATATTTAAAGAACAAACATATATTTTTAAGGTTTAAGCTTTTACTTTAAAACTTTTCATTTTTGAATAATGTAATAACTAGGAAATATATTACGGAGAAATATTGTAAACTTTAATTATAATAACTGAATTATAGTGAATATATATATTTCCTCACTTTCTTAGATAAATGATTTATTTAAATTACAAGCGGGGTTAGTTCAAAGCGGGTTAGTCATAGACGCCTTGTGTAGATCAGATCTAAGATAGCGATTGTAAGGCCAACTTCCATCTTAGAATGGTTTACACAGCGGGGCTGTTACGACTCTATCGCTTCGGAGCATGACAATCATGTACTTGGGAGTCCATGCTCTTACCAGTCAACAATGATGTTTAGTTAAGTGTTGCTTAATTAAAGAAGTTAATTTTTAGTGAATTTAATTAAAGACATTCAGCACTTTAAAGTAGTAGTGATGTAAGATGTATATGTCAAGGCATTGCCTAGTCTTGAGGCATAGAAGCTGGGCATTGCCTAGGCTTAAGGGGTGGAAGTCGAGTTGCTAGAAGATTACCTAAGCTTGAGGCATTGCAAGCCAAGATGCCAAGGCGTTACCTAGGCTTAAGGCATGGAAGCCAAGATGCCAGGGTATTGCCTAGGCTTAAGGCATGTAAGTCGAGATGCTAGGGCATTACCTAAGCTTGAGGCATTAGAGCCAAGATGCCAAGGCATTGCCTGAGCTTAAGGTATGGAAGCCGAGATGCTAAGGCATTGCCTAAGCTTGAGGCATGAGAGCCAAGATGCCAGGGCATTGCCTGAGCTTAAGGCATGGAAGTCGAGATGCTAGGGCATTGCCTAAGCTTAAGGTATGAGAGCCAAGATGCCAGGACTTTACCTAGGCTTATAGCATGAGAGATAAGATGCCAAGGCATTGCCCGAGCTTAAGGCGTGGAAACCAAGATACCAGGGCATCGCTTAGGCTTTAGGCATGAAAGCTGAGATGCCATGACATTGCTTGGGCTTAAGTCGTGAGAATCGAGATGCCAGGGTATTGCTTGGGCTTAAGGTGTAAGAGCCAAGATGCCAGGGCATTACCAGGCTTGAAGCATGAGAGCCAAGGTGCCAAGGCGTTACTTGGGCTTGAAACTTAAGAGCTAAGTTGTAGCATTGATGATATGGGAGTTTTAGCTTTGGTACTCTAATAGATAACTTAGCTTATATTTCCTTCATATAAATGTCCAAGTCTTCCCTTGTTATAAAGGCCTTAGAGCAAAGGCTATAGATGCAGTTAGTGGAGCAGGAGCAGGAGCATCATTAGGGTAAGATGTAGATCCAACCAAGGTTTGAATGGTAATATTGGATGAAGGAGTAAACACGTGTGAAGATGAAGGGCTACTTAACTGGACTCTTATATTCCTTGTTTTAGGGATTGGTTATGATGCAGGATGTAGTAGGGGGCGTTCATCACCTCCTCCTTGATGGGAATCTTCCTAAAAAACTAGAGGATTAGTTGGTTAAGCTGAGGTAGTGGTTCCTAGTTGTACAACAACTACAGGATTCAGTAAAGCTATACCTTGTTACATAGCAGTAAAAGCAGCCATCTTCAATAGGAATTAAGCTATTAGGCCTTTGACCCGTAGTCGAGCCTGAAGATTGGAAGGCTTGGCAAGGCGGATTCTTCTACTTCAACCGACTCCTACCGAAGCCGAGTATTTCTTTACCGAGTCACTCTATACGCCGAATCGAATGACTACCTATCTCTTTGAAGTGTGCCTAGGTGTAGATTACTAAGGGAACAACCAAACCTTTCATGATTACTCACTCACGCTCGAACCGACCAATTTCTCGGCATCTCCCTTGCCAAGAAGCAGAGAGAGAGAGAGACCAGACTGATCCTTAGCTACCCTTGCTAAGATAAGCAACCTGAACGTATACTTTTGTTCTCATCCTCCAACAGCCTCGGCAATGTATTACTGCCACGTATACAAGACCACGTCTAGAATTTACCACACTAATCGTTACTTTTCTTAAATATTCATTTTTACCTTTTTATATTCTTGTACATTACTTCTTTAAGGTAGTACCTTAAATTCTCGAGTATAAGTACCCTTTTATACTTATAACTATAATCAGCAAATTGAAAACTTTAATACACTTGACATTTATCTCTCATAAACATTACTTGGTTTATATTCATTTTACTCTTATCCTAACCTTTAAGTAAGGTTAGGTTGCGAATAACCTCACCAAAACATCTTGTGTGTCATATCGAGTTATGTCGTTAGCCCTCGGAAGTTCCATTGATGCATCATATCCATTGGAGCCGTTTGTGGATTTTTGCTTCCTTTTTCATTTGCATTTATCCTATCACATATTCCTCATCGCTTCCTTTTCAAGCTTTGGATAAGCTTGGACCCATCCAACGATCAGCCTTGTTTGTTCTTGGTTACGATTCACAACAATCCCAATAAAGATGGGTTGAAATATAGCCATGGACTGGTTTAAACCCCTCGTGGCTTCCTACATTACTCGCATTGTCTATATGGGATCTAGAGGAGCTTTAAGTACTAAATGATCTTGGCTAGTGTCCTTAACTAGTGGAACTGGATTCTACTCGGTAAGCTCAACATTAGTAGCAAGCTTTTGGGATGTGGTGTTAGACACCCCGGTTGTTCTAATCCTGGAAGGTTCCATCTCTCTGATATCATATTCCGATCCCTAGTGGTGTCGCTAAAATGTAGATGAGGGGGTCTAATTAGAGCGGTTACGTATGAGTCACATGAATCTTGTGTTATATGTAGCTTTAGAGTAGCGACATGGAGATGATACTTAATGGGATGATTGGAGAGAGAATGACAGGAAGGAGGAACAGGCAACTTAGTGTCGAATGTACAAGTAACAGACAAGGGAGCCTAGAGGACTCAGGACGTTAACCTTGCAGTTCTTAAGCAAACTAAGATTGTTCTTTGCCTAAACGTTGTTTGATGTTGGAGAATAGAGGTTTCACAGTGAAACACCATTTCTCTGGTCTCTGGAGTTATGTCCAATGAGTATTTATAGGCTCTTGGGCTTGATGATATCCATTAGATGATCTTAGTGATCAATGGACGAGATGGAATTTTACTCATTCCATAATTATCTGAAATAAGCTTGTAAAGGCCTAAGACTAATAGTCTTCCTCATGGTACATAAGCCTACTTAAGAAAGGTTGGAGGCAGATGAATTGGTCCAACGATCCCTGTTCCAAGTCCACCAAGTCAATTTTCCTTGAATCATCTCAATTATAGACTAGACTCTTTGAACCTTGTCACCTAACCCAAAGAGTTAAGCTAAATAAATATTGGGTTTGGCCCAATATAATAACATAATAAAATTTCAGCTTTTTACAATGATGTTACTACTAAGAAAGTTATTATTCGTAGAGATGTGGTGTTTTTTGAGGATGTTTTTCCTTACAAAGATTGTTCTATTTCAACTAATGTTTCAGGACAACCTATTTCCAATCCTCATTTCTCTTCTGTTTCATTTGAGATTAATACTTGTAATCCTATACACCATTCTAATGTTGTTGCTTCGTACAATCCTATACAACTCCAGTCCCATATTCCTGCTTCCAAGCTAAATGATGTCCCTCCTATCCATCTAAACACTTCTCATTCTAGTCTTTGCAAGCTGATAGAATTAGGAAGCTTCCTTTTTGGCTTCAAGATTTTGTCCATTCAATTCATACGTGTTTATCTGATGCCACTTCATGCAACATTGATATTCCTTCTAACCAAACCGTTAAATATCCTTTGTTTCATGCTCAGTCTTTTCATAATCACCTTATTGATTTTGTTATCTCCTTTGCTAATGTTTTGACTGTTAAAGAGCTCACTTCTTATTCTCAAGCTGTTAAGCATAGGAAGTGGGTTGATGCCATGCACAAAGAACTTCATGCTTTAGAATCTAATGACACTTGGAGTCTAACTTCTTTGCCTAAAGGAAAAAAGGCAATTGAATAAAAGTAGGTTTATAAAGTGAAATATAGGCTCGATGATAGTATTGAAAGATATAAAGTGCAATTAGTAGCTAAAGGTTTTACCCAAGTTGAGGGAGAAGACTTTCATGACACTTTTCCTCCAGTAGCTAAGTTAAATACAGTTCACATTTTGATTGCTATTGTTGTTATTCATTTATGGCCTCTTCATCAAATTGATGTTAACAATGCATTCTTGCATAGATACATTGATGAGGAGATCTATATATTGCCACCTAAGGATTATACTAAAGCTTTATCGCATCAAGTTTGTCACTTAAATAAGTTTTTATACGAACTTAAGCAAGCCTTCAGGCAATGGAATTTGGAGATCTCGTGTTTCTTATTGTCTATTGGCTTTATCCAATCTAAACATGACTATTCTTTGTTCACACAGCATTCTTCCGATGGTTTTGTTGTGCTTCTACTCTATATGGATGATATTTTGTTGACAGGTTCTAGTGAAGCTCTTATTAAATCCATTAAAGAACAACTGGATACTGCTTTCACCATTAAAGACTTAGGTCTTGCCCATTACTTTCTTGGCCTTAAGCTTTGCCGTACAGTTGAGGGGTGTTTAATTAATTAGAAAAAGTTTTTGCTTGATCTTCTTATAGAAACTAGGCTTACAATAGCACACCCATCTCCTACTCCATTACCTTTAGGCATTCAACTCACTACTGATGACGAGGAATTACTACACAATCCTACTGTTTTTAGACGTCTGGTTAAGCGCCTATCTTATTTGAATCTCACACTTCCAGACATTAGTTTTGCAATTCATCATTTAAGTCAGTTCCTTTCTAAGCTACAAACTCCTCATCTAAATACTACCTTGCATGTTCTTAAGTATTTGAAAAGTTCTTTATCTTTAGGATTGTTCTATTCCTTGACTAACGACTTGGTTTTATGGATGTTCTTTTATTTGGATTGGGCAGCAATTATTCTTAGCAAGAAGTTTATCAATGGGTATTGTGTTATGTTAGGTTCTTCACTAGTTTCTTGGAAAACCAAGAAACAAAACACTCTCTCCACCTCTTCTACTGAAGCTAAGTACAAGGCACTTATAGCTACTACTAAAGAAACTTTGTGGATTAGTTACATTTTGTGAGACTTAGCTATCTCTATTTCTTTGCCAATTACAATGTATTGCGACAATCAATCTAAGTTACTTATTCCATCAAACCGTTGTCATCATGCTTGGACTAAACATATCAATATTGACATCCATCTTGTCTAAGATCATATCACTTATGGATTTCTTTCAATTCAACATGTGTCTTCTTGCCATCAGCTTGTTGATCTTTGTACAAAGAGCCTTACTGAACAGCACATATACTTCCTTTGTGGCAAGTTAGGGCTTCAAGAAGCACCAACTTAAGGCTGGAGGGGGATGGTTATTTATACATGTGTGTGTTGCTTCCACACAGATTGCCAGCTTAGCTTGATAGTCATAGTGAATTACAGTTAGTTATATATTCTATCAGTTGGTTATTACTTGTAACGTAATATAAATACTTTGTGTAGTATTGATAGAAGTAGTAGTATAAATACTTTGTGTAGTATTGATAGAAGTAGAAGAACAAGATGACAGTATCACGTTTTCTCCATTGATCTTTCACCCTGATTGTTGTCCGATCATTTACATTGATTTCGTCAACTATCACGTAGTGATCCCAAACCTTTCAAAGTGAAAGACCAATTAGATAAACTTTCAGGTATGAGAAGTTCGGTGTCCACCTCTTTTACCCAAGACTCTTTAACACCATATTCCTTCATGACCAAATCAGCAATCTCGGTGCTGCAGAAGTTTGATAATGAATGACGCAAAGACACTCTCTTAGCATGAACAGATCAAATTTTTTTCTGTTGCGCAGACCATCAGGTGTAGGAACTAATCTGAACTCCTCATCAGCTGAGTCAAATGAAATTATATTAACCATACCATCATCATTCTTATGCATCAAATGAAGTCTCCAGTTAGCGAAGCATGCAGGGCTGTCACTTGAGAAGTTATAATCAGAAGATTCCTTACGCCATATATGCCTCCAAGATGAGATCTTATGATTGCCCAAATCACATACTCTAAGCTCTGATCCCCCATCAACCTTATTCTGAACAGCCACGACCATCTTAAATACTTTATTAACGGAATCAAACCCAAAACGCCACGATGAGATAGACAAAAAAGAGTCCCAGGACTAGTCCACGTGCCAAAGCACATGCTCACAAGTAAAGGGATTCACGAAGACGATGTGGATAAGCTGCTTACAGCATAAACAAAGCAAGCCATTACAAGAACCGGTGATTTCATAGAACATAAGTGGGCGCGGCGCCTCAATTGGTAACTCACGGCGGCTCGCTAAGTCTGAAAAGCGCAAAGCACCGCATCCTAACAGCACGAGGACGTGGTTGTCGGCAGGTTTAGACATAGAATGGGAGAAATGGAGCGTACGAAAATGTGGGTCTGTCACTTGCACAATCTTTCTCCATCTTTTACAGACGTACCTTAAATTTTCCAATTCTAGGATTGAAACCCTAGAGAGAATGTTCAGGATCAATTCATCGGGAAGAGACTACATCTTGCTGTCGATTGATTTTGCTTCACTGCGGCATCGGAAGTACCTCAGCTGCTTCTTCATCTTCTTCTCTCCCTCCGTCCTGGGTATTACAAAACCCTAACCCTCTCGGTTTCCCAAATTACTCTGTTTTCAAGGTGGAAGTTCTCTGCGCCTTAGTTAATGACAAAGGACTATTTTAGTGCCATAGGATATAAATAATTAAATAAATAAAAATAATAATTAATTAAGTAAATAAAAATATAAATAATTAAATAAATAAATGATATATTAGATTTAGGGGAAAAATAAAAAGGAAAACGCAAATCATATATAAGATTTTCTAATTTTTTCTATAGTAATAATGATTATTTAAAAAAGGGTAACAATCTACCCAATTTAATACAATAGCTTGTAGATATAAAATTTCTTTAAATAAGAAAATCCCATGGCCAAAGTTTGGTAATCTAATAATATAAATACTGATATCCCAATGTGATGATTAGTTTCGATTCCCTCATCTCAATGAATATATATATTAGGATATTAGGATACTGTACTTGCTATGCATAAGCAAATTTAACATTGATGTTTAAAACTTTAATAGTTATATATAATTATTATTTTATAAATATTTTGTATAAATATTAGGAATATTACGTGGTGACCGAAAGGTTCTTATCATCATAAATTAAGATATTATTTAATCATTTAAAAGTTAATAAACGTAAAAATTAATAAATTGAGAGGTTCCTCTATCTTAGAGATTAAGTATTTAGCTATCAAACTATATAATGTAGATTTTTTTATAGTAACGCTAGCAATACAGTATTATATATATTAAAATTAGAGATTAAGATATATATATTTGTATCTTTACATATTTGTTTTGTCTTTGATAAATATACCCAAAAAATTAAAATTAAAACCCTCTTTGATAATTTTATGTAACTTTAAAAACCCAACATTTTTTATTTTTATTACTATAGTCAAGAGAAAAATAGTAAAATAGAATGTAAAAGTATTTTTCTTTTAAAAAGTTCACCCGTATCGACATCTAATTTAAAAAATATAAGCTTACATACAAAAAGAAAATAAAAATAGGTTGATTTTGCAATATTCCATTTTTGTCAATTGAGAATCTCCGAATTAATCTAACCTAATTAAAAAGCTTGAAAGCAAGATAAGACCATACTTTGTCCCTACATGGTTGAAAATAAATCCAAACATAATTGTCACTATCTGGATTCAACTTAGAATTTCTACTCTATAAAATTTACATGTATCAAGATATCTTATGGAACTTATGATCTCTTCTTAGTTTTTCTTATTTATTTTAATTTAAATTAATAAATGACACATTATGTGTATAAAATATACAAAAAAAAGCTACTCAAAATATAGAAAAATATCGATAATATCTATTATATTAAAAAGAAAATCTCTTTTTAGCTACCTACAATTAACAATCTCATATCTTATAGTTTTAATAATTAAATACATTTACAATGTAGTTATTGAAATAAATCATATCCATTCTATAAAATTTTTAATCATCATATCCAACTATTAATTACCATTTTTTATTATACTTACTTCCATAGTTATTATTTTTTTATTTGCCAATTATTTTAATTGTCCCATATTATTATTATTTTGAAAATCTGTTACACTTTTTATTTCATCAATATTTTTAAAGACTTTTATTTGGAAAGTTTATAACAATTTTGATTTTACAAACATATACTATTGATATTTTTCCATAGTTTTGAGTTTAAACTTTTTTCATATTTTTTGCACATACAATACGGGTACATTGTCCGCTAGTATATTAGTAAAATCAAAACTACAAAAAATTTTCCAAAGAAAATATCTTTACAAATATTAATCAAATAAAAAGTGTAATTAATTTTTCAAATAATAGCAATCTCTGGCAATTAAAATAACTAACAAATAAAAAAAATAACAACATAAAAGTAAGTGTGATAGAAAATGGTAACTATATAGTTAGACACTGTATAACATTTGAGAAATTTGTAGGATGGTTTTATTTCTATTAGTAACTGTCATGTGAATATATTTAATGATTAAAACTATAGATGCCAGATTGTTAATTGCAGGTAGTTAGAAAAAGGCTTTCCCTTTAATATAATAGAAAACATACCCATTCATCAATCATCATATCAAAAATCGTGATATTAAATTAAAATTCATTTGCAAAAGAAAATCTTAAAGTAATATTGTTTTTAACCATAAATTGTAACACACATAATGAATTTCAATGTAAAACACATAATACCAATGCGAGCGGACACTACACCAGTGATGCATGTACAAAATATGTAACAAGATAGAAGGCATAGATTATTATATATGTAGTTGTGCTTGTTTTCATATTTAAATAAATTATTATGCCTCCTCTTACTTTAAAAAGAAAAAGGAAGTTTTAAGACTCCTTTTACATTTGATGCATGAATAATTTCTTAAAAACATAAAAATTTGAAGAAAAAAATATTTCTCATAAAAGATAAAACATGGATAAAATAATACTAAAGTTATGATGATTTATAAGAGGAGTATAGATCATTGGAATGTTTTTAACATCAATCTTATATATAGATGAGAGGGCAAATATATAAATTATTGACTATAATGCCGAAACATTGAGATATAGCTTGACATATAGCTTATTAGTTATCTTCAATCTATAATATTAAAATACAAAAGAATAGTTTGGTGTCATACTCTTAAAATTAATGTTTTATTGATAAATTACTTTATAACCCCTTTGCATTGTATGTTGCTAACGTAACAAATAATTGAATGTTAATTTTAATGAATAAATAAATTTTATCTACTTTGGCAATCTTTACTTTTCCTTACATTAGGATGGTCATTGTAGATGAAGAGACTAAATCCCAATTAATTAAGGTATGAAAGTGGGGAAATTTTGTAACTCTTGTTGTAGTTTTTATTTTTTATATTATGGTTAAATTTTTTTTATTAAAGGCACATACATAATGGCTATGTCTAATAAGTGTACATAATTACCACAACTTAATAATTCTATAAGGAGCCTAATTTTTTACTGAAGCTCATTTAGGTAGTTAGGAATCTACGAAAATTGAAAGAACACAAAAAGAAAGAGTTGGGGTAATTTTACAAAATTTAGACAAAAAATATGTACAATTAAGGCTTGAGAGGAGAACCAAGACCCAACGGCAACCTAGAAGTAGACGGCTACTACCACCATATGGTGGTGGCAGTGCCCAAACCAGCCAACAACGCCATGGTGGCCAACAGTGGCCGAAGCCACCAATGTCGATCAGTCCGATTTTCCTTCTGATTTTAGTTATTTTATCAAAAATATTAAATAGTTGTAGAAAATTATGAAATTTGGTATTTTGATGTTTTTAAGTATGTAAATTTAAGGAAAAATATTATTTTGATTTAATTATATCTGAAAATATATGATGCATAAGAAACCATGCAAAACTAAGTATGTTTCTATTTAGAAAAAAATGACCTTAAGAGTATAGTTTTAGACTCAAAATTTTTGTGTAGACTACTTAGAGGTTGTAGAGTAGTGCTATAAATCTCTTTTTCAAAAATGAATTTTCAAAATTTTTAGATAATTTTTAGGCCTTAAAATAATGTATAAAATGGGTAATTTAAGACTAATTAAGTAATTAAATGGGTAATTACTAATTTAGTGCATGATTATATATTTTAGGATATTGAAATCTAATGGATTATGCTATTTGTAGCATTTAGAGTGTTAGATATAATTATTAGGGAATTATGCAGTATATATGTAATAGGTAAAAACGGTATATTTTAAGTTAATTATGTAATTTAGAGTAGTTAAGTATAAATTCCGATTTAGGATGAATTTAGGTATTTTAAGATGTTAATTGATGTTGAGAGATTATATTTGAAGTGATGGGAATATTAAATGTGTATATTATGTCCATATTAGGTGATAATGTGTAACATGTAAATATAAGAAATTGATGAGTAAGAAAATATTAAGTTAAAATTGATATTTTACTAATAATAGAAACATGTAATAAATCTGGTAGAAAACTAAATTAGGGTAATTATATGAAAAACGTAAGATTTTCTTACAACGGAAGTAAATTCAGTAGTTAAATTAAGATCAAGATGTACTGCATGAACAAAAACATTGGTTAAAGACCAAAAACGATGTTTATGATATCTGAAAATAATATGATTAATTTCACATTATGGGTTGGAATGATTTCCGAAGGTTACATATAAAATCCCTAATAAAAAACTGAGTTAAAAACCTAATTAAGAAACCGAGTTCAAAATTGAATTATAACTCAACCTAGATTACGAATAATTTAAGAGATTTAAAAACCTTAATAATTAAGTATACTAAAAACCCTGAGCGAGTCACACCTCGAATAAGCAAGCGAAAAGTTCGGGTAAGTTGGGATTAATACATTGCTGTATTTTAAAAAATTAACTTATAGTACTTGGAGGCTTCAAATTGTACTTAATTGTGCTTATTAGATAGTTAGCTATGTGCATGTGTTTGTTCTAACTTGATGATAAAATTTTGAATTACTGCTCTAGCTTGTATTTATGTGATTTGTTTGAAATGATTAAACACCTTAAATCAGATTTAATTAAATATATGACTTGAAATTCTAAATCAGACTTGCATCGCAACCCACTAGGAGAAACTTAAGGTTATCCAACTAAATACCATATAATTGGTCCATTTTTCATCCTTAGTTGAACTAGGTAACAGGTAAAGAGATCGCAGTAAAGGTGAAGTCAATGATTCGAAGGTAATCGTAGAAGGAGCAGTATCTCCATTCCACAAGCTTGGATTTAATCGTAAGCTGTTATATTAATGGAAACTCTTCAACCTAAATTAGAGCGAGTATAATTTTTCTAATCTCACGATGAGCCGAATAACGTCGTGCAATAACATTTGCTTAAATATGCATTGTATCTAATTAATTTATTTAACAACTCTATTTATGTTTGGTGTATAGTTTTAAATCTCTGTCCCAACTTACTAAGTTGTGGTTACTTACATCCCTATAGACATTATTGCAGATGCTAGTTAGGAAGTGGCATATATTCAACTTGAAACTAGTAACTATTAGATCCTAAGGAGTAAAGAAATACATCTGAAGAACAGATATATTTTCAAGGTCTTAGCTTTTATTTAAAATCTTTTATTTTCAAATAATGTATTACTTAGGAAGTATAGAACAATAAAATCTCGTAAACATTATTTGTAATACTTGAATCTTAATGTACATATATATATATATATATATATTTTCACACTTTCTTAGATAAATAACTTATTTAATTTATGAACTATTTATTTCAAAGCAGGTTAATTGTGAACGCCTTGTGTAAATCAAGTCTAAAATAGCAGTCGAAATATCAGTTTCTATTCTAAAATGGTTTGTATGGCAAGACTATTATGACTCTACTACTTCAAGATGCAATAAAGTATACATGAACAATGTAATTAAAGGTTAACAAAAACAAATTAAAAGGGAAAATAATTGATACCAATCATAAGAATATTAGAAAATAAAAAGTCTATAGCTAGTAAGTACTGTTCTTGCATGTTAATCAATATTATATGTTGCTCGTAAAAACTTCAAATGAACTTGAGGTTCCTTTCTCATCCCTATATAAATAAAAAGTCATTTAGAATAGGAATTTGGTATTCAGGTTTTCTTTGTTTAAATCTTCGATGCAATTTGAGTTCTAAAGTTTAGAAGATGGTTTTTAAAATGCAATGCATGTAACTACTACTCATGATCATAAGAGGAGAAAAATAATAAATATGTGTCATTTTCAATTAATAAATAATTCTGAAAATGTTTATTTTTTATAGATAATTTAATACCGAATTTAATACAAATTGATGTAATTATTATAATTGATAACAATAATAACATCGTAAATATAGAAATAAATAATGATGGTAATAAATATAAAGGATGTTATTAATAAAATTGGTTATTTTCGGTGTAAAGGTAAATGACATTTTTATCCCTGATGAAATAATATTAAAGACATGGTGTAAAATAATAAAACAGTATATTACATGACATATTAATATGGATTTTTCTACTGTCCCGTTCATTTTTTTTACAAGACCGATATCGCCATTAATCTAACCTTTGATTTTATATTTATTAAATCTTAATCATTGAATTGATTATGTTTTCAATTATTCAAATTAAATTAATAGTAAATCAATGGTTATATGATAAACAGGAACCAGTCTCGTAAAAAACATGAACGGGAGCATAGAACTTCCCTATTAATATATTAAATGGGCAAATTAGGCAATAATGAAAAGGCACCAAATCTTCCTCTTTGGCTTTAATATTATGGCAAATTTTATGGTCCTGTTCTCTATTTTAAAAAACCGATCCTACCATTATTTCACAATTTATTTTCATATTATTAAGAACAAACGATTAAATTTACAGTTTGTTCCATGGTTCGAGTTTAAAGGTAATCAAATTAAAAATGGGATGTATGGTGGCAATGGTCCCCTAAAAAAACGGAACCGTAGAAAATTCCTGATATTTTAGATTATAGATAATACAATAAAAAGAATATATATATATATATTTATATACATATATAAACAATTGGAAATATGAATAGTTTTGACTATCTAATTAGATGTTAGTATGTTATAGACTAGACCAAATTGGTTGTACTTTATATCATTTACCAAACTTAATTATATTATTAGCACTATTTGATAGGTTAGATATGTGGTACCCTACATATGTTATGAAACTAAACTTACAACTTATACTATAATAGCCAACATTCGTCCATGATGCCTATGCAAAACGTAAATAAAACATTTAGTAGAGTCTATAACATAATAGTAATTGATTCAAACTATATGCACAAATGATAATTATTGAAAAGAAAAAAAAATAAATTAACATAAATAGTTTGAAAAATGAGTAATAAAAAAAAAACAATACACTAAATATGCTAATTGTGACTAATTTGTCCCATTAAAGATGTTGTTTGCCTATAAAATTAATAAAAGATATATATTAAATAGAATAGATAACTCTATCTAGCAATTACTCATATAAAAATGAAAACTAATTAGCTATTATGGTAATGTCAAAAATAAACTTTGAGAGGAGAATTGAAAACTCAAGTAACAAAAAATATAATTCATAAATGATTGATATATATATATATATATATTTCAATACAAGTACTTTATCTTTTTTCTCATTCTTGAAATTTATCTTTTACATCTGGCTTTTTTATATGTTTCAAAATATTAACAATAATATTATCTAGCATTCTATCAAGAAAGGTGAACTTTAAAAAAAATAATAATGATATACAACTCCTCTTAATGCGTGACAATGATGGTGTTTTGTTCTAAACGAAAATTAAAGGTTTTTTCCCCCAATTGTAAGGATTAAATGTTGAAAGTTATTTTCTCTAAAATAGATAGATAACTCAATTTAGCAACTACTAACACACAAAAATGAAAACTAAATAGCAATTATGTAAAAAACTAAAAAGTCAAATTTATAAATAATGAAGATATTACAAATTTTTAGTTTAGTTATAAGAACATGTTTGCAACATATAAAAGTTAATTAAAATAAAAATAAATAAATTTATAAAATTAAGGTCAATTTAATGCATGAAAAATTGCAAAATTTTTAAAACATTTATAACCTTTGTGAACTATTATAAAAAATAAAAGAGAGGTACAAAAATATAAGAATTATGAAAATAAAATATTAATACAAGGAAAGTAGGAAAGAATTAGGAAATCAGGAAAGAATTAAGAAATTTTCCTTTAATCATTTTCTCTTTCTTCCTTATTACAGTTTATTATTTTTAATAAATAAAAATATAGGGATTTAGACAAGTGTACCTAAAACATAAATGATTTTCATTTATATAATTTTAAGTTAAATTAACAATTTTTAGGTAACTCGTAACATGTGCTTTTCAACAATTATATAGTTGCAGTTATATGATATTTGATTTGTAAGTTATAAGAATGCTGAATTATAAAAATCAGTATCAAACACTATCCAATATATAACAAAATATTATAATATAAAGGTATATTGTTTAGGAAGTCTAGAAATTCATTTTATAAGGTCAAACAACGCTTAATTTACTAGTTATGGCCCTTAAAAATTTTAATTAATTTGTGAACTTGAAACACAGAATGGATTTTATTTTTAAATAAAAGTAGTTATCAAGACTCTAAGATTATAAGATTTTTAAAATTAGACATTATATATATAACTTATGCACGATTAAAATTATTAGATATAAATAAATTTTTTAATTTTCAAAATAATATATTAATTAAGAAAAATCAAAACTAAATTTTGAATAAATTAGCATGTGAATAATCACTAAATACTTTAAAACTAATGAGCAACACGAAATACAATTATACGTAAAGAATAGACATTAAAATACAAAAGATTGTAACGACAACATTAAATTTTGCCATTAGCGAAGATGCTAAATTGAAATCAAATTAAAGAAAGAATAACTAAATTGCAAAAAAATAAAAATTCAAATACTAATTTGTTGAAAGTTAAAAGTATAAACGCTTCTATGGATTATTCCATGGTTCAAACTCTATATTCAGAGAAGGGATTCAATGGATAATACATGTCACGTAGATATACACATGGTTTGTGACTTGTAATGATTTTTAAACATATATATGTTCAAATTTTATTGATAATTATCCACTATGCGTGTATACATATGTAAGTAAAATCTACCGAATCTTTTTGCCCTCATCTATCCATAATATATATAAGCACTTCTTATATTTGAAAATCTTAATTGACCATCAAAGCATATTTAGGAAAACTACCCCAAGTCTTTTGTTGCCCGAGAGATAATTAAAGAGTCAAAACTAGATTACGTAACTATGGAATTGCCTATGGACATACATGTTCTTCTTGTTGCTAATTGTTCAGTTTCTCAAGAGTTTCTACGATATCATCTCCAGAGACATTGCCATTATAATGGTTCGTATAATTTTATTGTACTTTTCTTTTACCGAGTCTTTCCTTTTATGGAAAAAAGATCATCTTTTTTAAAAGAAAGAAAAGAAAAAAAAAATCAAGAACTTTACTTACTTACTTGTATAATTGATCTAATTTTGTTTTATGAAATATGCATATCGATATATATTCAATTATTCCATAATAAGTAGGGTTAGAGGAAAGTTTGATCATTATTTAATAGTTTCTCAAAGAATATTATACTTAGTGACTTTCAATAGGATTTAGGAGACTGTTCCCACAACCCTAGCAGTTGTTACCTTCAACTCCAAATAATTTTTAGGTAATACTTGAAGAAATTTAAAAAGGAAATACTTTTCATCTTTTTTTCTTATTTCATCTCATCACTTCTTATTTTGTTTTTACAATGGTATCAAAGTTCTTTACTTTTTCATGCATATGTAGAGCAAGATTTCCTTATTGGTAATACAAGTAGGGTTGATTACTAAAAAAGTCTCGTTTATGACAAATTATTGCCTTTATTTTGCTTGTCTTTAATCCTCTACACTTTATATATATATACCTGACCAAAGTAGAATACACTTGTTGCATATTATTTTGCATAATGCGTACATATTATGAATGACTTGATCGTGTTATAACTATGAAAATTTCCTAAAGTATAAGATTAAAAATATTTGTAAAAAGATTAAAAGTATTGACTAATTTACTTTGCTTCCTATAATATTTTTTCTTGCAACTTGCTTACATGGCAAACCTTAAGTATATTTTTTAAGAAGATTTGTCCATGATATATTTTGATTAAGGATACAAGCAAGCAAGATCGTTTTAGGATATCTGATATCAATGGACCAGACAATTATGCTATGGGTTAATTCCTAATAAGGTTGTGGATGAATTTTATGTTTTATGTTAGAACTCTATAGAATTTTAGTCAAACTTGATAACACATAATGAGATAATTAGTGTTAATGCCTATAATACACAAAGGGGATATAAGTAGGTGAATTCATATAGGATACCTAACCTACTTAAGTTTGATAATTATCTCTATAGAGTAGTCTCTTATAGGGTTTTGAGATGGGTTTCAGGTGAAAGAGAAAAAATCCTCTTAAGTTTTCTTGAGTTTTGAGAAATCTCGTAAGATATTAGATAAAATTCAGGTTTGTGAAACCCATCATAAATCGCCTCCAAACGTATCCCTGATTTTGACTAATTACATCAAAATTTATTTTAGCATAGCTGGTTACAATATGTATCTTATATGTTTCCTACATGCTACGGTGATTTTATAATTTTTTTTTTTTCCATTTTTTAGTATTTCTCTTCATTCTTATATATATTTTACTCATAAATTGTCAAATTTCAGTGACAGCAGTAAGTGACACATCACAAGCATTAGAATTAGCAACAAAACACAAGGAAATGTTTGACATTCTCATTGTTAACATCGACGCTCCGTTGATGGAAAAGTTCGAAGATCTTGAGTTCAACCACATTGTGAAGATATTGCCTATAATTGGTAAGGATAAAAATCCTTAATCTAGCATCATTGTTTTAAAATTTATTATTTGTTGGAAATTCCTTGTATTATATTTTATTTAAAAATCCCTGTATGTATTAATTAAAAATTAGGGTATGTAGTCATTGTTCATATGTATTTGTATCATTCTCACAAAATTATAATTATCAGTTTAACAAGTATTTTGACTTACAAATTAACTAGCACATATAAGATTGAACCATACTACATAATTGATTTTAAATAAAAAATAATGAAGTTGAATATCGATATGTTTAATTATAAAATACTTAAGAATGATGTTACAAATATATATAACTATGTTACTTCATTGATAAAGTTGACATGTTACATATGTCTATGCTTTTATTCAAAAATCAATTTATATTTACAATTAATTTTAGAAATTTCTATAAATTTTTAATAATTCTATTTGTACTTCTTACGTTGAAAAACCAATTTATTTACTAGCCTTTTCCACCTTTATCTTTGTTAAATTTTTGTAGTGTTATCCGAATTTTATGATGGAAACATGATCATGAAAGCATACACAAGAGGAGCTACTACTTGCCTTTTCAAACAAATTCAAATTGAAGATTTGAAGAACATTTGGAGTTTAATCAAGCTTAATCACACTAATACTGCTCAAAAGAACGAGAACATCCCTTCGGAACCTAAGATTGATAAAAAATGCAATGAGTCAAATGGAGCGGGAGACAAAGAGCAAGACAAGGATACAAAGAATGCAAATTTAGTGCTCCAAAAGAAGCCTCGCGTTGTTTGGACTGATGAGATGAAGAACAAGTTTCGTAATGCAATTGACATTTTAGGGGTTAATGGTATGGTTTTCTTTCATATATAAGATAAATCTTGAATTATTTTAATATTCATATAAGGTAGGTGCATCTATTTCCACATGGGATTTTCATTAATTTTTAGCTTATGAGACAGTTTTGCCCATACATGAAAAAGTATACCTTTTATGGATAAAGTTTTCTTATATGTAAAATAATATAGAAGAAGTTATACATATTTTTTCATGTAATCAAGTCTACCTAACTATTAAGGTTTTCATTAATTATTCTATGCTCCTAGCTAAAAATAAATTTATTATTCTTTCTTTAGTGCACAAAATGTTGTTAAGTTTTATCATTTTATTTGATGTCTTTTCATCTTTTTCTTATTTTTTGTTTTAGAGGCCAAACCCAAGCAGATTTTAGAAATAATGAAAGTTCCATATCTTACTAGAGATCATGTTGCAAGCCATCTTCAGGTATGAAGTCTTATTTTCCTTAAATTACGAATTTGATATGCTTTAGGGAAGATTGTTTTATAATCAAGTCTTTATATATTCCAATACAATCATATCTTACACTGCACGTAAACATTGACTGTAAGTACTAATATATATGCCATGTGCGAGATAGTTTGTGACTATATCTTTATAACGTTGTTCCATTTATGAATGTTTATGCTTTAAAACTTCTAGATGAAAGTCTTTCTCTACGCATATGTAGTACCCATAATTTTATACTCTTATATGTAATGATTAATTAATTATATACTTTATGCAACAGAAATATAAAGATCATCTTAAAAAGGTGAATGACATACGTATGAAGCGACATGCAAAAACCGTGGCTTTGGTTAATAGCATGATATCTATGGAGCCTAGAAGTTTGATTTCACCAAATCACTCCTTAGCACCAGAACAATTCAAACCTCAAGGATTCTTTGTTAAGCCTGAAATGAACATGAACATAAACATTTCTCAAGCTAATGATGCTTGTTTGCCACAAGTCCCACACGGAAGATTTGTTTCAAGAAGTGTGGATGCATCATCCTTAACCTCGCCATGGGAGTTACCTATGCCAAGAGAAGCAAACTCTAGTGTGCCATTTGAAGATCAAGTACTGCCCTCAGAAGAGGATCTTATTGAAATAGTGGAACCAAAAAACAACTTAGTGTTGTCCTCAAACTCTGGACTAGATCATGATTTGCCACAAGTTTCTCAATATGATAGGATGCCTTCAGTTGAGCTTCCCGCGCTTCCATTGGCCGAATTAGGTAACAAAAATCGCTTGAGTGATTTGTCATGTAGATTATTAATAGTGATCAAATACAAACTAAAATTTGACATGTAGTAGTAGTTTTCACAAAATCTCATAGTTTTCCTAGCTCCACTGGAAAAATGAGACATGTAACATTCTTATTCATATATGACTACCACTAAATTAGTCCAAATGGTATGCAACATCACAATCATCATTTTAGCTCTTAGACCAAAATGAAAAATTTTTAAGATAACTAAAAAAAATGAGTTTCTTTTCTTTCTTTTTTTTCCTATTCCTAGGACTTGAGTTACCCTTAGTGCCACAACTGCAAAATCAAGATGCTTTGATTGAATCCATGCCATCCCAACAAGTTATGCAAAGCTCTTTGGGACATTTCCATCATCACTCAATAAATAATGGATCCTTCAAGCCTCAATTGCAATATCAACATGCTCCAGTGGATGGTGCACCATTGATTTCTCAACAAGATCAGCCATGTGCCATCGGACATTTCAATTGGCAGACAATCAATAGAAGATGCTTGGAGCGTCAATCACAATATCAAGCTTCCACCATTAACCCCCCACCATTAATTGAAGTCCCTCCTCAACAAGAAGAAGGTTTGTTCACTAAACTAACTGAAAGTCCACCATCGATCCCTTCTCAACTAGAGGGCCAACACGAACTAAGTGCACCTAATGAGTCAAGTTTGGATGGATCATTTTTTCTCCCACCAAGTGAAGGATATGGAGGAGAGGATAAATTTGCCAAAGAAACGCTCAAACTGATGAGTAAATTGGGTTCGATAGTACAAGTGGTAAGCATTTTTTTAATTATACAACTTTTCATTCTTTTTAAGTATATATGACCCTGTGAATGATCATATTTCAGGAGCAGATTGACATAGCAAGTATGGATTTTGACTTTTAAGGCCATTCTCACTTAATCCTGAGTTGTAGAGGAGAACCACATTTAGTTAGTCTTTTCTATTTATTGTTTTATCTTCCTTTTAAGGACCAATAATTTGAGTCATTGTTAGTCATTTGTTTATAATGGTAAAAGAAAATCTACTAGAATATTTTGAAGGTTTTTTTAGTTGTAAATAGGATGGTTTTTGGACTTGTTTCAAGTTATACTATCTATATACTTAATACTTTTCCTTTTTATTAAAAAGGAAAAGCCTTGTCTTTTTATTGCGATACACTAAGTCCTAGATATAGTTTTTTGTTCTTTCATATTGGTTTTCAATTTCCATTGATTGCATGATTAACATAAGGAAATAAACCTATAATTTTAAATTGTTATGAAATATTGTATGTATATTGTATTACATATTTTGCACAATATAAAATTCAATATGTTATAATTTATATATTATATACATTCCATGGAATTTACTATATATATTATCATTATCTGTTATAATCAACTATAATACATTATATATTAGACATACATACTAACACACACACACACATAAAACATATGTTTATACACATATGTATATATTTATGTAGGTATATGTCTTATTTGACATGCATATTGTGTAAATTGTAGTGATGTATTTTATGTATATTGTATTATATAATTTACACAATTTAACAGTCAACATATTCTTTATCGAAAAAAAGAAAAAAACAGTCAGCATATTATATGTTATATATTTTATACATTTCATGAAATCTACTACTTTATCTATCAATGTTATAATCAAATGTAATATATTACATATATAAAAACATATATTATGAAATAATTTAAGATATATTACATATTTATTATTTAAAGCATTTATATGGAGAAGTTTTATATAGTATATGTGATGATACCCCATATGTTGCATAAATGCTATTATTTGAGCTCCAATATATAAAATGGGATACTAGAAAATACTATAAACTATCATTTAAAAAATAAATAAATAAATACTCATGTATACAAAGACATATTTTAATATGCTCAAGCAAATTTGGGGAAATTAAGAAATTAGTGTATATGTATCATAAGCATGTCGTGACAGTGAAGCAAATACATGTTAGTGTATTTTACTTGTAATGCCTTAGAATCGAAGGGTACCACAACCTGTCACTTGCCCCTGCCAATTAAGAACACGTTAAACCTCTAAAACTAATTACATTCTCTAACATCACTACTAGTAACCGCTTATCTAGTACAAAATAACAAATCTCCAAATACAACAATTCGAGTGACTCACAAGTGAGTCACTTTAATTACAAACATAATGAATAACTAGATCTTGATCTTCTATAAGATACAGAACTAACTGTATCTCTTTCCCAACTCAATGATAGCAATTTTCATATTTGTAAATTTATCGATTTGACCTACAATTGTAAAAATAGAAAAGTGAGTTAAATCCTAATACAAGTGTATAAACACATGCGAATGCTAAGCTTAGAACATACATATGTGTATAATGCAATTGTAACAAAATATAAACAAACATTAAGTTAATTATTATTAATTTAGATCAGCAACCAACAAAAGGGTACTCATAACCCCGCCACACCTTGATGTTTGTCCACATATATAAGTAGATATAAATTTACATTTTTCTTTAAATCATTTACGCTCAGAGTCGAGAGACCAAAAACCTAATATTCTAATTGCATCATCCCATATATGAGTTCATGAGGGAATCTTTACATATGATCAATGGTTGCTTCTGTAGAGAACAACCACTACGGGCTCTTAAAGCAAATGGGTCAAGCAAAATCAAAAAACCATTCTATTAGGTCAAATATAAATTAGTCTAATTAGATCTTTTCTATCCTAACAAGCATAACTACATACTTAAAATCGCTTTACAACTGTTAACCAAACTCCAAACTCACAACCCAAAAAAAAAAAAAAAAAAAAAGCTTAGACCTCAATAAGGAGATCTAACCACCACTACGAATCTATTTGAAAAACAAGTATACGTGTTAACTTTCAAGCACTTGGTAACTAAGTTATATCCAGAAGTTACCTATGAACTTATAAATTATCCAATTAAGATCCCAAAAGGAAATAGTTAAATCAAATCATAAGTTTAGAATAGAAATAATACGTAATGCTATTAAGCAATAAGTTGACATATCTATATAATATTATTTATTTATTTTAAATCATAAAGTACGATATATATATATATAAATAATATAAAATGAACACATGATGAAGGTGTCAAAATATATAATTTTACTAATCGATATAGTAATAAAAGAATACGTACTTTAATCAAAAAAATATTATAATTCATAGAAATACTTAAGGATTGGCATACTAATAATCAAAATGCAAAACAAATATACTTTACAAATAATATAATATACGATATAATCATAATAACTATTATAATAAAAATACGTAAATCGTAATACCATCAATCTTAATAATAAGGTACAATAGTACTGGTATTAATGTACAGAACATCAAGCTAGAAATTAGTGACCCAATACCAAATATAATAGGAAGTAGAAATCCGACTTTATAAACAGACATGTATACATAATATGATAGAATAAAAAAGTTGATTCATTACTTAATTATTCATATAGTAAGGATATCACATATAAAAAGAAAATATACGGTAAACATATAATGATGATGTAAAAGTATAGGCTTATGAGTTAAAGTAATAAAAGGATACGTATATTTGTAAATAATACTTAAGTCCATAAAACTACGTAAAAGTAAATAGAAGCAGAAACAAGTAATGTAACGAGAATATTATCAACAATAATTTCAAGGTATAATATAAAAGAATGGAATTGCAAATAGTTAAACTGATAATTAAAATAATATATATACGACACAAGAATCAATATATTCCACATCCAATAAAAATAGCGACACAACTTTATAATTATACATATATCCAATAATTTGGCATGCAGCATAATTTATAACAACTTTTATATAAAATAATAATATGATATACAAGATACTTCAATTTATATAATAAATCTATTTACTAAAAGAATATTTACATTTTATATTAATCTAGGAAAATAAAAATAATATATTATGTGTATGATACGGAAAAAGAAATCGAATTGGCTCACAAATTAAAGCCAAAAAGGAAACATCGGATGGCTTCGAACTGATGTTAAACAACAACCTATCATAAACAAAAATATACAAATTATATTTCATAAAATAATCTACTAAAATAATTAATTAATACCATTTATCGAATTGGCTCGAAATGCGTGGAAGTGGGATGAAAACAGTACATGCTTTCTTCGATTGCTGGCTGACGCATGGGAATTGGGGGGTTTGGGGTGTCCAACGCTGGAAATTGGAATGGAAGTAGCTCCAGGCGAGAGAGATTGAAGTGGGGTAAGAGGGAAATGGGGAGTGGGGTCCGGTGAGGGGACTGGGGAGGAGAGAAAGAGAGGCAGAGAGGGAATGACGAGAAGAAAAAGAGGATTGGGGGGCCAGAAAACGAGAGCTCAGAAAGGGAACGACGAGAGGGAGAGAGAAACAGAAAATGGAAATTGCGGTGGGTGTGAGAGTGAAGAAATAAATAGGGTAGGGTTTATAATTATTTTAGAATATTTTAGAACATAGGATGTATTTATATGTAAAATAAAAAAATAAAAAAAATTAATTAGAAAGGAAATAAATAGTATTTAAAAAAATAAGTCATATATAAAAATATCATAATATATATAGTATTAGTAAAATATTTATATCTTCTATATAAAAATAAAATTTAATCTATTTAATATATACATAAAATAAAATTTATAGAGAAATAAAATTAAAACCTTAATTTAGACTTCTATACTATATAATACATTTTAGAATGAATCTGAAATTGTTTAAAATTTAATAAATTAAGAAATTATCTATTACGAAGCGATTTTTAACGATACGAACTTAAAGAATTTTGTAATTTAATTAAATTATTAACTTAATCAGGATGTTTTATTACTTTAATAATATATTTCATAGGGTATTATATTAGATGAAGAGGGAAAAAAAAAAACAAACATATGCAAATTAATCCTATCAAAGCTAGATTAAATGATCGATGAAAATTAGCTGTCTCCATTTTGCTGTCCCAATCTTGTCTCATCCAGTAAAACCACAACCGTGACATCCATATTTTTTAAGCAAACAGCATTATTTTTCCGTTCCTTTCTTGCCATTAATATTTAATGCCATTAAGGTTATACTTTTTTCTCGTTCTCCATTTATCCACAGCCACAGTGGACCTCGTGGTTGCTTCTCGTGAAGAAATATTGCTTCTTGTCAACAAACTCAACACTATTTCTCCACTTAACATTAGATGTTTATGCTATAAAATATTTTAAAAAAATTTTCTTAAAGAAAACATTTCTATAAGAACTAGAACAATTATGGAAACATAATTTGTAACATTTTTTAAAAGAAAATATACTTATGGACATGCAATATTTTCCTAATAGTGAAAAGAAAAATGATTTTAATGGTCAATAAATATTCCATCAAATGTCAAGTGTTTTTTTTTTAAAAAAAAAAAAAAGAAACACAACAATATTTCATTTTGCCCAGGATTAAAATTATTAGTTAAGCTATTACTCACAAGAGCCCTTCACTGGACTTGGAACACCTTGTATTAAAACACGGTACTGTTATGATTACTTTTTATCAATTAAATACATGAGGAAGTATTTTATTTAATTGTGTCTAACTTGCTTATTGTGACAATAAAAAAATATTGGATTTGATACATGGTGGTGGTACCACGGTGCTATGATTTTCACTTCTTTTATATAAAAGAAGTCTATGTAATTAAAATAGGAAAATTATTCCCAATCTAATACTCAAAAGTAGCAAATAAAAATAAAAGTTGTGTCTCTGTATAAAAGATGAGGTTTTAGCTATGACAAAATGAAATATATGTTAAATTTCTTTTGAGAAAAATTCATATTTGAAAAATGGAATATTTATTGACCATAACAATCATTTCTTCATTTGTAGGAAAATATTGCATGTCGACAAGAAAAAATTTTTCTTTATAACATTTTAAAATCCATAATTATCTTACTCCTATAATTTTTAACATTCATAAAAATTTTTTCTTTTTGAAAATGTTAAAAATTATTTTTATAGCATAAAAATCAGTTACTCACTAAAAATTACAGTCACGTTCACCATCTATTGCCTTTTTTTCCTTTTTTTTGGCCATAACCATCTTTGGCTCGTTGAATTATTAAAAGTTAGTTAAATAGCATTTGTTGGAGAAATAGGGCTGACAAGGAGCAAACACGTGGTCTATTTCATATTGCAGCTGCGGAAAAACGGATAAATAGAAAAAAAAAAAAAAAAAACATATAACCTTAACGACATTAAATATTAACAGCAAAAAAAGGTGGAAAAATAGTGCGACTTGCTTTGGGAATAGAGATGTCACGTGTTGTGTTTTTATTGAATGGGATAGGATTGAAACAGCAAAGTTTGTAATTGGAGCGTGGTTACCAAGTTGATTTAACTTGATAAAAAAAAGTATTGAAGGTATAAGTGTGATTATATAAATATTTGGTATTACTGAGAGTATAAATATTAGATAATATTTAAATTTTTTATTTTTTAAATAATATAAAATTATAATTAAATAATATTATGATAAAAATATCAAATTATAATATTAAGTTTAATACTTGTTATATCAAATAAAAGATATCACAATAATATATATATCGAATATTATACAAACCAAATAAGGTAAGGTATAATAATATTATACTATTTTATACTTTCTCAGTTGGTACTGTTTAAATTTACTTCTCTTATTCAGTTTTAATAATAAAATGCGATAAAAATTATTATTTAATAAAAAGGGTAAAAAAAAAAAAAAAAGGGAACACGCAAACCGACATACCCTATCTTCTTCGCTCAATCCTCCCCGGAGGAGGAAAAAAAAAAAAAAGCTCTTAATCCTCTCAAAACTAGATCAAATGATCGAACCCAAAACTGACAAAAATTCAGAGAAATCAACCATGCAAACACACTTGAAGAATCATGTGGTTGGACTGAGGGAAGTTTAGGAAGAATTTTAGAGGACGCTCGGGGATTTCCTCTTATACACAACCTCATCAATTATCCTGCCGAACTTCTAGAGAGATCGCAACATGCAACCCTAGGCTAGCAATAGAAATGGAGGATCACTTAAGCTCTTTGGAGAATTTATAAGAAATTAAAGGAACTTATATATAGGTAAATCGGTGGGCTAAGGGGTTCGCTCGGCCAATGTTAGAGCTACCGTTGCACCAAGCCAGGACCTGAAGCAGTGACCGACGGCCACCAAATTTCCCTGCACTATTAGGGCTTGATTTTCCCCCGAATTTAATTAATTTCTTAAATATATTAAACTGATCCAGGAAATTTTGGAAAGATGTTTTCTCTAATAATGTTTAAGGTAGAAAGTGGATTTTTTTTTTTTTAAGTTTTATGAAATTGATGATGGTTATAGCAGCTCCTTAAGGAATTGCGATATTCGGAACTGATTTTGAACTTATATTCAAAACCTCTAAAGTCTAATTCAGCGGTATCTACCCGATTTTCAATATAGACAGATTCCAATATGTTTTTATGGAATTCGATGGGTAGAACCCTAGTTAGATGGTGAGTTTAATATTTTATTCTAATTCATTTCCTAAACTGGCCTGCTTTTGTACGCCCTTTAGTTGAGTATGTCTCGTAATGTTAGTTCGAAATGTCTCGTAATGTTAGTTCGAAGAATATCGTTTACTGATGTTCCAGGGGCTTTATGTATGATAGTTTTTCATTATAAGCATGGTTGTGGGATTTTGGTGGAAATTGTAGGTTTGGTCGAAAATGCAGTTGAGAAAATGTTATCATCATGTATTTGAGTAATGCAGATCAACAAAAAATAGATATAATATCTTTTATTTTAGGATTTGGTTAAATAGATATCTTTTATTTAAGATATGAAATTTTTTATTTTCTAAATTTATTAAAGATTTAATTTCTTAAAATATTACATTATATTATGCTTATAAATAAGAAAAGCATATAATCAATTAGAAGAGAGTGATTAAATATTGAATAAAATTATTTTTTTTGAATTGATGTAATACCTTTTCTTTTCATTGATCATGTGAAGCAATCTTTTTTCTCATCATGTACGGTGAGATCATATATTTTTCCATAGTAAATTTTGCTTGAATTAATTTTTTTATTAATTTCTATGTTATCCTAATTTTTTTTATTCTTTTATAATTTTTTTCTTTCGCTGTCCTATATCAAATTTTGTATTAAAGCCAAACAATAAGTTTTTTCTTAAAGCCTATTATCTTGTTTTTTTTAGAGTTAGACTTTAATGTCATTTCTTAAGAACTAGAAAAAATTTTTACTTTCATTATACACCAAAACATCCATAACATAGAATCTACTTTCAATAATTGTTTTGAGCAATTTATGTCAAAGAGTAATAAGGTTATGATTATGTTAAGTACAATGAGTCACCAACTTGAACACATTGATTGTCGTTTTGATACTTTAGGAATTTATAAATTGCCTATTAATCTGGAGAAATATGTTACAACCCAAGTCTCACATATCTTATGAAAACATCCAAAAAAAGTGCATCTAAGGAAATATAGGAAGTTTATGAGTATGTTAGCGAGGTTATGCTAGTTCTACCTATAACTAACTCAATCGTTTTTCAAAACAATAATAATTCCATGGAGATTGAAAAGAAAATAATTGGTGATGAGCTAAATCAAAAAATATGTGAGTCATTTAATTCTATTTCTAATAAAGCTAGCGAAACTATACTAAATGCTCTTATATTACAATCATTAAATCATGTCAAATTTGTTCCTGTTCAAACTCATATATGTGCAAAAATTGACAAAAAAAAAAAGTAATCTAAATAATGAATTATATGAGTTTACTATAGAGGTTCATCATAGGAATCTGAAATATTCGAAAGAAAACATGATGGTTAGCATTATCAAAGACTAGAACAACAACATAAGAATTAGTTTTCACATATTATTATTTGATCCAGAAGGATTCAGATGAAATCTTAAATATTCAAGGACAAATCTTTTTAAGAGAGAAGGAATAATGTCTATTAATAAAGAGCAAATATAATATGTTTTATTTTAGGATTTAATTAGGTAGATATCTTTTATTCAAGATATGAAATTTTAAATTTTTAGATTTATTAAAGATTTAGTTTCTTAAAATATTATATCATATTATGCTTCTAAATAGGCAAAGCTTGTAATCAATTAGAAAAGAGTGAGAAATTATATGCTTATGCTTTGAAAATAACTCGTGTTCATTAAATGAAAAAACTTATCAAGTTTACAAAGCATGAAAATTTACTAAGATAAAGGTTAAGTTTAGGGTTAAGAAGTGAAAACGAGTTGAGGAAAGCAAGCTCCTATTGAATGTTATCTTATGCTTTGACATAGGAATAAGCATTTGATTGAGGAATTTCGTTTCAATCGATACAAATCTGATGTTTTGCTGATTTACTAAACTTAATCAGTGGGTTCAATGGTTAATTCTGCATACTTGTGGATTAAAACACTTATTTATTATGAACACTTGTAAGCAAATGATGGCAAGTGCTTAAACTAAAGCTAATTGATAAATATATGACGTTTTAACAGAAAGTTTTGTGTATTTTGCTGTTAAAACTGGAATTTGAAAATCTGATATGAGACGTAAATGACTGATATTGATGTGCAAATAAGAGATTCTATTATATATATTGACTTATAATAAGCTGGAATCAATGTGGTGTAGTTTCATGTGAATACATGAAGAGACAAGTGTAGAATGAATGTTAATATAATAAGACCAAGGGTATGGTATGCTATAATCCTACAATTGCTGGTATTTGAGGGTCGAAGATGTGCTAATAAGATATGTCCAACTCTTTAGCAATCCTAGAATCAAGCCCATGTCAAGATATGTTAAAATGTGGTAGTCAGACGTCGGAGATCCAAAATGGGCAGGTTGCAAAAGAAAAATTCTGCAGTTGGTTTTTTCATCTATTTAACTAGATATCTTTGTATATTTGAATAGCTCTTGTGAAAACGAACGTAGCAATATAGAGAACACTAAAATTGGATAAAAAATAAGTCGATGATTGGAAAAGAAGTTGTTAAGTTACTTGCAAGGTTAATTATTAAAAGAGTCGTGTTCATAACAAAGCATTATCCTTATTTCCCTTGTCTTTGATCCTCCACCATTTATACGTACATGCTTGACCCGAATACACATGTTCCGCATAATGCATGCATATTATGAATGACTTGATTGTGTTATAACTATGAAAATTTCAGAAAGTGCACATTTAAAAATTTTGGTAAAAATATTAGAAGTATTTATTAATTTACATTGCTTTCTATAATATTTTTTTCTCACAACTCACTTCCACGGCAAACCTTAAGTATATTTTCAAGAAGATTTGTCTAAAGTATATTTGACTAAGGATACAAGCAAGCAAGTCCTTTAGAATATCTCATACTAGTGGACCTAATAATTATCCTATAGGGAAATTCTCAATATAGTTGTAGGGTAGATTTTAGGTCTTATTTTAGAACCCTATAAGATTTTGGACAAGCTTCCAAACTAAAATAAAATTTGATGTAAAACCAAACTTCATAAAACATGTAAGGGACACAAGCAAGTGAATTCTCATAGGATATCCAACCTACTCGACTCTAATAATTACTTTTACAAAGTGGTTCCATATATGATTTTGAGACGAGTTTCAAGTATAAGAGAAAAAACCTCTTAGGTTTTTCTTAAGTTTTGAAAAATCCCATAAGACATTTGATAGAGTTCAGGTTTTATGAAACCCATCTTAAATCGTCTCTGATTGTATCCTTAATTTTAACTAAATACATGATAAAGATATATTTTACTCATATTTTAGTGTATGAATTAGATTGAATTATTATTAATTTTCTAGAAATCATTAAGAAATGATACTTAAGTAATCTCATTTAGATATTTTAGGTCTTGGAGGATTCAGAATGGAAATATCATCAATTTAGAGGAGTTTTATGCAAACGAAGGAAGCCCGAATCAGTATATAACACTAGGGAATTGAAGGCAACCGGCCTATACTCTATACCGACAGCTTTTTAACTCAACACCGCCGGCAATCATGGCTAGCCTTGAGTGAAAGATATCCAATCAAAAGACAGCCCTTGTTTTCTCTATAAATAATCATGTGATTGATATTTTAGACGACTTTTACATCTTCTTTTTTACTTAGAGAGTCTTAGAAGTAGTTAGTAGATAGTTTTGAAGAGTTTTTCTTTTGAATTTCATGAATCATTGAGAAGACTTTGTTATTGCTGTGAAAATCATTCTTAGAGTTTGCAATTAAAGTTTTAATTCATCATAATTACAAAATTGGTGATTTCTATCATATTTCTATTTTTGCAATTTTGTGATTTGTTCTTACTTCTAATTATAAACTTCTTTGCAAATTCGATTGTTATATGTGCTTTTATTTTAATTTTCATAGATGGCTAAGTTTTAATTATAGGAAATTGATGAAACCCTAGATAACTAAGGTGATAATTATAATCATATTATAGGGTTAATAGATGTATAGATAATTCATGATTACAATTTCTATAATTTCAATTATAATTTTCTATTGGTTATAATTGTTAGAAACACTATTAATACGGGAGTTGATATATGGTTTGTTAGAATTTCTTGATTAAACTAATTAGCTAATGCGGGAGCAACGTTAATTAGATTAATTAGAAATTATCTAGGGATTGATGCAATGTTTCGAGTTAATTATTCACTAAAATATTAGGAATAATTGATTTAGGACATTAGACAATCATAGCATCGAGAGATGTATGGTTGTAATTTAGAGTCCACTGTTAATTGGAGATACGAAAGTTGACCGATTAATTAGAAGTTTAATTCCTTAATTTCAAGACATGATAATTTCACTTGAATGACCGTATAGTTATTAATCTATATTACATGATGACAATTAAGGTGAATTCTGTTTTTCCTAAATTATCAATTGATTGCTTAATTTTAGATATTTTATCGTACTTTTCTTTTTGACAATTTTAAGGTAATTCTTAGATTAATTAATTCACAATTCAATTTTAATTACCTAAATATTAATAAGAGCTACCATAAGTTTAGTAATATCATAGTTTTTGAGAGATTGACTGCATTATTTACTCTTTATTACATATATATATATATATATATAGTTTAAGTGGATCAATACACTGAAATTTATTTTAAAATAAATGGTTAATAATCTTATATATTTCCTACATGCTATGGCGATTTTATAGTTTTTTCCATTTTTTAATATTTCTCTTCATTCTTATGTACATTTTACCCATAAATTGTCAAACTTCAGTGACAACATTAAGTAACACATCACGAGCACTAGCACTGGAATTGGCGACAACATGCAAGGAAATGTTCGACATTCTCATTGTTAATATCGATACATCATTGATGGAAAAGTTCCAACATCTTGAGTTTGCCCAAATTATCAAGATATTGACTATCATTAGTAAGGACAAAAATTCTTAATCTAACTTCATCATTTTAAAATTTATTATTTATTGGTAGTTCCTTATATTATATTTTATTTAAAAATCCTTGATGTATCAATTAAGAATTATGGTGTGTAATCATCGTTTATATGTATTCTTATCATTTTCACAAAATCATAATTATCAGTTTAACAAACATTTTGACTTACAAATTAACTAGCACATATAGGGTTGAACCATACTATACAATTGATTTTAAATAAAAAATAATGAAGTTGAATATTGATATGTTTAATTATAAAATACTTAAAAAAGATGTTACAAATATATATCACTATATTACTTCATTGATAAAGTTGTCATGCTACATATGTCTATCCTTTTGTTGAAAAATCAACTTATATTTGCAATTGATTTTAGAAATTACTTTAAATTTTCAACAATTCTATTTTACTTCTTACATTAAAAACCAATTTATTTACCAGCCTTTTTCGTCTCTATCTTGGTTAAATTTCTGTAGCATTTTATCCCAATTTCATGATGGAAACATGATTGTTAAAGCATATGCAAGAGGAGGTACTATCTATTTGATCAAACAAATCCAAATTGAATATTCAAAGAACATCTGGAGTTTCATCAAGAAGATTAATTACACTACTATTGCTCAAAAGGACATGGTTGCTTTGGAACCTAAGGTTATCAAATGCGAGAGACTTGTAAATGAGGATCCAAATAGGAAAATTGATCAAAAATGCAATGAGTTGGATGGATCGGAGAAAAAATGCAAGACAAGGATGGAAAGAATGGAAATTCAGTGCTGCAAAAGAAGGCTCACCTTGTTTAGATTGATGAGATGAAGAACAAGTTTCGTGATGACAGTCAACATGTTGGGGGTTAATGGTATGGTTTTATTTCATACATAAGATAAATCTTGAATTATTTTAACATTGCTTTAAGGTAGGTGCATCTGTTTCGACATGTGATTTCCATTAATTATTTATGGGAAAATTTGGCCCGTTTATGAAAAAGCAAACGTATCTATAGATAAAATTTGCAAAATATTATAGTAGAAGTTGTACATATTTTTTCGGGTAATCAAGTCTACCTAACTATTAAGGTTTATAATAATTATTCCATTCTCCTAGCTAAAAATAAATTTATTATTCTTTCTTTAGTACATAAAAATGTTATTAATTTTGATCATTTTATTTGATGTCTTCTCATCTTTTTCTTATTTTTTAGTGCAGAAGCTAAACCCATGCAGATTTTAGAAATAATGAAAGTTTCATATCTTACTTGAGATCATGTTGCGAGCTATCTTCAGGTCTACAATCTTATTTTCATTAAATAATAAATCTGATATGCTTTAGGGGAGATTTTTCTATAATCTAAGTCTTTATATATTCCAATACAATCATATCTTACATGGCATGCAATCGATGCATAGAAAACACTAACTGTAAGTTCTAATATACATGCCATGTGCGAGATAGTTTGTGATCGGATCTTTACAAACTTGTTCCACTCGTTAATTTCATGCTTTAAAACTTTCTAGATGAAAGTTTTTCTCTACACATATGTAGTACCCATTATTCTATAATTTTCTATATAATAATTAATTAACTATATACTCTATGCAATATAAATATAATGAGTGTCTTAGGAAGGTGAATGCCATAAATATGAAGCAACAGGCAAGGACTATAGCTTTGGTTAATAGTGTTTGGATTATCAATGAAAGCTATATTGGATAGAGAAGATCGGAAGCTAGAGAGAAATCACAACTTGTTAAAGTGCAATTTGTTATTGAGAATGACTTATCAGTTTTTGAAGAAAAAAAAAAGAATAACAATATACATACAAACCTAATCTAACTAACTAATAACTAACAAACAAAAATTACAGCTATACAAAACTGTTATCAAGTAGTGACATGGATAGATGAGCTGGCTTGTATCTGACGTGGACTGGGTGTAGCATCTGACCGGCTAGAGCTATACAAATATGAAATAGAGATGAAGAAAATAAAGTTATTTAGTTTTACAATAATCTATCAATTAGCATGATGCCTATGGAGCCTAAAAGTGACCATGGAAGTTTCATTGAACCAAATCACTCCTTGGCACCAAAACAATTCAAGCCTCAAGCATTCTTTGTTAAGCCTGAAATGAAAATGAACATGAACATGAACATGTCTCGTGGCAACATATCCATGGATTTTAGCAGTGATCATTTGGTTTCTCCACTAAATTTAAACACCATTCACAATGAAACAAAGTTAAGCAACTCTTGTGTCCTCATATGTTGGCTGGAAGCTTCAATCATCAACTTATGTTTCATTCAAGATTAATGAAAAGTTGAACAACTATTTTTCACCTATGCTTCGTCAAAGGCTCACTCAGCCTATTGAAGCAATGCCGCCATAAACAAAAGCTAATGAAGATTGTTTGCTACAGGTCCCATATAGCATATTCGTTTTAAGAAATATGGATGCATCATCCTTAGCCTTGCTATGTGATTTACGTATGTCGACAGGAGTAAACTCGAATTTGCCATTTGAAGATCAAGCACTACCTTCACAAGAGGATCTTAATGAAATAATGGAACCGGAAAATGACATGATGATGTCCTTAAACTCTAGATCGGATCATGATTTGCCACAAATTTCTCAATATAATGCGATGGCTTCAATTCATCTTTCTGCTCTTCCATTCGCCAAATTAGGTAACAAAAATCATTTAAGTCATATGTCATGTTGATTATTAAATGGTATGCAACATAACAATCATCATTTTAGCTCTTAGACCATAATAAAGAATTTTAAGATAACTAAAAACAAAAAAATGTGTCTTTTCTTTTCGTTCTCAAGACTTGAGTTACCCTTAGAGATGTTCTAATTAAATCAATGCCATCCCAACAAGTTATGCAAAGCTCTTTAGGAAATTTCCATCAACACTCAATAAATAATGGATTCTTCAAGACTCAATCGCAATATCAACATTCTCTAGTTGATGCTCCACCATTGATTTCTCAATAAGAAGATCGGCTAAGTCTCTTGGGACATTTCAATTGGAAGACGATAAATATGAGATGCTTGTAGCCTCAATCGTGATATCAAGCTTCTGCCATTAACCCTCCACCATTAATTGAAGTCCCCTCTCAACAAGAAGAAGATTGGCTCAATCAACTACTTGAAAGTCTAGCATTGATCCCTTCTCAATTAGATTACCGGTACGAACTAAGTGCACCTAACAACTTAGGTTCTTATGATCACTCGATAAGTAATGTACTAAAAGCAAATGAGTTGAGTTCAAATGGATCATATTTTATCCTACCATGTGAAGGATATGGAGGAGAGGATAGCTTTGCTGAAGAAACACTTAAACCGATGAGTGAAATGGGTTCAGTGTTATAAGTAGTAAGCATTTCTTTTAAAATTTTCTAAAAATATTATGTGTATTAATTGCCCTTCTTATATAACTTTTTAATAATAATTGACCAATGAATGATCATATTGCAAGAGCAAATTGACATGACAAGTATAGATTTTGAATTTTAAAGTCATTGGCACTTAAAATTAAGTTACAAAGGAGGGCCACATTGACTCATTCTTGTCTATTTATTGTTTCATCTTCCTTTTAGGAACCAATAATTTGATTCATTATCGATCATTTGTTATTAACTTGTGTTTGATGGTAAAGCAAGATGTACCGAAATGTTTTGAAGGTTTTCTTAATTGTAAATAGTATGGTATCTGGAGTTGCTTTAAGTTTTATTGTCAATATACTAAATGCTTGTATTTTTTTATTTAAAAAAAGAAAACACTTGTCTTTATTGTAATACACTAAGTCAAAGGCGCCAGGGTGTTATCAGGTATGACCACTCTAATGTTTAAGTCAATAAAGTGTGCAAAGTAAGATAGTGTACGCAAGATGATAGACTATAGCTCAAGTACACAAAGTATCAAATGATTTACTATTAAATGTTGACTTAGTATTTATAGAGGAGTAGAGTTGATAATTAAAGAGTTGTTACTAGGCGGAGGACACATTCATAAGTTACGGATAGTGGAAACATGTAGGCCAATGTGGCCTTAGATTGTAGGAGGTGGTTACTGATCAGGTTTTTATGTCTTATCCTTATCTTTTCATCATTGGAGTTTATAGTGTATGGGTAAGCTATCTAGTGGACCTAGGCTGAAGTGAATGAAATGAGCAAGGAGGCCAAACCTAATCGAAAGGGAACTAAGTCATCAGTATGGGCTTGACAGCCCCAAGTGTAAAATATCCTATCAACAGATATAGTTTTTTGTCCTTTCATATTTGTTTTCAATTTCCATTGAATGCATGATTAATATATAGGATTAAACCTATAATTTTTAATTGTTATGAAATATTTTATATATACCGTTTTACATATATTGCATGATATAAAATTCAATATGTTATATATTATAAACATTTTATGGAATCTACTATATATATATATATATACAAATACATTACATATTAGATATGCATACAAGCACATATACACAATATATATTTCTATACATATATATGCATATAGGTATATTCATGCACGTCTTATGTGACATTTATATTGTATAAATTGTTGTGATGTATTTTATGTATATTGTATTATATATTTTACATGATATAACATTCAAAATATTATACATTGTATATTATATACATTTCTTAAACTCTACTATATTATCTATTGATGTTCTAATCAAACATAATATATTACATATACAATATATTATGAAATAATTTAAGATATACTACATATTTATTATTTAAAGCATTTATACAAAGTTCATGTAGTACATTGCCAAATAAATATTATTTTTTATAGTATTTTCTATAATATATATATATATAGGTAGTATAGATCTATTACCACAAAAATATAATACAATATACAGTACACATATATATATACATTGCAGATAATTATAATATGTTAAATATTCCATTATACGTTGCATAATATACATGTATATATATCTATATTATTAAAGCAGATGAGCCCTTAAGTAACCGCCACACTTCAAATTACCTATTTACCCTCTATTTAATTTTATTTAATAAAAAAACCAATATTAATATAGTTTATTAAAATAATAAATAATAGATAAATCCATCAACCCACCATCTCTCATTAATTTCTTCTAATCACACAACATAGTGCTTATCCCCATAATTTCTCTCTTTTTTAGTTTTCTCTTCCACCTACTTTATGTGCGTGCGTTGTATAGCCAAAATTCAGACTATAATCAAATATAACCATGACGATGATTGATGTCCGCACACATGAATAATTTATGCTCATAATCCTGATTTACTAATAAATAAGAAATTAAAGGATTTAATTTTAGCGTAGATAGGGAACCAATAAATCTATATTTATATTATTTAACAAAAATTATGATTTTTTATCGAATAGATAATGATTAATTATAAATATATAAATTTAATGTTATTTAATCTATACATGCATCATTAGTACTTTATATATATATATATATATATGTATGTATGTATGTATGTATGTATTTGCGTGTTTATCTACAAACAATATGCCTATGTTAAAATTAATCAATTAATCATGTATATGTTACTTTAAATATTACATCATTTATTATTTTATGTACTATAAATAATACATATGTGTTATGACTAAATTATAATACATAGTACAATGCATTTCTATTTGTATGTATTGGGGCATGCTTTATTTTATATTATATAGAACATATATTATGTTATATTATATACTATATATACTATGAATGATATAATATTATGTGATATATGTGTCGACTGTATGTCTATACATGTGCTTATGCATGTGCATGTGTAAATATTCATTGAATTACATTTGTACATGGTTAAGAGGCCGATATGTGACAATTCTCAGTTTATATTCTTTCCATTCCATTAGAAATATGCTCAAACTAAATAACGTTGAGTCTCTTTTTATTCATCTTTTTTCATGTTTAATTTGTGTCGACTATAAGCAAGATCTACGTAAGTGTTTTTATGTTTTTCTTGATTTGTGTCGACTAGAAGCTTTATTGGCCTACATCAATTCTCTTCCTTTATCTTTGCCATTAAATAAATATATATATGTATATATATTTATAGCTTTGACAAAAATACTATAATGCACTAGAAAATTGTTTTCAAAATCAAGAGCATTTTAAGGATTTTTTAAAGTTATCAAAACCCTACTCACTCTAACCTGCTACCCTCATTCTAAAACCTTAATACCCCGTTCACTTGAAGGAATTGAAATTACATTTCTCTCTTATTTCTTATTACAGCGTTCACTTGATTTTTAGTCTTTGAATCGCAATTTTATAGGAATCTCAATTACTTAAAATCAAATAAAAGAGATTGCTTAGTTCAACTAAGGAATCACGATTCCTCATAAAATTTCACATTTTTCCAAAAACGACCTCATCCTAATTTAACAACAATCACCACCACCCATTACCGCCGCCACTACTGCTGCTGCCGCTACCGCCGCTATCACCACCCATCACCCCTACCACTACCATCACCATCACTATCACCATCACCATCGTTGTCATTATCGCCACCACCACTAACATCGACCATCACCATCATTATCACCATCACCATCGTTGTCATTATCGCCACCACCACTAACATCAACCATCACCACTATAACTACTACTATCATCACCGACACCGCCACCACAACCACCGACGCGGCCATCAACCATCATCATCACCACTGCCCAACCGCCACCACCTATTACTTTAGGCTTGATTGAGAAAGAAAATTGACCAAGAATAATTTAGTTATTAAAGTTTTATTACATATTTATTCTTAAATTATTTATAAATCTAACTAAATAAAGTAATACGTGTTACACCCTTATTACATTCAATTCCCTCTCATTCCATTCAATAAAGTAAACGAGCCTTAAGAGTTTCCATTTTAAGTCTAATGCTCCTTCTTTATGTAGAAACTTAAGACCTTCTCCTAAATCTCACCCAAAGTGGCAAGTAAGTATAGAATAAGGTAAGATTCTTGAACTTCATCTTGAGGAAATTCGTAATCAAGCCTTCTAACATCCTAATCCTCTTGTTCCTTATAGATTTCAACCGATTTCCAAGTGTTTTAAGTGGAGGTTGTTGATTTTCTTCAAGTAGCAACTCTTTTAGGTGAGCAAACTAAGTTACATGAAGGATTTTCTAAGTTGAGCTTAATTCTCTATTGAAGAAATGTTTTGGGGGTTGAGAACTTAAGATTCCATAAAGGTTTTAACCTGAAATTTGAACATTTTATAGATTAATAGTAATTACTAATCTTCATTTTGATGGTCTCTACCAAGTATTTGTGCATTTACAAGTAAGTTCTTGGACTTTTACTCTTAAATTTGGGATTTTTGTGGAGATTTCTGTCATTTGGAGTTAGAATCTAAGGTTTGTAGTTAAGATTAATGTTGGAAATCATTGCAATAATGTAATCTAGGTTTCTCTTCGAAGTATATAGGATTTAGGTTAAAGAGCTAGACATTTTTGGTTGTTTTCGAGCAATTTGTTCTACAATTTCTACAGAATAGAAGCAAGGCATCCAAATGCCTTGCACCATATCGTCCGAATGCTAAGTCCCTGTCTTTGACAATAGGATGACATCCAAATGCTACATACTGTAACATCCGGACACCTTCCTCTATTCAATGCTCCCTTGTTTTTTAAGCCTTTTTTCCATCCTTTCTTGTCCAACCAACTCTTTACTTAGACTTCACACTTCCAAAAGACTCAATCTTTAATTTGAAAAGTGGAGATTTAGGAGCACTTAAATGATCTCTCTAAGAGACTAAAAAGAGGAAGTTGGAAATGGTAATCTAACTCATTAAGATCATAAGTTAGATTTAGTTGAGTATGGTATTAATGGACTTACGTGACTTTAATTGAGGCTAGATTGTAGAGAGACTAAGTGTTGTTAATTATTTGGTTTAATGCTATACAATTGGTTGCTTGAATCGATTTAGGAAAGGACCAAGTGTAATTCATCTCTTATGTCAAGTACTTAGATCCTTTAAGCTTCAAGTTCTCTTACTAGTGTATTAAGTTGCTTAATGAGTCAGGTACGTAGTACATAGTTGTTGCTTGTGCGTGTTAGGTTAAAACGATAGTAACTTGACTAAAGCAAACTTAGACCTAATAACTGGTTTTGTTGGTTGTACTTATCTTGACCCATCCTTCAATATAAGGGGGGCAACTACTGATTATATATGAGGATTCCCTAGTGGACTCACTTATAGGATGATGCAACTAGTTCAAGAGTTTCATGGTTTCTGTTTCTCAGGTGTTTATCATATGACCCTCACCATATTATATGGTAGTAATCTAAAAAACTTATAATAATTATCTACTTATATGTATAAGAAATTATGGTGTGGTAGAATCTTGAGCACCCTTTTGTTATATGTTGGCTAAAAATCAAGATAACAACCAGTTGATTGTTTATTTTTGCATTAAGCGTATCTGACATGGTTTGTTTTACATCCGTCTGTGCTTATGTATTACGTATTGGAATTCATCTCACTCTTTTCTTTTTTAGGCACAACTAGTAAAGATTATATCATTTATGAGAAGCTTTTTGTCAATAGGCTAGAAGTAGATGAAGGAGTTAATTATCTTTACTTTTATGGGGATTAGTGATTATACTTTGGGAGAGTGAAATCTTAATGCTCTTAGACACTTTAAGGACTTTATTTTCTCATGGTTGGTTTATGTTATCTTCTAACATACTTGTGGAGTAAGTAGACTTTCTTTTTAAGTAATGTGTTATTTATGGGTATGGGAGCTTGTGAGACTCCTATTTCCTTGAGATCTAATTTATGATATTTATGGATGACTCCACTTATGAAGAGATATCTATAAGTAAATCTTATGTATTTTTAGGTATTTTAGGCAACTTAGTATGTTATTGAAATTTATGGAGACTTGAAACCTTAACATACTTTGAGATAGTTGGAATATGTGGCGGGTTGTAATGCCAACTCGGATTCTTGGGGTGTTATATATACTCGAAAAATTAAAATGAAAACAATATTAAGATTAGCAAAACATTCTAAACTTGATATTATATTTTTAATTATAATACCCAAAATACAGATTTTCCTTAAATTATTATTAGTGTGAGAGGACTTATATATAGTTTTAGCAATCTATCCCCACTTCTTGAACGAACTATAAGAAATTCTGTCTTATATACACACACACATGTTTATATATTTGTTTCTTTACATGTCTATTTTGTCTTTGATAAATATACCCAAAAATTAAAATTAAAAAGCTCTTTGATAATTTTATGTAACTTTTAAATTTTAATATTTTTATTTTTATTTTTATATTCAGGAGAATAATAGTAATATAGGAAGTGAAAGTATTTTTCTTTCAAAAAGTTCACCGGTGTCAACATCTAATTTAAGAAACATATGCGTACCTAGACCCAAAAATAAAATAAAGCAGGTTGATTTTGCCATATTCCATTTTTGTCAATTGAGAATTTCCAAAACAATCCAACCTAATTGAAAAGCTTGAAAGCAAGATAGGACCCACACCCTATCCTTACATAGTTGAAAATAAATCCAAACGTGTTCGTCACCATCTAGATTTAACTTAGAATTTGCATTCCGTAAAATTTAGTGGAACTTATGATTTATTTTTAGTTTATTTATTTTAATCTAAATATCATACCCATTCATCAATCATCATACCTTAAATCATCATGATATTAAATTAAAAGTCATTTCCAAAAGAAAATCTTAAAGTAATATTGTTTTTAAAGATAAATTATAACACACATAATGAATTTTAATACGGTACATATAATAACGATATAATACAAGAAAAAAAAAAGAGGGAATATGTATATATATATATATATATATAAACAATTGGAAATATGAAATAGCTTTGACCGTCTAATTGGATGTTAGCATGTTACAAATTAGACCAAATTGGTTGGACTTTATGACATTTACCAAATTTAATTGTATTATTAAAACTATTTGATACGTTGGGTATATGGTACCCCACATATGTTAAGAAACTGAACTTGCAACTTATACTATACCAGCCAACGTTGATCCACTGTGCATATGCAAAATGTAAACTTTGATCCATGATGTACATGCAAAATGTAAATAGAACAGTTTAGTAGAGTCTATAACATATTAGTAATTGGATCAAACTATATGCACAAATGATGATTATTGGAAAAAAAAAAAAAGAAAATTAACATAAACAATTTGGAAAATGCACAATTAAAAAAAAAAAACACTACACTAAAAATATGCTAATTATGAATAATTTGTTTCATTAAAGACGTTTCCATTTGCCTATAAAATTTATAAAAGATATATATTAAATGGATTAGATAACTCTATCTAGTAACTACTCATATAAAAATGAAAACCAATTGGCAATTATGGCAATGTCAAGAATAAACTTTATGAAAGAGAACTGAAAAGTCAAGTAACAAAAAATATAACTTATAAATAATTGAAATATATATTTTTTTTTTATAGAAGTACTTTATCTTTTTCTTTTTATTCTTGAATTTAGTCATTCACATTTTGGCTTTTTGATATGTTTCAAAATATTAAGAATAGTTTCATCTGGCATTCCATCAAGAAAGGTGAATTAAAAAGAAAAAATAATGATATATAACTTCAGTTAATACTTGAGACAATGATGGTGTTTTGTTCCTGAGGAAGATTAAAGGTTTTTTTTTTCCCAAATAAAGATTGAATGTTGAAGTTATTACCTCTAAAATAGAATAGATAACTCAATTTAGCAACTATTAATGTATAAAATGAAACCTACTTAGTAATTACGGAAAACTAAAAAGTTGAGCAATATTAAAAAAAAAAAAAAAAGAGGAGGCATTTAAGGGAAAACACGTTGTGTATAAAAGTACTTTAATGACCCTTTAAGGACAAATGGAGGAATATTATGGATTAAATTTAAATTTGAAGCGTGTGAGTCCAAAACTCAAATTTTGAACTAATAATATAAATAAATACATATAATGCTGGCAAAATAATATAAAATGCATGTTTTTGTAAGATAACAAATATGAAATTCTATGCAAAATTAATGTATTAGATGAGCAATCTAGGTAATGGAAAACAAGACACCACAATACCTCCTGTGCTTAAATAATATAATATAGAATATATAGATATATGATAACCTTTATTTTTAGAGTTTTAAAATGGATCCTATACCGTAAATAGAGTTTTTGGCTAATACCCATTATAAAACCTATCGACAATAAATTTAAAATGAAACTTACCCTATATACTCATCTTCCCAATCTAACCAACGATATATAAGAGATTTAAGAACCTACAATTTACCACTATTGTCCATGTCATCAGAGAGATAGCCCACTTATGGACATCGAACGTTTTTCTATGATTTATGAGTAAGGTCTTAGCTTGTAACGTTTTAGGACTTGATAATGGGAAATTGGCCTTTATGGAGCCAGTGTCCCGCTATCTTCGATTCACTACGTACAATTATCAGTTTGACTATAGTCAATAAACACATCGTATTATAAGAATTCAACTAATACATAATATGGATTAGCCATGAAAGTCAAGAAATAAAAAATTTCTTTATCATGAGAAAATTCCTAGAAAGCAAACCCAAACTGCTTCCTTCCTGATCAAGGAATCAAAGTCTTGTAAAATCTGAAACTTTGAAATTTCTCTAATAAAATTGTCTGGCCAAAAAAGTAAAGTGATAATAATATTGACTTTTCCCACAAGGCTTGAATTCTTCCTCTAACTACGATATGCTATCTTGGACCTTGAAGCTGACTAAGAATATTAAACCAATTGGTAAGTTTCTATCTTCTTCAACATTCATCCTAAACAATGATCGAGTTACAAAAAGTTCACAAGTTTGTAACAAGAAAATAGAAGGATGAGAACAGCTTATAGATGATCAAGCTTAATGGTGCAGGCTTTTCGCAGACATGTACTAGACTTAAATCTAAAGGAAGTTGAAGACTCGGACAATAGATTATGGCAAACGTGAGGGAAGATCTTCATGAGCTCAATACAGAAATTGCAGCAAAAGTTCGCGTCATGGCCATGAAGAGAGCGGCAATTGATCAGGTACAAGATCAAGTACTTATAATTGTTAATTGACATATTAAAATGAAGGATTGAATGTTCATATGATATGATGACACAGGTGGTGGCATATTTCTGTAAAGTTTTGAAATATGTTGGAGAATTTTGGGAGATGAATCATGCTTGGATGGAGAAGATCGAGTACAATGACTCGAACGACATGGAAACCAAGATATTGGAAAAAATGGGTATGATAAGTATCACAATTTTTCTGGAAATTCAGATGCGGTGACTTTCTTAATTAAGTTGAACAGTTCCTGTTTTCCGTATGCAGTTGAGGCTATTTCTGCAGCATTAGATGGCCTAATAAGAACAGGAAACTCCAATGTCGCGAGAGGAAAGGATGGCAATAAGGATCGCGGTGCAAGAATCAGTATGTATGAAAAATCCGTGACAGGACCTCAGTTATACCCCGGGCGACATGGCAATGCACTCCATCTCTCATTTCAAGTACTTTCCTACATAGCAATTGAAGCCACCAGTAACATAGAATTGGACAGCGATATGGCAAGGGTGTTACCAAGTGAAACCAAAGGGAGCCTATCGGCAGATGGCCTACAGGAAAACCCGAGAATGTCGTCTTCAGCAATGAATCCATGTATACCACCTATACCACTACCTGCTCCTCCTCCACCTCCATTTTCTAAATTATCGTTGCAAAAAGCAGGTCAAGAGTCTCCAACCCCTGCATCTCAAGGAAGACAACCCATCATAGCATCACCACCACCACCAACTGCCTCTCCTCCACTTCCATTTTCCAAATTATCGTCAAAAGGAGCAGCTCAAGAGTCTGCATGCCCTGCACCTCAAGGAAGACAAACCGTCATAGCACCACCACCACCTGCCCCTCCTCCTCCTCCTCCTCCTCTGTTTTCCAAATTATCGTCAAAAGGAGCAGTTCAAGAGTCTGCAGCCCCTGCACCTCAAGGAAGACAAACCATCAGAGCATCACCACCACCTGCCCCTCCTCCTCCTCCATTTTCCAAGTTATCATCAAAAGGAACAGCTCAAGATTCTCCAGCACTTACATCTCAAGGAAGACAACCTGTAATAGCGCTGCCACCACCTTATCCTCCTCCTGCTCCACCACCACCACCACACACTAAGGTTTCTTCTCCATTATCAATGAAAGTAACCCCAAGTGTACAAGCTGAAGAATCAATGTCCCGACTACCAACAAGGCCAAATGCACCCAAAGCTGTGACAACTCCAAAACCACCCCCAGCTCCACCAAAATCAACACCAAGTCTAGCAACTAAGGGGCAGCCACAACCTCCACCACCACCAGTGCCAAAGAACCCAGGAACAACGTCATTGGCATGGACACCACCTCCCCCACCGCCAGTACCATCTGCAAAAGCAGCTACTCCACCTCCCCCTCCATCCTTCAGTACCACCAGACTTGCACATTCCAAGAAACCACCCACTAAACTGAAAAGATCAACTCAAATCGCCAACCTTTATCGGCTTCTTAAAAAGAAAATGGAAGGGTCAGAGCTTGTTGATACGTCGAATAGTAAGAGAAAAGGTCAAATTGGAGGGTCCACAGGTGGGCAAGCAGGAATGGCTGCTTACATAGAAGAGATGACGAATAGGTAACATACGAAATACATATTCCAGCAACTAGGGGTTCAACTTACACTGGAGAAGTTACATTATGTTGCTTAATTTCTTCTTGTCCACACCTCAGATCAGCGTACTTCCAGCAAATCACAAAGGATGTTCAGGTGTATGCAAAACCAATCAATGTATTGAAAGCTGAACTAAGTTCTTTTCAGAACAAGGACATGATGGAGTTAATTAATTTCCGCAACTATCTTGAGTCTTTCCTAGAGAAGTTGACTGATGAAACACAGGTAAAGCTTTCTAAATTTTTTTAAGGGAGACGTACATAATTCACTTTTTCCCCCCCAATGTGCAGGTCCTGGCAAGGTTTGAAGGCTTTCCAACGCAGAAACTGGAAGCTGTAAGAGGATCAGCAGCACTGTATTCAAAGTTAGAAGCATTTCTAATAGACTTGCAAAAATGGAAAGTTGAACCTCCTTTAGACAAGCTCCTCAACCAGATCGAAAGCTACTTCAACAAGGTAATGTAAGCTGCCAAATATTATTCTAAATGTTTCAGATTCTAGTGAAATTGTCGCCATATGCTCCTATCAGAAACCTTCGAAAGGGTTTAATTTCACAGACTGTATGGGGACTTGTGTGATTTCACTTTCCTGCTTGAAGGCTTCTATGTATTGTCGTTACTTCTTAATGCGTGATCATTGGATTGAACAAGATTTTATCTCAAATCTTCTCGTATTCAGACTATTTCGGTGCCTTTTGATTCCCATGGCTAAGCAATCATAATAAATGCAGATGAAACAGGAAGTCGACACCTTCGAACGTATAAAAGATGAAGAACTAAAGAAGTTTCAAAAGCAGAGTATTCATTTTGATCTGCACATTCTTGCAAGGATTAAAGAGCAAATGGTGGATATTTCTTCCAGTTGCATGGAGCTTGCACTTAAGGTATGTTTATCTTATGACTAGCATTTGTCAGAGGTGTAAAGGAGTTAATTTGAGATCTACACTGACTCCTAAATTCAAAGCTTGGGCTTGATTAAGCTTAAAATTTCCAAAATGCTATTTAATTAAACTTATTTAGACTTGTTTTATCAATAAATTTTTCTTTTTTACAACTAAAATAAAATTGATGCCTAACTCTATTTGAACACAATTTACGTATAACCTCAACTAAAACTTGATTAGGCATGCTTATAAAAGCAAAATATCATGAAACTTGAGTAAACTATTAAAGAAAGCCGAGCTTGAACTCAACTCAACTACTATAAAGTCGAACTCAAGAATATGCCAAGCCAAGACATGTCAATCTGAATTCGAATTGCTTACTAGTAGGTTTAAACTACTGCTTACACCATTAATCTTGATTTGATAAAACATCATGTGAAGATCCATATCATAAATTATAAATACAAAACTACTTATGCCATACTCTTTAAATGAAGCTTTGAGATCAATTAGTTATTCATCTAAATCTTGCACACGAACATCATTTGATTCCTGTTTAATTAATTACATGTGACGAACCTTTTTTAAAGAACAAAAAAAGGGTTCATGTGTGAAACCTTTTTTAAAATGTCCACGTGCTAACTTTTACTCAATCGCGTGCCGATCGAATTATTCATAATGCAGGAGAAAAGGGAAGAGAAAAGAGTCGAGGAATGCGAAATAGGAAGAAATGCCAAACGGCAAGCAGATCAGAAACATACCAAATTACTTTGGAGGGCCTTTCAGTTTGCTTTCAGGGTGTATACATTTGCTGGTGGAATTGATGAACGCGCTGACATGTTAACTAAACATTTAGCTCATGAAATTCAGACTAATCCTCCTCCCAAGTAATTTTCTTTCACATAATTTTTTTGGCGTATAAGTAGCTGAAAAAACATCAATCCCAAACCATACAAAGCAACATTCACATGATTCAGCTTTTACCTAGCATGAAATCAGATGGGCTAAGTCTTTAAGCTTCCGTGCTTACTTTAACACTGTACTGCGTTTGATGTGCAAACACACAAAACATCATGTATTTCTTAATTATGTCGAGCTATGCATACATATCCAGTTAATGCGAAATCCATGTAAAAGATAAAGATGGATCGCATTATAGCCAGCTGAGTATATAATTTTGCACTGATAGGATTTCTAAGGCAAATACCAGAACATGCTACGAGACCAAGTATCTTTAGCAATTTCGATTCCGTTCTAATTCAGTGGCACTACTACAAGGCCATCCATTACAGATAACTCCGGAATAAAGGAAAGGCTGAACTTGCCTGTATCGTTCGTACATTGCCAATAAAAGCAGTTTCGAGACATTTGGTAATATACATAAAAAGAGAGGATCTCCTACAAATCGCAGGCATATACACGCCATCTACTAAATCAGGCATACCCAGCTAACTTCAGGAAAATTTTCAATTAATAAACATGCACAGCCTGATGATGATAAAAGAGAGGATAGAAAATCCAGACAGCTCTAAAACTTGAAATCTTTCTTCTTTGATTTGCCCTCCTTTTCCTGCATTTTCCGTTTCCGCTTCTTCTCGTTCTGCACATTGCATGAAAAAGTCAACACACAAACAGCAGCAGCAAAAATATATGCAAATTAAAAGAACACAAACTGCAGAACAAGAAAGGACAACTTTCCAATGACAACTGAAAACTCATCCTTTCAATGGATAATAACCAAGTCATGAGTAATTACAATTAATTTCCATTCGTGTAAGAGGAAACCCCCCAGAGTGCACTACATCATACACAAACCCAGATGCACAGGAGATACAAACCTCAATGACCATGTCACTGAAATCCTCCCGTTGGTTCCGCAACTTCTCTTCCTCTCTTGCCTCCTCATATCTGCATTGCTTGCAGTCAGAACTGACCCTATCCGGTAGAGTATGTTGAAGTCAAATATTTTAATAACAGAATAAACTTACTTTGCAGCCAAAACATTGTCCATGACTTCCAGTTCCTCCGGCTGTAGAGTAACATCAACCTTATCTGATTTTTGGCCCTTAAGCAGATCAACCTGTACAAGAGATTGGAGAAATGCAGTCAAATATTAGATCTATCATCCATTCCAATGGTTTCTCAAGAAACAAAACCACACAACTGCCATTAACCAAATCCACAGCCAAAGATGAAGGCTTCAGCAGAACATTATGAAAACGCCATTAAACAAACAACAAATGCATTACTTTAAGATCATAGATATTTAATTATCCTACCCTTTTGGCAGTAGGAGCAGCCTTATCTTGAGTACCCGCATTTACCACGTAACTGCACACCAAAAAGATTTCACTAAATTACAGGCATGAAATAGCAAAAACTCATAAGGTTCCAAGGAAAAAGCACATACGTATGCGTTGTGCCAAGCAAAGTGCCTGGAGCAATCCGCTCTTCTTTCTCTTCAAGTACCTACAAAAATTAATTTAAAGTGAGAAAACTTTCCAGCCAGAACAACACAAGTCAATCTAAAGAATTGTACTACTCACAGTATATAGAGGCCTGTCAGCTTCCTTCCTCTGCGGCTGCTTACGGAGGTCAATAACATCTGGTGTCTCAACACCAGTAGGAGTACTGAAAGAATAGAAGCAGAGCACTTGTCAGAATAAAAAGTAAAACAAACGTGATAATAGCCACTTCCCATGGTAGGTGGATGTACCAAATACCCAAAAACATGAAATTTGACAAGAAAGTACCTTGATAAGCTATCAACAGACTGAATTCCATCTTCTAGTTCCTCTTCTTCCATTGGTTCTTCGTCCACCTCCTCTTCTTCCTCCTCCTCCTCCTCTTCCTCCAAATCACCCCAATGCTTTGTCTTGTCAATAGGCTCTTCCTATATTATCATCAATGCAACAGTCAAAAAGTAAAATAAAGAAGGCCTGTAGTAATTCTAAACAATAGGAAGCAATTTGAATAATTGATCCAAGTAGAATTCCTTTTTTTCCTTCAACACAGAACAACTAAATGTTCAAATAAAATAATGACACTATAATGGATGGCTGAATAAAAAAGTACCTCATAATTTGGCTGCTCTTGCTGCTGAACACCAAACACATCCCCATACAGTGGGCGGCCATACTAGTCAAAAAACAAAAAGCAAGTCAGTCAAGAGGAACATTACACAAGCAGCACCTCAAAGCTACTCAATTGGGATATAGTCCCAAAAAACACCATAGAAAAGCATAATTAGAATCCTCTAACAGACCTCGTCAACTGGAGGCTTGCCCCAGCCACCAGGATGGTAACCAAAACTGGCTCCAGGTGGAATTGGAGCATTCAACCCAGGAATTTTCAATTGTGGGTATGAAGGTGGAGGACCATATCTCTGGAACATAAAGGAAGTCATATCAGTATAATATATCCAGAAAATGCAGAAAAAAGGATATATAAGTAAACAAAAACTGAGGCAAGTAAACATGTAACTAGCTCAAACCTGCATATTGATAAGCCAGGGAGGAGGAGCACCTTCTGGCATGCCTAGGGCTTCTTTAAGTTCTTGTGATAACATGCCTGGTTTCATCTCTCTCAGCTTTACCTACACCAATTTCGGATCAAACATTGAGTTATAAAAGATTGATTACTTCAAAACCGAAGTTTGGGGATAATAAATATCAGGAAGGATAGCAGGCAAATGAAACAGACATAATCAAAAGCAATTTAATAGACAACACTTCACTTAAATATTATAAAACATTGAAAAGCAAAGATCTCCAAGACAGCCCAATTTTGGAAGAGCTGCCCACAATAGCATAAATCATATGGCCACATTTCATCGACTGTACAGTGTCATGTGTATCCATCCATATAGGATAAGCCAAGAAAGAGGAAAAAAATTCTGGTTTCAAAGCAATATATACATGTTTATTATTTTCTGAATTTTTCTTTTCAATGGTGGTAAGGAAGAAATTCTTTTATGCATGTATAAACATTACAGAAGAAAAGATTAATTTTCAACCACTGAATACAACATGCATAGATAATCTATATAATATCAGGATATACCCAAAGTTTTACACACAGGATACTACGAACAATGGATAGAATACAAAAAATCTCCAATTCATTGTATCCTCTCAAGAGCTCTTATACTGTGTCACAATCAACGAGGTATACTACAACTGAAAAGATAAAGATCAACAAAGAAACTTCCTTATACTGTAGAACGGTGCTACACCTCAAATTCTTTCCCTTCAAAATATAAATCACCATGAGTAGTCAGCTTAGGCTTGGTCTGATACTTGAAGAATGCATCATGCAGAACCTACCAATAAAAAAAGAAATCTTCTTAGAAAGGAAGCCATTGTTGTGCCAGCAAGCCATGAAAAAAGGAGAGATGGCAGTATAAAACCAATATGCAGAATCTAAACCAAAAGCAACACTGGCAACCTCCTCAACCACAGAGAGAGAGAGAGAGAGAGAGAGAGAGAGGAAACCTGATAGTCAATATCCATTTTCCCCATCTTGGGCTGCATTCTTTCACGTTGCTTTTGTTTCAATTTCTTACTATCTTCCTTCTCAATGTAAGCCTATATAACAATTAAAAAAATAATAACAATAAGATTAATAGTTGGCACTTTTTCCTCTCTTTTAAAGAAAAACCATAATGGAGAAATTGGTACCTGTCTTATTTTCTCAATTCCTGTTGCTGCAATGAAATCAGGAAGCTGAAAAGGTTGTTTCTCAATACCTCGCTTGCCCTGCAAGATAAATCAGCTAAAGATGAGATACATGAAACAGTGTATTACACCTCCACTCATGTACTGAAAGATGAATAAATAAATGGAAGTAGCTCCGAGCATGAAGAATGATGTTAAGACATCTGAAATTCAAAGCCAAGCAATTAGAAAGATTTAAAAAAAGAAAAAAGAAAAGAAAAGAAAAGAAGAAGAAGGATAAATTCAATTATTTAGCTCTAAAACGCACTATTACAAGGCATATTCAGAATCCCTATTTACCAAAAGAATATCCATGTCCCACCCCACGACAGTATTAACTTAATAAGGGACCAAGCACTGATCCCATTTGCCAAACACCTACCAGTTCAATCTCCACGGTTGTCACAGCCAATCCCCTGCAACAATGAGATATACTCATATAAGAGAAACCTCATTGACCATATCTTCCCTCACCCACTCCCCAGGCATATCAATCACACTAACGACTCCCAAGCATTTAACTATTTTTCGACCTTGGTCTGTAAAAGAAACTAACCTGCAAGAATTTCCTTTTCTGAGACCAGTGTCTTGGCACAGGAACAGTATTGCGGTATGACTTCAAATAAACCAGCAACTTAGGGTCCGCTGCAGTTGCATCCCAAATCTGAATGACATAAGCACAAAATAAATCATAATTATGAAGACCTAAACATTATTTCACAGGGGAAAAATTTTAAAAAAAATAAAACAATGCTCGATGAATCAGTATATTGGGAGGTTCTACTAGTCTATAGGAAAAAAATGTTTATCATCTTCTGTTAAGCATCAAATTTATCTCTGATCAGCTACCCCATGTGATTCTCCATTCTCTCCTTACCCATCACAATTTCCAGCTGTAACATAGCATCAAAGCATCTCATTAAAGTCCATTATAATATCATCCATTTTATATAATTAAAAGAAAATTAGAAATCCACTTTTATGTATATATATTTTGTTACTATTCATATGTTTTCTTATCTTCTACACCAACCAGTCATCCCTAAACACAACCTAGTTTTAATTTCTTTGATGTAAGTGATGTCGACCAATCTTTCTCAACACTTGTCAATCAAAAAGTTCATGACACAACCTTTCTTCACCAATTGCATCTTATGTTAAGAGTGGGAAAACTCCACTGGCTGACCAGCTTTAACATTGACACAAGATTCATATGCTCATTTAGACTAAAGAAAATCTTCCAAATCAACACTCCTTGAAAAAGGCAATTATATTCATCCACTATGCTACCTTGTAGGACATTCCCAAATTACATTTTATCCAATGTCCAAAGATGGGTCTTCAATAACTACATCATTTTCTTAAGCAACCATAGTAGCCAATTCACTGTGCCCCATATAAAGATGTACTTAGCTCCTTAATTTATTATCTAACAGATGTTTTGTTAGGTGAGTGGGCTTAGTTTTTTTCTTTCTAATATATATTACTTTTTCTTTTCTTTTTTATTTCCCCTCAGGGGGAGGGGAGGGGAGGGCTGTATATATAGTGGATCTCTCTTGCAACTATTAGAATTTTATGTTAATGATGCATCATACAAACATCTGCTGTTTAGAGAACAATCATAGTACAGGCAAAACCATCCAAATTAACCCTCAGACATTTCGACTCCAAAATGTCAGCCAAGTTTAAACAATAAGTGCATCAACCATCCTCAGAATCAAAGCATGGAACAGAAACAAATAACGGTGGTAAAAGAAAAAATTGTAGTATATCATCCTGTATTCAGCTGCTTCTAGCTTTCGCCTCTCTTAATAGTAGACATACAAGATACAGGGAAAATGAACACTCATTGGATAGAAATGAAACTCCTGTTATCATTGGTAATCTAGTTACCCTTATTCAGTTGTTTGTTTAATCTTATTTGTATCTATTTCATATAAAAACAGGTGCTTGCATAGTTTTACTTAGTAATGGCTTTTTCTTTCCTTTTCTTTCTCCTCCTCTTTTTGTTTTTTTTTGGGGTGTGTTTAGCTATATCAAAAATAAAGAATTTTCTACAGTCTCATCCATGTGATGAACAGTTGTGCTGATCCCATTAAAATAAGGGAAAGAACCATAGGAGCTCCCCAGAAATAATAAAGTAAAAACGATTCTAAAAATGACTAATAATTAAATGAAAGAAAGTGATTTGGGAAGAAAAAGACTGAAAAGTTTAAGTCAACTTATTTTCAAGAGACCAATTCTCTGAAGAAGACTTAATACAGTGGTACTTTATGGAGGAATCATCAATGGAAAAGTCATCAAGGATATGGCCACTTTTAAAACACTAAAAAGCTGCCCACACAGAGGAGCAGAAAATAAATGCAAATATTAGCTTTCAGCTATTACCTCAACAACATCAGGCCTCGTGCAAATCTGTTTGAGCTCTGCAATCTTCATTCGTCTTTGAAGCTGTATAAAGAGCATTAGAGAAGTCCACAACTTAAGACATCTAAATTGGGAAGGTTAAACACAGAGAACTAATAAGATGGAACAAAAATCACCTTTTTCTTCTTATTTGATAAGCCACCTTTCTCTTTTTGTTGGTTATCTTGCTCTTCCTCTTCTGAATCCGAATCATCCTTCTTTTTTGAAGCCATGTTTTGGGCTTCCTCATCTTTACTTTCATTCTCCTGCATAAGCACAAAATATATTCAGCAAACATTCAAAATTACCTCGATAACAACTGCAAAACTCAATCCTTCTAAAAAGATGGCACATTTACCTCTGATTGAGAAATATCGACAAAACTAAATTTCTCAAAAATCTTTTTGAACTCATCTAACCCATCTTCTAGCTGCGCTTTCTCAGGAACATACTCAACCTCAACTTTCTCCACAATCTACAATGCAAAACCCATTACAAAGGTAAGAATCTACATGCCAGCATTGAAAGATAAATTATTACTTTATTATCTAATAGAATAAAGCCACAACAAATAATTGCATGTAGGAAGTTAAACTTGACACAATGACACAAATGCTAAACCAATCCCATCAGTTTCCTCTAACTGAAAGGAAACAAACTAAGCAATTTCACTCTTCTAGTGATATCAAGCTTGGGGTCTAATTCCATCACATGAACAGAATTGCGGTAGAAAAGTTAAAAAAGTACCCTATCCATCAGTCATCCTCCGATAAAAGGCTTACTGAATCCCAGGTATACATGTAAAAACAATAGACAATTTTCTAAACCATGGCAAACTAGCAGAACCAAGATGATGACCAAACAAATGTATACTCTCACTTTTCCTGGAGACCATAGAATTGTACCGTCAATGGTGGTCCAGCTATACAATGATTTACTTTTATCAACCCCTTTCTCTTGCTTCTTTGCCAGAATAAATGGCTTACTCCGCTCTCTTTAAAGAAGACAGAGTCCCTCGAAGGGAATAAAGAGAAGAACTCACCCCAGTTTTTCACTTGTAATAAGACAACCGTAACATAATGCAAGGCGTTGAAAACAGATAGCTGAAAATAGCAAATTTATCATTAAGTAACCCAATGGTTGCCGCATGATTCGATGTCTGATCATAATCCGTATACTACAAATAATTTCTTATAAACAAATCCCAAAACCTAGAACCCTAACATACTTAAAGCAATCAAACAAACCCTAATATTATCAGAACACCTAATTGAAGCTATCAAAAACCCTAACGAACTGTCCATCTAATTTAAAACCTGATTTCAAAAATTAAAAACAATAAACGGCACCAAATTATTCCTAACAAAAAGCACACCAAATAGCGATACTTCATTACGTAGGGTTCGAATTAGGGTAAAACCTGTTGATTATCATCGTTCTCTTTCCCTTCACCGGAATCACTGTCATCTCCGGTGTCTCCAGGAGTTTCAGACGCGGCGACCGGTTTATTCTTCTTCTGCTTCCTCCTGCGGCGGCGCTTCTCGGCGTTCTTTGCCGTTTTGGTGGAGTGGCTCATCAGATCTCCATTGGAGACGACGCCGTTCTCGTACGGCAGCGTCTCAGCTGTCATTTCGAGGCGGATTTGGAGGCACAGGTACGAAAGGAGGAAATGCGAAGAAACTGGATATTGGAATACAGCGCTCGAAACTAAAACTAAAAAGTCGGTTTAACTCTTCAAGATTAGGGTTGGATGGCCTGTTTTATACTTTCCTTTTCTTTAGGGTGAGGACATATAAAATTAAAGAAGTATGTAAATTGTGTATGTACAAGTTGGGTAAGATATTTGTATAACTTTAGTGTTATTTTAAACTAACTTATACTATGTATACTAAAATTGCACAAGGTATAAGATATCCATAGAACTTATAAATTTTTTTTTATATATTTATAATTATTATTTAAAAACATTAAAAAAACTTTTTTTTTTCAAAACAATTGCTAAATTTAACCCATCTTTTAAACGATGCCAATAAATGGAATACATTGGGGTTTATTTCCAACCTTTTTTTTCTTAAATTGTTCTTTAACTATTATTATTATTGATAAATGTTTGTGGAAGTATTATACAAAATATTTTTTATTTAAATAAAATATTTTATAATAATCAAATTACATAGATATTTAAGAGAACAAGCACTTTATTTTAAAAAATGAAAACAGTAAACATTATACTTAACGCAAAAACTACAAAATTTATTAAAATGTGTATAAAATGTTCATAAGATTATATAATTCAATAATTATATATGTAATGATAATACAGGATTAAACAATCAACCATAGGAAAATAAAGACATAACATGGAAGACAGAATAAAATATAAATTCAAACTAAAATAATTTTCTTACTCAAGGTATATACATCAATAAAATAATATTCATATACTCTAAGATAATAGGATTTCGCTTTAATAATAATACCAAATATTTTATGAAACACAAAATAAAAAAATCATTTCATTATAGAAAACAAGCTTTACTATATGATAGATTTAGTAAAGGAGGAAAAAGTAAAAAGAAAACCATAAAAATGACGATGGAGTAAGGACTTGGGATAAAAAATGAAAAGGAAGGGACTAACAAAAAATTAGTTTAAGATTTTTAATAGTTTAGGCTTTGTTTTATTTTAATGAGATGGTATTTGTTAATTTTATTTAATTACTATTATAAGGTAAAAACCTACTCAGTTCCCCGTATGCTTTAACATATAGGTTCCAAAGTGAATATAGGATACCTTAACTTCTTACTGTACCCTTCCCTCTGAGATCAGGCTCTAAAAAATAACTATTCAGAACCAATCCTATAACTTTAATTACTCACCTAAAACCTACTTAATCAAGCAAGGTTTGAGTAAATACCCTATAGGACAAAGTTACCCGCTTGTTGATATCAAAATTTTACTTTCAATATACGGGTACCTACAAAACATAACATGACTACAGGAGGAGTTGAAGGATGCTTCGATATAGTCACTTCAATACTTAAGTCAGCCTTGTTGGAAATAATGGAACTGTAAAGTAATAGGAAAAGTCTACGAATAAGAAATGAGATCCCTTACCCAGAGGTTTTCCCTTTTATTTATAGTGGGTGAGTGGATACTTGTACATGGACTAAGCCTTAGGAGTTGAGCTTAAATCTCAATATTAATAATTTAGGCCTTCAACCTATTTTACTAAAAAACACTATCAACATAGCTCACCCTTACTTTTCTTCTGCACATGCTTTATACAAACTTTTATATAAGTGTCCTCTTCCAAATTAAATAAATTATGGAAGGGTAATTAAAAGGATAAGATTAGCTCTTGTGCCATTAGGTTATAAAATATATAATTACTATTTAAAATTTATTTAATTTCCTATTTGAGTACTAGGACACATCCTGAAAATTTAACACAAAATTGTAATGTATTAACTTTTTTTTTTCATTTTTAAATTAAGTAATACAACTCATAAACCCTTGTACCCTTTATAATTATTAATAACATTAAAAGCATGATGTCATGCTTTATGAAAAAGCCAATAAATTTACGATGATTAAATCATAATTACGTAAGCACTATAGCTCTATCAAGTAATAAAGGATCTAAATTTGCATATGATGGCTTTGATAACACTTGTTAGAAAAGAAAAAAAAACAATATATTTGATAAACATGCCAATGTCTCATAACTCAAATTTTGGCATCATGAAACGTAATAATGTAATATGAATGTGAAAGCGTATGTGAATCCATTAAGAAGAAAAAGATTCAAATCCTTGAGGGTACTTAATATTCTCAATTTTGTATTACATACATTATAGAGAAAATTTTTTAATTCAGAAGGCAATCCGATGTCTCATAACTCAAATTGTGGCATCATGAAAAATAATAATATTATATGAATGTGAAAGTGTATGTGAATCCGTTGAGAAGAGTAAGATTCAAAGCCTTAAGGGTACTTAATATTCCAAATTTTATATTACATACATTATAGAGAAAATTTTTTAATTCATAAGGAGGGCATTCCTTTGTTGCCATGTGCCTTATGTTTAGGTGTTAGGTTAATTGCCATGGAATGACTAAATCTAGTGTACTCAAACACCGATGGGCCTTTATGGACCACAGCCCTGTCACAATTCGATGAGCAACTTCGCAGTGGCAGGTTATCGTATACCATATAAAAGACTGCAAATTGATTTCCTTTCCAATCAATGACTTTTTATACGATATACAAGGTTATTATGCAACCAATTCCAAAGAGTTATGTAGGTAAAGATTATATCACATCATATATATTTAACATTATAAGATTTCATACAGTAACATCACTATGTGAGAGATACATGACTCTAAGTTTTAAAATACTAATAGTCAAGCTATAGTAATATAGAGTTGTTCTACAAGCTACTAGATATTGTAACATAAAATATCCTCTAAATATTAACTAACTACATTTCTGCACATCTATATTCACTCAGACTCTTTGCTTCTACACAACTCCAAAAAATACCAAACTAGCCTCGGGTATGCCTCTATCAAGAGTAATAAATAGGTCATCTTGCATCAAAAGCCTATAAAGGTGTAAGTTCTAAAGCTTAGTGAGTTATTCCCCAATCATACAAACAAGCAAGTTAACAAATAATTAATTTCAAACATATAATGCATGACCAAGCAGAATGCCACACAAATACATATAATTGATCAGATATTGTATGTAACTCAAATTTAACGCTCTTTGTAATCAAGATTAGAGAATACACGGCACCAGTGAAATCTAAATATCATACCTAAACTTACATAACTGCAAAACTCTACGTTTCGTATTCAAAATAAAACAATCAATTTAATTTTAGGTTTAAAAATTAAGTTTTAAGTATGATTGTGAGTGGACTCCCGCAGTCTATACTTATCCCTAAATGGAAGCCTCTAGACTCTGCCCTTAGGTAAGCAATTGGTGCCTCCAATGCCTATTAATCTCGTGGGCTAAGGTAAAATCATATTGTACAAGTGCACTGTACAAAACACTTTAATCTTAATATATATATCAGCCCCACATGGTCCTTCGCTACCTTCGTATGTTGTGACAATCAAAATATTTATAATTTAATTTAATAAAATCAGGTATACTTATGTCCAATTATTACGTGACCAACCAATATTACTGATAACCAAATTTTTTATAGTTATCTAAAATGCAATAAACAATTCATTATAACAATTTAAAATATTTTCACTTGATAACCAATTAATATCAATCACATGTAGATCCCAAACCCCACACATCAATCAATTTATCAAAAATATTTACATGCTGCTATCTATAAACACAAACAAGTATGGAATCATTAGAGGTACTCACTAGACCGTGGTAAAATTCAAGGATAATAGTAATCAGTGAGGAGATCAATATCCTTGTCGGGATCACCCGATAATTAAAGGATATGAAATATAGTAAGTATTTAAGTAAGATAATTGTCATATGTAAATATTTGTTTATAAATTTATCTAAATTTTCTATTTATCTTACATAATTTTCTAATTTGAGCTTTTTCTTTAATCGCATACAACTTTTTCATTTTAATTTTATTTTTTATAATCTTATAGTCAATTTTTATCGTTTTCAAACATATGCTTTCATGTAGCAAGGTCCATTTTGAATGTTAAAACCTGCAATTTTTATTATGAGCCGAAAATATTATGAATATATTTATTTTTGGCTCAAATGTTCTTAATTATTATTTTGAGCTTTACTTTGTTGATTATATTTTTCTTTATTTCTAATAACAACTTATATAATCTCTAAATTTTTACAATTTCGAAATATTTTTATTTTTGGGTCCATTTTGTAATAATTTCTTTATTACACCATTTTAAGCTTAAATCATTAATTATCTTAATATTTATTATAATTGTAACTTTTTGATTAATTTATTATTATTATTAATGAAAAAATTACAATATGCTGACATAACAGCTTCTTAGTGGTTCAAAACATAATTTTCATATTTTGTCCAATTTTTTTTTTACCAATTTATAATATTAATATATATGTATATAACATCTTAAAATAATTAAATAATAGAAAAAATCATTTTCATCTCCCTTGAGATATTTACGTCTAGCATATATATATATATATATATGTGTGTGTGTGTGTTTATACTCATTAATCTATTTTTAGGAAATTAAAGTACTAATATACATATATATGTATTTTTTAGTATATATACTGTAGAAGGTTAAATTTAATATTGAGTTTCAAGCCCATTGATTAAATATTAAATGGATTTAACTCCTCAAGTTAAGGTGATGGGGTTTAAGAAGCCAACCTTATGAATTATTGGGATGATCAAGGGAGATGCATGGCGAGCTTAAAGTAGGGCCCGTTGAATCAGTTTATCCGATCAAACCTTTTTTAATTTGGCTCACACTAAAATAATAAATAAAACGTTTATCTGAGCCGAAACCCAAAAAAATAACCCACTTAAGATTCATTAATAAGTAGCTTCGATCTTAACTATCAATCACCATCACAATTTGACGAATGTGATCAACTATCGTTTCCTATAAATACCCTATGCACTTACTCATTTGAATAAGAGAAAAAACCCCATTAATGCCGTTACTCTACCAAAACTTTGTCTCAAATATAAAATACTTAAACACTTCAAGAACAACACCCCGTTCTTTATTAATTTTGGAGTTTGATGCCATCGCGCTCCTTTACCCGTCACCATACATGTTAAAGCCTTACTAAGATCGCTTACTCCTCCTCACTGCACTTCTCTTGTAATCATCCCGTATGAGTCACTCAAGTCATTTTCTTAGTCATATGTAGCACAACTACATACGCGATATACATGTGACACTTGCGTCTATATCCATACCCCCATATATACCTATATAAATACTTATACTATACTATATGTATATTTATTTAAACCTTAGAAAAATAGAATATATATATATATATATTTATAGGCTTATACCTATACTTCCATATATTATTACTTACCTATATATGTATTTATACTATTTGGTAATATATTCATGTATATATATATATATATATATGTTGAAGTGTGTTTTTAGTAATACATATATTTACATGTATATATATATATACATAACTAAGTATATATAATATATATACATATGGTTAAATATATTTAAGTATATACATATATAAATACATAAATATGAAGAATAAGAGTTGTACATACAATCAAATATATATTCATATAATTTTATTACAAAGATACTAAGAATACATATATCTTCTATTAACATATCTCCTAATATATAAAGTACTAAAATATCTATTAACATAAGAAAAATACTCAAAAATTATACTACAAAGAAAAACTAAAATAACATAAGAAATCTTTGATTACCTTGAAGGTCTTAAAGATGCGACTTCCTATTTCCCTCTTGATGTTGGTAAATAAGTGATGAAGAAGAAGGAATAATTTGTCATAAATTAAGGATGCTAGTTGATGGTAAAAAAGGAAGAAAAATGAAAAGGAAATGTAAAGTTAAAGAGGAGAAAGTGTGCCAACCAAAAAGTAGAAAAAGAAGAGCTTAATGTTTGAGTTTGGAATTGAAAAGAAAAAAAACAAAAGATTCAGGTTGTTCTAGATGAACACTTGACCGGTTGAAATGGAAAGAAAAAGGAAAAGAAAAGAAAGAAGAAAAAGAAAAGAAGAAAAGATAAGATGATGAGGTGTTGACTTTGCTTTTTATCTTGTTTCAAATTTTAGTCACATGGGATAAGTGTGTAGACACTTGGAAATCATAAGTGGATAGGAGAAAAGAAGGAAAAAAAAAGGAAAAGGAAAAAGGAAAGAAAAACAAAGAAAGGAGAAAAATTAGAAATTTAATTTTTGACTTTTCTTAATACTTTTCTAACTTTTAAATATTATTTAGGATGAAATTTGATGTAATTATAGAAGAAAAAAAAGGATGTAAAATTAATGTTACTATATAATACATAAACATAAAATATGTACAAAAATTAAATCAATATAAAACTAACACACACACATATATAAACACATATATGATGCCATAATTAATCATAAGATAATATTTGTAATCTTATTAATTTATTTAATTAATTTGTTACTCTTTATATTTATTAGTATTTAGGAATTATCTCTATTGGTTCGTTAGCGATTTTACATAATCAAGTGCGTTTATCGATAATTTTACTAGATTAGGACTTTATCACCGTTAGGATAAATTTGTAGGTTTTATAAGCTTAAGGTTTTAGTTTTAGTTAGAATTTTTATCAGCTTCGGGTTTCATCTTTTATATTTACGTATATATATGATTTAGGATTTTTATATATAATTAGGGTTTCAATCAGTATATTAAGATTTTTTTCGTTCAACTTGAGTTTAGGCTTATAATTTGGTTAAACTTTTAACTAGTTTGGCCTTGTTGGCTTATGAAGTTATCTAAGGTACATGGATCCAATTTAATTCAGACTAAAAATTTACAGGGTTTATAAGCTTAAATATATAATTACATTAGATGATCATAGTTTACTATTTTTGCCAATCATAGAAATAGAAATTGGTCTTAGTTTTCTACACACTATATTATTCATATTTTATTTATATTTATATTATTTAAGCCCCAACAAGATTTTGGTGTTTTTTACATTTCCATCAATTACCCTTAAAATGTACTGAGAAAAAAATATTAAAATATATGTTACAACAATCTAACTTAATAATATCAAAGACAAATGAGTAATTTTACAAAATTATCTTTCTCTGACCTACTTATATACCATATTTATTATCTCAAATTTTTTTATTTCATAATAGAGTTGACCCAATGAAAGTAAGTGAATATATTTAGAGATATAATTAAGAGAATTGACTGGATAGGTAATGCAACGCTACGTGTTATACATATTTAGTATGTAAATATTAATAAAATATTAACATATATAAAATATGCAAACACACATAATAATTGATTTAGAAAATATCCCTTATATTATTATATGTATCAATATTTTATTAGTATTTATATACCACGTTTAATATATACATGATATATAATACCTAATAAATCATTTTTCTATAATTAGTACTTTAACTTTTATATTATTTTTTTTATTGAAGAAAACTATTATATTCTTTTCATTACAGAATTTGTGAGTGGGAATCACCATTATTCTATTATATGTTTCATGCATTTAATATTTTTATGTATGCACAAACATTGGGTGGGTCCTTAAAACCACATTTTATATTTGATTACATTAATTTAAATATATTTGCTAAGGCTATTGTAATTTAATAACATAAATATTGATCTTCTAATGAGATGAATATAATTTAATTTTTGAATAAAAAATAAAAGAATTTAGCTATTGACATAAATATTGATCTTCTAATGAGATGAAAATGATTCAATTTTTGAATAAAAAATAAAAGAATTTAGTTATAACTTTATACTAGCCTACGATATTTCCAATTACTTTTATTATATGTAGGTCCATAAATATACATAAAAATTATATCCAACATGTGAATTATTTTATTCATTTTCTAGATCATATTTGGATTGTGTTCTTTTCATCTGCATCTTATGTGTATTTGATTTGTGTCTAATCTGTATCTATTTGAAATTTGATATTTGGGAAAATATTTTATTTGTTTCTATTTTGTAATTATAATAAAGATAGTAATTGAAGTGTCAAAATTAATTAAAAAAATGAAAATCCATGCACTTCTAAGAGAAAAATATTTTTAAACAATATTTTATACATTAAAAATAATTATTTTAATTGATATTTTTGTAAATATAAATAAAATAAAAAGTAGATAAAGAAGAGTATATTATGGAATTATATTTCCATCTTTTTGATATTTTATTTTTACTAAATACAAAATTCAAGTAGATATCAACAAAACAATAATAAAACGGAAAAAAAATGAACCAAATAGATCCGATAACTACTTGCTAACATTCCTCCACACCACAATCTATTACTAAAAATCTCAAGTTACTTTGAAGTACTTCTATAAGTATATTATGGTAATATTTGATAAATGTAGAGCTTATTTTATAAAAACAGTTAAACTAAGACATACATGAGACTTTACAACACATGAGGTTCTATGTGTTGCATTAACTAAGATTATGTGATATATACACACAAGACTTTACATCACATAAGGTCAACTTTTACGTGCTTCATTACCACTAAAAATAAGTATGGCCCGGATTTGAGCCCATGCCATCCTTTTTATGCTCTGCACGGCAGATAGTAAAAATTCATGGATCTGATGGGTCAGATCCGCCCAGAGCAGGATGGGCTGATCCGAAGACTCAGAGTAGCTGACCGGAAGCCGGCGGAAGCAGGGGATCGATGCATGTCTACTCTACCCGTCACTCGCGGTGTACTGTAGATGTTCCCTTAACTAATGGAAACCGGAAGCGTAATGCGAAACCGAGTCAAAGACGGAATTATATTAAGCAAATGGGGGAACAGTAAACATTAAACAACTCGAGGTAGTTGTGTCATATTAATTGAAAGCTGAGCTGTGATATCCCTTTCACAATTAATTTATCAGAAATAAACATGAAATAATGTTTTAAAACGTCCAATCCAGCAATTCTTATGTACCAAGTTGATCACGTCACGCCATGGACTTTCTTATTTTTATCATCTCATACTTTATATCACTCTTTACATACTTCTAAATTCTAATCTGTCATTATCTTATGATAATACAAATTAATGACTGGCTTTTATGCTCCATTCCGTGAATGTCAAATCCTATCTATTAATGCATGATTCTAAACTTAATTATTGCAATTAAGATCAGATTCCCTTTACCATTATTTGAGAATGTAGCCTTTATGCTCATTTGGGCAACATGCTATCTTGGTTGTAACGACTAACATGATTGTGTAATAAGGTGCATAAGGGAAAAAGAAAAAAAACTGTCTTATGGCTTATTTTAGGGGTGTAAACGAGATAAACATAATCGTGAATTACTCAAGTTCAATTTATTACAAACTTGATTAAATTCAAACCCACAATGTTCATCTCGACTAGTTTATAAATTTAATTAAGCTCGAATCAAACATAAATTTTAGTTGAATCCCATTTGAGTTTGGATATCATTATTATTTAGATATGAATAATAATATTTTTCAAATAATCAAGCCAAAACAAGTTAAATTAAATCAAATTTGAACTTATCGAGTATCATTCCCGAATTAGGCTTGAAATCATAAGCTTGAACAAGTTCAATTTAATTCAAGTCGCCTCAAAATTAAGCTTATTATTATATCATTTTGATTCGACTTATTTTTTATTTTAGCACATACATTGTTATCTCTTGAGTGAGTAGATTCTCATTTTTTCTCTCTTATAATATAGTGACATGCAACACACCATAGTATGCCTATATGAAAGGATAATTTTTAATATTTCCAAATGTTTGATATAAAATTGATATTGTTAAAAAATGACGTGATCAAATTGATAAAATAACTGGGCATGTAATTTCCAATTTGATAGTCATAAAAAGTTAAATTAACTTCTTATATGAAGTTAATAAAATTTTCAAATGTAGTAGAGGACTCAAGATATAAAAGTTTGGATGAAGTGTTGGCTTATAGAGTTATAAGACTAACAGTGGTAGCCTTGATCCAATGAAAATATAGTAAATAATTGATATAAAATTCACACATTAAATGAAAAGCAGTTATTTTTAAAATTGTAAATGAGTTAAGTCGAGATAATACAAAATAAAGTTTTAGTTTAAACTTTAATATAAATTTCAAAGTTTAAGCTTAAGTCAAGCTCTCAACTGAGATTAGAACATTATACTCCAACCTAAACCGAATTATCATTCAACAAGTTTGAAACCAACTTGATTAAGGTCATTTAAACTTAATATATGAAAAGAATGTTTTCCTTCTAATTAAAATAATATTAGTATTACAACTCAACTCATAGCTGAATAGTATACTTCAGCTTGATTATGCCTACAAGCTAATTGAGCAAAATATCGTGAAGTTTAACTCAATAAATTACTCAAATAATTTGAAGTTGAGTTCGACTACCCAATTATCGAATTAAATTTAAGTAATTATCAAGGCAAATTGGCAACGCATGTGAATATATATATTTTATAAAACGCCTTAGTTATTCCCACTTTATTAATTCAGAATTTGATAATTAATATAAATAAAAAGCACAAAACTGCATCAGATAATTCCCAAACTAAAACAAATCTCCTTTCCATTTTTACATATGTTTTTTTTTATTACAAATTTAAATCTATACCGGTAGAATGAACTGAGTTTGTCCATAACCACCTATCAAATTACATGTTTTTACCAAATAAAATAAAATTACCTTAAATTTTGACAAACTCATACCATAATGTATGGTCCCCTTATTCTGTATCAAACATCATCAAACTAAAGTCTAGACTTGAACCTTATTCCGAATTGACAAATTGGATAATGAACTATTGCAAAAGATGCAACATTCAGAAATTATTCTATCAATAATGCTCCCCTTTTCAATTTTCATATTCCTACTCTGCCTATTCCACAAATGCACAACAAAGCTTTCCCTCCTTATGGAATTCAACTTGTTGCTTATCCATTTAGAATGCAATCCACCACTAGGGCTGCGAAAAAGGGCCGAAACCCGACTCCAATCGACCGGATAAAATGCACCCGGACCCAATACGGTGAAATTGTATCTAGTTCTTCCGGCCACTCTTGAAACCACCCTGGAAACCAAATATGGTCCGTTGTGACCCCATTTGTTGCCATCGAAAGTTAGTGCGAATTCTTGAATGAACTTGAAGACTAAAGGATGGTTCTTATCAAATACAAGTACAGCATTATTTAATCTAGTCCAATTCCCACTTCCCACATCTTTAGTTTGTGCACCAATAACATTTCTCAACCTGGACATGCTTTTCAAAACTATAACATCTGTGTCTAAATACACACCACCAAATTTGTACAACAAAACAAGCCTCAGTAAATTAGACAAGTTTTGTCCTAAAGACACTTCGCCTGGATCTAAATTCCCTTTCCTTAATTTCTCAAACCATGTTTCTGCAGGAGTGTTCCTAAACAAGAAACCATAATTAGGTGAAATTGACATCACTCTGTAACCCTTATCCCAAAATGGCCTCAAAATCCCATTCCCTTTATTTGATGCCATTGTACTTGAAACTATCACTAAACAAGCATTGGGATGAGAATGAAATAAGCTTTGAATTCCAATCCTTTCTCTATCACCAAAACCATCTAACGATGCCATCCATGTCATGAAAAACTTGACTTCACAGCTTCTTCCATTTCTGAAAAAATCGTTGACTTTTCTAGCAAACCCTTTTGACTCCACATCTACAAGAGGTCGCAAGCTCGAAACTTTTCTCAAATTTTTCGAGCTTTTCACTCTCTTTCGTCTTGAAACCGGAGAACTCTTAATGCGTGTGATTGATTTTTCCTCCTCTTGGAGATTCGTCAAATGGGTCTTGGAAATCCTAGGAAAGCTCTCTTCTTTCACTGCATAGAGTACATTGGAAGCAGAGGAAGAAGATGAAGATGAAGGAGGAGGAAGTTTGGAGGTTTTGAAATTGTCATCACCGGGAGTTTTTTCAATGACTGGTGACACGTTGACGTGGAGTGAGAAGATGGAGAAGGCATTGTATGTTAAGAGGAGAATGAGTAGGAAGGCAAAGAAGGATGTGGGTAAGTTATAGAGAGTGTTGATGAGTGAAAAGAAGTGTTTAAGAGAGAGATGAAAGGATTGGGTTTTGGTGATGTTTTTAGTGGGAATTGTGGTGAAATGGGACATTATGGTTGGTTGTTGTGTCAAAGATGGTGTTTTGAGGGAAGTGCTGGCGGTTGTTTCATGGTGTAATGTCAGTGTGTGTGTTTTAGAGAGATATTAAATGTGGGAGGAGGCAAAAGGGAGGAAAAGTGGAGAATATGGGGTGTTGTTTTCGGAGTTTGGGAAGCGGGGATATATAGAAGAACGTGCATTGGTGGCAGTTGTATATCAGGGGAAGTGGGGATGTGAGAGAGTGAGAGAGGGACAAGTTAGTTAGCTCAGCATAGGCTTGTGTTGGCTGAGTCGTGACTTGGAGGTCTTTTTTTGTCTCCATCCATGTTGCATTATTTGTTGTCCATAATTTTTTTTTTCTTTTTCCATCAACATTACAACTTAAAGAAAAAAAGAATATTCGAATCCCGTCCATCACATTTATGTTGCATTTATTGTTATGTCACATTTGTTGGTATGTAAGAATAGACCGAAATATAATCAAGATTTCAAGTTATATTTTCTTTCCCCACGTTTAATATTGTAATTTGAAAAAGGAATCACAATTTGATAGATTTGAAATTACTTATTTATCATTCAAATAAATTACAATATGCAAAAATTAAGGGCATTTTTTACAATTAATCCTATTTTCATATATGATGTTAGACATATGCAAGGACCGGTTTCGAACCGTGAACCAGTCTAACTCAAAAAAAGTTAGGCTTGAACCAACTAAACCGACAGGTCTTGAATCGTTAAGGTCTAATGCCCCAAGAAGAAAAAAAAAAAAACCAAAAAATAAAAGCAACAGCCTGTATTGGAACAATCGCCACCACCCACTCTACCTAGACTTGTACAATGGCGAGTTTCAAATTGTGAATCGGTTCGACCTGAAATGATTAAGTAAAATTATTATTCTTCAAATAAATTATCCGAGTAGTAGATACATAGATACCTTTCGAGCAACCATAAAATATACTAAAAAATGTTTTTCCTCCTACCAATTTGCTCTACTCAATCGAATTAGTTATTTGTACTGTAAGAGACTTCTCTGTGTTTTAAATTTTGTTCGTTTGGAATGTATATTTTAATGGATGAGGAAAGAAAAAAAGAAAGGGTTCAAGGGTAAACAAGGAAAAAGAAAAAAAAAAAGGTTCAAGAGCCGTAAACCAACCTATGAACCAATCCGAAACTGTCAACATACGTACCAAGCACAGTTCACCATAAAACCAACCTATGAACTAGCTGTTTAACGCCGATTCAGTTCTTTATGTAAGTCTATCTTATGTCATTTCATTTTATTATATAGATATTTTTAAATATAGAAAATGATTTACCATTCTAGTCAATATTCTATTTTAATTCCTTTTATTTCATATCATTCATATATAACAATCGTGATATTAGAGATTTATGTTCATGCCATAACGCTATGAAAGATTCCTCGTACGATAAAATGAGATACACACAAGCTCGATAAGAGTTGCAAACGTTAAGTCTACAAGATAGAATAAAGTAGACAAAATTATAGGTCTCAAAAAATGTAAAAGAAAAATAATGGTTTTTTAATAATTTTTTTAAACTCTTATGGAGAAATATAGAAATATATTGGAAAAAATAAAAAAATATATATATATCTATTCCTTGATCCTGTATAGAATAGCTATTCTCTAACCAGAGGCAATAATATATTTGCAAAGAAACAAAAACTATTTTATTCCACTCTAATAATAGTCAACAAAACGTGCTATTAGAATTTAGAAACATAGTTACAAATACAAAATAACACGGATTACTGTGAGAAACACGACTATAATATAAATAAACATGCTAATTTAAATTTGTTATTTATGACCTTCGTATAATTTTAAAAAAATTTAATATGAAGATGAATTTTGATGCAAAATAAGATACAAATACAGTCTAGCAACATAAATTGCCACTATTATTAATATCTACATTAATAAGTGGAATTATAATTTTAATGTAATAATTGTATCAATCAAATTAATCCTTTATTTTTCCCATTTATGTCTAATGAAAATATCTACGGCTAAAATAAACCGTATTTCTTTATATTGTTTCTTTAGCCATTTTCTAGGGAAACATGCAAAAAAGATCATCCAACTTTTCAACTTGTTTTTGCCTAAATTTACCAAAACTTTTGCTACTCGGTTACTTGCGTTATTGTCTTTTTAACCTTTTTTGCTTATTTATTTGGGTCTTCCGTCATCGCTGTTTTTCTAGTGAGTTCTTCACGTTTTAACATTTTAGATCAAGTCATCTACATTTTACATTTACTGTTTTTTTTTTATTTGAATTATTCTCATGTTAATATTTTAGTTAAGCTACTGAAATTTCAAAACCACCAGAAGAAGTCCCTCTATAAGGTCTGTTGTTGATTCTCTTAAAATTTTTCTATATAAAGTTGCTTTTTATAGAATAAGAATTTATTTCTCAATATTTCATTATTTTCTATTTAAATCCTAAACCTATTTTTTTTCTATTTAAGCCATTTAGGTTTGCAACTAAACTTCCTTTTTATAACACCAACGTTATAGAAAAAGAAACATGGCATAATTTTATTGGTTCATGTGTTGGTAATAAATAAATGTATAATAAAATATATAAGTTCGAGGATTTTCTCTATTCATATATTCCAATAAAATAAATGCACCTCTTACATAGAGACATGTAGAAACCTATGACTTTGTTCACCAGGGAGCCCTCAACCCTATTAATGAAAAGATCTTTTATCTTCGAGGCAACGATGACTTCATAAATAAATAAAATTAAAAAAATATTAAAATGCAACTCATAAACAAATATATATAGAACCCTAGCCACTTCAAGCCAATAGGGTCAAGAGTCTAAAGACATGGGTCATTCAACCTACTAGTTGTTGTGGGTTGTGCTCACTATCTAAAGGGATTTGTACAATACGACCCCAACACCACGCTCCTCGCTTGCCAGTTGGGGCTACTCATGGCGACCAATAGATTTAACCTTCTTTTTTATGTGGGTTATAACTCTAAATGGCCCAAAGCAGCCATAAAAATCACTCTACGGCTGAGGGGTGGCCTAAGACCAATTGTATGACTCTATGTAAGTGGTTGTTGGCTATCCGGCCTTGAGATGGTTGGAACTTTTCTTTCATTTGCTACAACTTTTTGGTTTATTTTTTACTTTTTCCACTTTATTTTTTGGTAATTTTATTTAAATTTTGTTCATTGTATTATATTATTTATTTATTATAAATGTATGGAGCAATAAAATTGCATAATGTGTCCATAATTAATAAAAAAAAAGATAATGGCATTAAAAAGGGACTTATTTACAAAAGTTGAGGATTTAAATAGAAAAAATAGTGAAAACGCTAAAAACTAAGGACTTTTCCTTTTCTTCAGTAGCACTAGACACATTATGAAGGATCCACATTTTATGCATAAAAATTAGGGAAAATTGCAAAAAATCCCCATAAAATTTAATTTATGTGTAGATTGATCTTCTAAACTTTTAAAGTAAAATTTTTAATCCTTTAAATTTTCATAAATTAATAAATAACTCTAATAATTAATTTAAACTTTAATTTTTATGTGTAAATACTCCATAAACTTTAATTTTGATACGTAAAAACTTCATAAACTTTGATTTTGATACATAATTATCCCCTAAACACTCTATAGTTTAAGGAAATATTTACGTACCAAAATCAAAGTTTAAAAAATATTTACGCATCAAAATTAAAATTTAAGGATTATGGGATTATTTTGTCAATTTATCAAAATTTAAGAGGTTAAAAACCTTACTTTAGATGTTCAGATGATCAATTCATATCTAAACTAAAGTTTAGGAGGATTTTTTGTATTTTCCTCCAAAAATTATTGCAATAGACACGATTGGGAGACTTAAGGCTTTCTCATCTTATTTTGAAAAGTTTGGAGAGCTTGGATAAAAAAGTTATCTGGTGAACAGGTAATTGACTCAAATAGAAAAATAGTGAGGTAGAGAGCTCAAGTAATGAACGAATGATGTAGTTTTTTTAAAAAATAAATAAATAAATGATTGATGCAGTTGGCGAGGAAAAAAAAGGGTGAATTATTTAAATAGAGAAGTAATAAAAATTCGACAACCATTTTGTACTGTTATACCTTCAGTTTGTGAATGATCTTTATTTATTACATATGTTAGACTTTTATGTTATTTTATGTTAATCTTTACGTTTCTTTGCCTACACCAACCCCCCTTCCCAACAGGGGAAAAAAAAAATTGCAGATTCTTAATATGATTGCGTTATTGTTCAGCGTATTTGATTCTACTATGAGTGGTTGGGAGAAATGTCAATAACTATATATAAGATAAATCTATTCGTCTTTTTTAGAATTCATTACATTATCACTTAAGATTGAATTATATATGGAGACTTCTGTGAAAACAAGTAAGAAAAATTTTCTTCACAAACTGTTTAACATCTCTATGAGTGTCTGCAAATGGGATATGAATAATTATAAAGGAATATATGGTTAACTTTTATTTTTTTTCTATATTTATGTGAAGTTACTTATTATTAGATATATTTTTCTGTGTGTTATGCAATTAAATAAGATTTTTGATAGCGATGGGTAGTTCACCCGCTAATTTAGGTGAGTTGCACCATCCACTAAGAGGTTGCTATTAATTATTAATAGAGGATTACACAACTCATCTATAGTCTATAGAGTTAAGTCACATATGACCACTAATTTTCAATGAGTGATATAGCCATCATTAAGATGGAAAGCATGTCATGATCTTAAGGAAGGCTCGATAGGATATCTTAAAATTTTCATATTACGTGAACATACATGATATAAAAATCACCTTACAAGTTAGAAATTATAAGACTCTAAATAATTAATCATTAAGGTTTACAATTTTAATTAAATAAACTTACTATAAAATATAAGTGACTATAGTTATGGATATCCAATAGATGACAATCCATCAAAATCGTAGAAAATCGATATCCCCTATAAAATACTAAAACAAGGAAGAACAACTTACTAATTTACAAGAAATACTACATAATTTTATCATATAAATATACTCTATATAAATTGTTTCTGTACCACTATACACTTTTCAATCAACCCTAATATTGCCAAACCTATCTCCAATTTGCATTTTGCTCTTAAGTTTATCTCAATCCCTACTTATAAGAAACCTATAAAAGAAACTATAGATAAATAAGTAAACTATGACTGAGTGAGTTCATTCCTCGCCACTATTTCTCAAGCAAGTTATCAATTATTATTAACACCCATACAAGCTATCTATATACAAAATGAATGTAAGTGTAATGAATGCAAGCAACACATCCATAAGAGTCCAGAACTACGGAAGGTGTATATTTACGTTGCCTACAAGTCAATTTTTCCTTCGTATTTGCCTATACGGAGTACCTTACCTTAACCGCATAAGGCTACCTGAGGGCATGGTCCCATCAAATGTTACTTGACTATTACCCTAGTCCGAGAATCAACAATCAATATAAGTGGACCCTAACTAAGGCCATCTACCAAACATATCAAAGGCCCCTTAAACACATAAAGCAAATCCATTTCGCAATCAACAAATATATAAGGCCCCTATAAGCATAAATATGTGAGTCCTCTCGCAATCAATTGGAGATCCTATATTAGTTTTGCCTTAACGATAAAAATATCATTCACGGGCATTACAAGCCCTCACGGAAATCTTATATAATATATTTAAGATTGGAAGAAAAACGATTTCCAAAAATACTTTTCTAAAAATTTGCAAAGTTAGCACTCTCCATTAATATACCAATCAAATCATAGGCATGCGACAGATATAAATAGTTATTTCAGTCGAATAGTTATGTTTATTAGTTTAAGAAAGTGAGCACATAGATAATAGCACACAAAGCAATCAATTGTTCAATCAAACAATTGATATCAATCAACACACAGTACACAAATAACAAATAACAAGCAAATAGCAGATCATAAAAACTCTCTCACTTGAGTTAATGCTCACTTTCCCGATATTTGAGAATTCCAAAGCTCAATAATTGATTACCTAAAAGATAAGAAAGCTTATAAGTATTCTAAAAAACTAGGTTCTCTAATTAACTAAATATCTATCATTATTTGCCTAGTTTTCTGCTATACCCTAAGTATGGTATAAATATAGTTTGACTTGAATCTTTAAAACACCTTAGTTAGTTTAATATTTTATTTAAATTATAAACTCACTTAAACTAGTATCGTTAAAAATTGAAATTAAGGTTTCAATTTGATTATTTCAAAATCTTTATTTCATGTATATATTATGTATTTTTAATTTTATATTTTACGAAAATGATATAATAATTTTTAGTACTTTACATCATAGTTTTTATATAAAAACTTATTTTTTTTCCTACACGGTATTTATATAATCCTTATTATCATTAATTCTATTTTCTTTTTCTATATTTAATTACCACCCTATTTTTAGAAGGTTCTAATAACTACCTTAAAAAAAAAAAAAAAAAAAAAAAAAAAACCTACTCTAATCCCTACTTTTTCCAAGCCGTAATTCCCCATCCCCAATTTCTTTCCTCTCGTCTCAATCTCTCTCCCCTCTTCCTCATCTCTGTCTCTTCCCCGACCTTACCCCCTCTCCAATTCCCTGCTCCCCATTTAAGGTCTGACAACATCCCCCCCTAACCTATTCCTTTGACCTGTCTCCCCTCTCCCTCATTGTATTGCCAATCCCATTCCCTCTCTCTCTCACTCGTAATAACCCCTCCCCCCAATCATGTCAAGCCGGACCCCACTACCCCAAAATCCATATGCCATTTTCCTTCTCTCTCACTCAAATTGCCGGAGAGATCACGGTTCAACCCTGTCTTCAACGCACTCGCCTCAATTTGAAAGTTTCACGTTTTCTTTTTCCAATTTCCAGTTTAACAAATTTAAGCTCTCGTCCGTGCTCTCAGTCTCCTAATAATTTAGCTTTGTTCCCGTTTTTTAAGCATACTGAATTGACACAATAAATGTTATTAATTAATTATTTGAATATATTATTTTTTTATTATTATTTATGATAGGTTCCCATTTTTTCGGGTTCAATGTTTCTATCTCGATTACATTCGTGAGCCATTTCAATTTCATTTTAGATACCATATATGTAGTGTATACTGTATTACTATCATTTTATTTATTATCTCTATTGTTACTGTCGAATTAAGTATGGTTAGTATTCATTCCCTGCTAATAATTCTTAATTATCATGTTATATAGAATTATTTTTATACGAAGATTACTATTATCGTTAAATATATTTTATTGTATTCGGTATTTTGATTATAGATATATATAATTTATATAGAATGTTAACGATCGTATTCTACGTAAATTCTTAATATCGATTTAATAGACCACAAACCCCTCATATTATTATTACCATTTAATATTATTATTATCGAGGTTTTTGTAATCTAAGTATTTTATCACATTAGTACCATATATATTTTTAACATATCATATATTATGCATTATGTCCATTTTGTTTATCGGCGATTACTTTGTCATTCCTTATGAGTTCTTACAAATAATATTATTTTTCCAATAAGTATGTATTACTTATTTACTATATCGATTCGATAATTTAGATTATTTAATACTCTAGTTATGGGTTCATCTTATATTTTCTTGTATATATATAGATATGTTATGTTATATATATATATATATAATGTACTTTACGAGTTTCTATAAAAAGTGATCTTATATATATAGTTATATCATCTTTTTAATTTAATCATATTATGTTATCATTAGTTTGACTTAACGAATTCTTTTAGGACCTTAATTGTATAGATTATAAGCTCTTAGATAAACTCCTAAATAGGATTTAGTCTTAAAATGCAAGGGTTAATGTGCTACTTATTTCTTTTAGATTCGTGGTGTTCAATTTCCTTTGTCGAGGTCTAACTTTTGTTCAGATTAAACTTAGAGTTTTGTATTCGATCTTAGAGCGATTCCAGGTACGTGGTGCTTGTTTACATGGTTGTGCTTATTAGAATAAAAAAGATCTAACTAGACTAAATTATATTCGACCTAAATGAAATGTTGCTGAATGTGCCTGACCCCCTCGCTCTAGGAGCCCACAGTGATAGTTCCCTAAAGAAGTAACCGCTAATCATATGTGAAGATTTCTTAGTTGACTTATATATGGGATGACGTAACTAGAATATTAGGTCTCTGGTCTTTAGACTCTAAACTCTGAGTGTAAAGGACTTAAAGGAAAATGTATATTTATATCCACCAATGTATGTGGATAAGGATCAATGTATGGCAGGGTCATGAGTATCCCTTTGTTTGGTTGTTAGCCTAAATTGAATATAATTAAACTAATGTTTACTTATATATTTTGATACTATTGCATTATATGCATAGAAACGTTTGGCCTTAGCATCCAAGTGTGTTTGTGTACTAGTACTAGGTTTCGGCTCATTCTTCTATTTTTTACAATTGCAAGTTGATTGATAAGTTTGTGACAAATATGAAAATTATTATCATCGAGTTGGGAAAGAGCGGCAGTTAGTTCTGTATATTATAGAAGATTAAGATCTAGTTGTTTATTTTATTTGGGGCTAAAGTAACTTGCTTGGGAGTCACTTGATTTGTTGTACCTAAAAGATTGTTATTTTGATAAATGGTTATTATAAATGATTTTTTTGGAGGTTGTAATTAGTTTTAGAGCTGTAACGTATTCCTGAATAGTAGGGACATGTAGCGGGTTGTGACGTCATTTGATTCTGGGGCGTTACAATCTTTCACTTAGTTTATATCTTAAATTTTCAATCATATATAACTTATTCAATTTAGTTTAGATTCTTATGAACTTATAATTCATTTTGATCGTTTTAGGACGTACTTTCTCATAATGGAGTTTGTTTTGCACGTTGTAACTCGCAGTTTTGATTATAATATAAAAATATTACGAAATTTGTTATTTTGACTTAAGTAATTATAAAGTATTGTTTTTAAGCTTTTCTTAGTATAATTATGATTTAATAATTATTTAAATCATATGTTTTGTAATTTTCTCATTTTAAGTCTATTTTGCTATAATTACTTACTTTTGTTAATTTTGAAGTTTAAGACTTATTAATTCAAATTTTCTAATTAATTAATTATTATTTTTAATTAAAAAAATTAATTAATTTATGATAAGTAGTGATGTGGCAATATAAGGGAATGACATGTATCACCTTTGTGCTTTTCCTACATTTTCTTATTATTATTCTTATTTTACGTCATATATACATATATTAATATTTATTACTATATTTTGTTGAATTTTATAAATTAATTATTTATTATATTTTCTTCAAAGTTATGATACTTATATATTAAATTACTTTATTTATTAAATTAATATTATAGTATATTATATATGTACTAGTCAAATATACTTATATTTCTACATATACGATACTATTCATATATGTATTTTTATACATATAATATACTTATGTACTAAAATATCCTAACCTTAAATATATTATGTACTATACGTTTGAGTATATATATATATATATACATGTAATTGTACTTTATACACATACATACATATACAGTTATGTTACATATTTATGTATATACTAAATACTTCATATAAATAATTTTATACATAAATACATATACTAATGCATCACGTCCAAGGGTATATATATACATAGTCCAAATATACCTATAGTATACCATATAATAACAATATCAAGTGTATATATATATATATACAATACACTCATACATATACATACCATATAATAAAAATACTAAGTATATACTAATTTGGCCTCAACATATATATATACATATATATACCATACACGCATACATATACATACTATATGTTGAGGTTAAATTAGTATATACTTAGTATTTTTATTATATGGTATGTATATGTATGCGTGTATAGTATATATATTATATGCATGTACATACATGTACTTATAAGTTCTTATACAATTTATTTATATAAATTACGATAACATGTATACTTCACATATAAATATACCTTAAACATCTATACACATATATGAACATACATCTACAAGAAAGTACTCAAATTATACATATAGTTCTAAAATATATATACTTAGTATTTTTATTATATGATATGTATATGTATGCGTATATGGTATATATATATATATATATATATTATATGCATGTACATACATGTACTTATAAGTTCTTATACAATTTATTTGTATAAATTACTATAACATGTATACTTCACATATAAATATACCTTAAACATCTATACACATATATGAACATACATCTACAAGAAAGTACTCAAATTATACATATAGTTCTAAAATATATATACTTAGTATTTTTATTATATGATATGTATATGTATGCGTATATGGTATATATATATATATATATATATTATATGCATGTACATACATGTACTTATAAGTTCTTATACAATTTATTTGTATAAATTACTATAACATGTATACTTCACATATAAATATACCTTAAACATCTATACACATATATGAACATACATCTACAAGAAAGTACTCAAATTATACATATAGTTCTAAAATATATATACTTAGTATTTTTATTATATGATATGTATATGTATGCGTATATGGTATATATATATATATATATATATTATATGCATGTACATACATGTACTTATAAGTTCTTATACAATTTATTTGTATAAATTACTATAACATGTATACTTCACATATAAATATACCTTAAACATCTATACACATATATGAACATACATCTACAAGAAAGTACTCAAATTATACATATAGTTCTAAAATATATATACTTAGTATTTTTATTATATGATATGTATATGTATGCGTATATGGTATATATATATATATATATATATTATATGCATGTACATACATGTACTTATAAGTTCTTATACAATTTATTTGTATAAATTACTATAACATGTATACTTCACATATAAATATACCTTAAACATCTATACACATATATGAACATACATCTACAAGAAAGTACTCAAATTATACATATAGTTCTAAAATATATATACTTAGTATTTTTATTATATGATATGTATATGTATGCGTATATGGTATATATATATATATATATATATTATATGCATGTACATACATGTACTTATAAGTTCTTATACAATTTATTTGTATAAATTACTATAACATGTATACTTCACATATAAATATACCTTAAACATCTATACACATATATGAACATACATCTACAAGAAAGTACTCAAATTATACATATAGTTCTAAAATATATATACTTAGTATTTTTATTATATGATATGTATATGTATGCGTATATGGTATATATATATATATATATATATTATATGCATGTACATACATGTACTTATAAGTTCTTATACAATTTATTTGTATAAATTACTATAACATGTATACTTCACATATAAATATACCTTAAACATCTATACACATATATGAACATACATCTACAAGAAAGTACTCAAATTATACATATAGTTCTAAAATATATATACTTAGTATTTTTATTATATGATATGTATATGTATGCGTATATGGTATATATATATATATATATATATTATATGCATGTACATACATGTACTTATAAGTTCTTATACAATTTATTTGTATAAATTACTATAACATGTATACTTCACATATAAATATACCTTAAACATCTATACACATATATGAACATACATCTACAAGAAAGTACTCAAATTATACATATAGTTCTAAAATATATATACTTAGTATTTTTATTATATGATATGTATATGTATGCGTATATGGTATATATATATATATATATATATTATATGCATGTACATACATGTACTTATAAGTTCTTATACAATTTATTTGTATAAATTACTATAACATGTATACTTCACATATAAATATACCTTAAACATCTATACACATATATGAACATACATCTACAAGAAAGTACTCAAATTATACATATAGTTCTAAAATATATATACTTAGTATTTTTATTATATGATATGTATATGTATGCGTATATGGTATATATATATATATATATATATTATATGCATGTACATACATGTACTTATAAGTTCTTATACAATTTATTTGTATAAATTACTATAACATGTATACTTCACATATAAATATACCTTAAACATCTATACACATATATGAACATACATCTACAAGAAAGTACTCAAATTATACATATAGTTCTAAAATATATATACTTAGTATTTTTATTATATGATATGTATATGTATGCGTATATGGTATATATATATATATATATATATTATATGCATGTACATACATGTACTTATAAGTTCTTATACAATTTATTTGTATAAATTACTATAACATGTATACTTCACATATAAATATACCTTAAACATCTATACACATATATGAACATACATCTACAAGAAAGTACTCAAATTATACATATAGTTCTAAAATATATATACTTAGTATTTTTATTATATGATATGTATATGTATGCGTATATGGTATATATATATATATATATATATTATATGCATGTACATACATGTACTTATAAGTTCTTATACAATTTATTTGTATAAATTACTATAACATGTATACTTCACATATAAATATACCTTAAACATCTATACACATATATGAACATACATCTACAAGAAAGTACTCAAATTATACATATAGTTCTAAAATATATATACTTAGTATTTTTATTATATGATATGTATATGTATGCGTATATGGTATATATATATATATATATATATTATATGCATGTACATACATGTACTTATAAGTTCTTATACAATTTATTTGTATAAATTACTATAACATGTATACTTCACATATAAATATACCTTAAACATCTATACACATATATGAACATACATCTACAAGAAAGTACTCAAATTATACATATAGTTCTAAAATATATATACTTAGTATTTTTATTATATGATATGTATATGTATGCGTATATGGTATATATATATATATATATATATTATATGCATGTACATACATGTACTTATAAGTTCTTATACAATTTATTTGTATAAATTACTATAACATGTATACTTCACATATAAATATACCTTAAACATCTATACACATATATGAACATACATCTACAAGAAAGTACTCAAATTATACATATAGTTCTAAAATATATATACTTAGTATTTTTATTATATGATATGTATATGTATGCGTATATGGTATATATATATATATATATATATTATATGCATGTACATACATGTACTTATAAGTTCTTATACAATTTATTTGTATAAATTACTATAACATGTATACTTCACATATAAATATACCTTAAACATCTATACACATATATGAACATACATCTACAAGAAAGTACTCAAATTATACATATAGTTCTAAAATATATATACTTAGTATTTTTATTATATGATATGTATATGTATGCGTATATGGTATATATATATATATATATATATTATATGCATGTACATACATGTACTTATAAGTTCTTATACAATTTATTTGTATAAATTACTATAACATGTATACTTCACATATAAATATACCTTAAACATCTATACACATATATGAACATACATCTACAAGAAAGTACTCAAATTATACATATAGTTCTAAAATATATATACTTAGTATTTTTATTATATGATATGTATATGTATGCGTATATGGTATATATATATATATATATATATTATATGCATGTACATACATGTACTTATAAGTTCTTATACAATTTATTTGTATAAATTACTATAACATGTATACTTCACATATAAATATACCTTAAACATCTATACACATATATGAACATACATCTACAAGAAAGTACTCAAATTATACATATAGTTCTAAAATATATATACTTAGTATTTTTATTATATGATATGTATATGTATGCGTATATGGTATATATATATATATATATATATTATATGCATGTACATACATGTACTTATAAGTTCTTATACAATTTATTTGTATAAATTACTATAACATGTATACTTCACATATAAATATACCTTAAACATCTATACACATATATGAACATACATCTACAAGAAAGTACTCAAATTATACATATAGTTCTAAAATATATATACTTAGTATTTTTATTATATGATATGTATATGTATGCGTATATGGTATATATATATATATATATATATTATATGCATGTACATACATGTACTTATAAGTTCTTATACAATTTATTTGTATAAATTACTATAACATGTATACTTCACATATAAATATACCTTAAACATCTATACACATATATGAACATACATCTACAAGAAAGTACTCAAATTATACATATAGTTCTAAAATATATATACTTAGTATTTTTATTATATGATATGTATATGTATGCGTATATGGTATATATATATATATATATATATTATATGCATGTACATACATGTACTTATAAGTTCTTATACAATTTATTTGTATAAATTACTATAACATGTATACTTCACATATAAATATACCTTAAACATCTATACACATATATGAACATACATCTACAAGAAAGTACTCAAATTATACATATAGTTCTAAAATATATATACTTAGTATTTTTATTATATGATATGTATATGTATGCGTATATGGTATATATATATATATATATATATTATATGCATGTACATACATGTACTTATAAGTTCTTATACAATTTATTTGTATAAATTACTATAACATGTATACTTCACATATAAATATACCTTAAACATCTATACACATATATGAACATACATCTACAAGAAAGTACTCAAATTATACATATAGTTCTAAAATATATATACTTAGTATTTTTATTATATGATATGTATATGTATGCGTATATGGTATATATATATATATATATATATTATATGCATGTACATACATGTACTTATAAGTTCTTATACAATTTATTTGTATAAATTACTATAACATGTATACTTCACATATAAATATACCTTAAACATCTATACACATATATGAACATACATCTACAAGAAAGTACTCAAATTATACATATAGTTCTAAAATATATATACTTAGTATTTTTATTATATGATATGTATATGTATGCGTATATGGTATATATATATATATATATATATTATATGCATGTACATACATGTACTTATAAGTTCTTATACAATTTATTTGTATAAATTACTATAACATGTATACTTCACATATAAATATACCTTAAACATCTATACACATATATGAACATACATCTACAAGAAAGTACTCAAATTATACATATAGTTCTAAAATATATATACTTAGTATTTTTATTATATGATATGTATATGTATGCGTATATGGTATATATATATATATATATATATTATATGCATGTACATACATGTACTTATAAGTTCTTATACAATTTATTTGTATAAATTACTATAACATGTATACTTCACATATAAATATACCTTAAACATCTATACACATATATGAACATACATCTACAAGAAAGTACTCAAATTATACATATAGTTCTAAAATATATATACTTAGTATTTTTATTATATGATATGTATATGTATGCGTATATGGTATATATATATATATATATATATTATATGCATGTACATACATGTACTTATAAGTTCTTATACAATTTATTTGTATAAATTACTATAACATGTATACTTCACATATAAATATACCTTAAACATCTATACACATATATGAACATACATCTACAAGAAAGTACTCAAATTATACATATAGTTCTAAAATATATATACTTAGTATTTTTATTATATGATATGTATATGTATGCGTATATGGTATATATATATATATATATATATTATATGCATGTACATACATGTACTTATAAGTTCTTATACAATTTATTTGTATAAATTACTATAACATGTATACTTCACATATAAATATACCTTAAACATCTATACACATATATGAACATACATCTACAAGAAAGTACTCAAATTATACATATAGTTCTAAAATATATATACTTAGTATTTTTATTATATGATATGTATATGTATGCGTATATGGTATATATATATATATATATATATTATATGCATGTACATACATGTACTTATAAGTTCTTATACAATTTATTTGTATAAATTACTATAACATGTATACTTCACATATAAATATACCTTAAACATCTATACACATATATGAACATACATCTACAAGAAAGTACTCAAATTATACATATAGTTCTAAAATATATATACTTAGTATTTTTATTATATGATATGTATATGTATGCGTATATGGTATATATATATATATATATATATTATATGCATGTACATACATGTACTTATAAGTTCTTATACAATTTATTTGTATAAATTACTATAACATGTATACTTCACATATAAATATACCTTAAACATCTATACACATATATGAACATACATCTACAAGAAAGTACTCAAATTATACATATAGTTCTAAAATATATATACTTAGTATTTTTATTATATGATATGTATATGTATGCGTATATGGTATATATATATATATATATATATTATATGCATGTACATACATGTACTTATAAGTTCTTATACAATTTATTTGTATAAATTACTATAACATGTATACTTCACATATAAATATACCTTAAACATCTATACACATATATGAACATACATCTACAAGAAAGTACTCAAATTATACATATAGTTCTAAAATATATATACTTAGTATTTTTATTATATGATATGTATATGTATGCGTATATGGTATATATATATATATATATATATTATATGCATGTACATACATGTACTTATAAGTTCTTATACAATTTATTTGTATAAATTACTATAACATGTATACTTCACATATAAATATACCTTAAACATCTATACACATATATGAACATACATCTACAAGAAAGTACTCAAATTATACATATAGTTCTAAAATATATATACTTAGTATTTTTATTATATGATATGTATATGTATGCGTATATGGTATATATATATATATATATATATTATATGCATGTACATACATGTACTTATAAGTTCTTATACAATTTATTTGTATAAATTACTATAACATGTATACTTCACATATAAATATACCTTAAACATCTATACACATATATGAACATACATCTACAAGAAAGTACTCAAATTATACATATAGTTCTAAAATATATATACTTAGTATTTTTATTATATGATATGTATATGTATGCGTATATGGTATATATATATATATATATATATTATATGCATGTACATACATGTACTTATAAGTTCTTATACAATTTATTTGTATAAATTACTATAACATGTATACTTCACATATAAATATACCTTAAACATCTATACACATATATGAACATACATCTACAAGAAAGTACTCAAATTATACATATAGTTCTAAAATATATATACTTAGTATTTTTATTATATGATATGTATATGTATGCGTATATGGTATATATATATATATATATATATTATATGCATGTACATACATGTACTTATAAGTTCTTATACAATTTATTTGTATAAATTACTATAACATGTATACTTCACATATAAATATACCTTAAACATCTATACACATATATGAACATACATCTACAAGAAAGTACTCAAATTATACATATAGTTCTAAAATATATATACTTAGTATTTTTATTATATGATATGTATATGTATGCGTATATGGTATATATATATATATATATATATTATATGCATGTACATACATGTACTTATAAGTTCTTATACAATTTATTTGTATAAATTACTATAACATGTATACTTCACATATAAATATACCTTAAACATCTATACACATATATGAACATACATCTACAAGAAAGTACTCAAATTATACATATAGTTCTAAAATATATATACTTAGTATTTTTATTATATGATATGTATATGTATGCGTATATGGTATATATATATATATATATATATTATATGCATGTACATACATGTACTTATAAGTTCTTATACAATTTATTTGTATAAATTACTATAACATGTATACTTCACATATAAATATACCTTAAACATCTATACACATATATGAACATACATCTACAAGAAAGTACTCAAATTATACATATAGTTCTAAAATATATATACTTAGTATTTTTATTATATGATATGTATATGTATGCGTATATGGTATATATATATATATATATATATTATATGCATGTACATACATGTACTTATAAGTTCTTATACAATTTATTTGTATAAATTACTATAACATGTATACTTCACATATAAATATACCTTAAACATCTATACACATATATGAACATACATCTACAAGAAAGTACTCAAATTATACATATAGTTCTAAAATATATATACTTAGTATTTTTATTATATGATATGTATATGTATGCGTATATGGTATATATATATATATATATATATTATATGCATGTACATACATGTACTTATAAGTTCTTATACAATTTATTTGTATAAATTACTATAACATGTATACTTCACATATAAATATACCTTAAACATCTATACACATATATGAACATACATCTACAAGAAAGTACTCAAATTATACATATAGTTCTAAAATATATATACTTAGTATTTTTATTATATGATATGTATATGTATGCGTATATGGTATATATATATATATATATATATTATATGCATGTACATACATGTACTTATAAGTTCTTATACAATTTATTTGTATAAATTACTATAACATGTATACTTCACATATAAATATACCTTAAACATCTATACACATATATGAACATACATCTACAAGAAAGTACTCAAATTATACATATAGTTCTAAAATATATATACTTAGTATTTTTATTATATGATATGTATATGTATGCGTATATGGTATATATATATATATATATATATTATATGCATGTACATACATGTACTTATAAGTTCTTATACAATTTATTTGTATAAATTACTATAACATGTATACTTCACATATAAATATACCTTAAACATCTATACACATATATGAACATACATCTACAAGAAAGTACTCAAATTATACATATAGTTCTAAAATATATATACTTAGTATTTTTATTATATGATATGTATATGTATGCGTATATGGTATATATATATATATATATATATTATATGCATGTACATACATGTACTTATAAGTTCTTATACAATTTATTTGTATAAATTACTATAACATGTATACTTCACATATAAATATACCTTAAACATCTATACACATATATGAACATACATCTACAAGAAAGTACTCAAATTATACATATAGTTCTAAAATATATATACTTAGTATTTTTATTATATGATATGTATATGTATGCGTATATGGTATATATATATATATATATATATTATATGCATGTACATACATGTACTTATAAGTTCTTATACAATTTATTTGTATAAATTACTATAACATGTATACTTCACATATAAATATACCTTAAACATCTATACACATATATGAACATACATCTACAAGAAAGTACTCAAATTATACATATAGTTCTAAAATATATATACTTAGTATTTTTATTATATGATATGTATATGTATGCGTATATGGTATATATATATATATATATATATTATATGCATGTACATACATGTACTTATAAGTTCTTATACAATTTATTTGTATAAATTACTATAACATGTATACTTCACATATAAATATACCTTAAACATCTATACACATATATGAACATACATCTACAAGAAAGTACTCAAATTATACATATAGTTCTAAAATATATATACTTAGTATTTTTATTATATGATATGTATATGTATGCGTATATGGTATATATATATATATATATATATTATATGCATGTACATACATGTACTTATAAGTTCTTATACAATTTATTTGTATAAATTACTATAACATGTATACTTCACATATAAATATACCTTAAACATCTATACACATATATGAACATACATCTACAAGAAAGTACTCAAATTATACATATAGTTCTAAAATATATATACTTAGTATTTTTATTATATGATATGTATATGTATGCGTATATGGTATATATATATATATATATATATTATATGCATGTACATACATGTACTTATAAGTTCTTATACAATTTATTTGTATAAATTACTATAACATGTATACTTCACATATAAATATACCTTAAACATCTATACACATATATGAACATACATCTACAAGAAAGTACTCAAATTATACATATAGTTCTAAAATATATATACTTAGTATTTTTATTATATGATATGTATATGTATGCGTATATGGTATATATATATATATATATATATTATATGCATGTACATACATGTACTTATAAGTTCTTATACAATTTATTTGTATAAATTACTATAACATGTATACTTCACATATAAATATACCTTAAACATCTATACACATATATGAACATACATCTACAAGAAAGTACTCAAATTATACATATAGTTCTAAAATATATATACTTAGTATTTTTATTATATGATATGTATATGTATGCGTATATGGTATATATATATATATATATATATTATATGCATGTACATACATGTACTTATAAGTTCTTATACAATTTATTTGTATAAATTACTATAACATGTATACTTCACATATAAATATACCTTAAACATCTATACACATATATGAACATACATCTACAAGAAAGTACTCAAATTATACATATAGTTCTAAAATATATATACTTAGTATTTTTATTATATGATATGTATATGTATGCGTATATGGTATATATATATATATATATATATTATATGCATGTACATACATGTACTTATAAGTTCTTATACAATTTATTTGTATAAATTACTATAACATGTATACTTCACATATAAATATACCTTAAACATCTATACACATATATGAACATACATCTACAAGAAAGTACTCAAATTATACATATAGTTCTAAAATATATATACTTAGTATTTTTATTATATGATATGTATATGTATGCGTATATGGTATATATATATATATATATATATTATATGCATGTACATACATGTACTTATAAGTTCTTATACAATTTATTTGTATAAATTACTATAACATGTATACTTCACATATAAATATACCTTAAACATCTATACACATATATGAACATACATCTACAAGAAAGTACTCAAATTATACATATAGTTCTAAAATATATATACTTAGTATTTTTATTATATGATATGTATATGTATGCGTATATGGTATATATATATATATATATATATTATATGCATGTACATACATGTACTTATAAGTTCTTATACAATTTATTTGTATAAATTACTATAACATGTATACTTCACATATAAATATACCTTAAACATCTATACACATATATGAACATACATCTACAAGAAAGTACTCAAATTATACATATAGTTCTAAAATATATATACTTAGTATTTTTATTATATGATATGTATATGTATGCGTATATGGTATATATATATATATATATATATTATATGCATGTACATACATGTACTTATAAGTTCTTATACAATTTATTTGTATAAATTACTATAACATGTATACTTCACATATAAATATACCTTAAACATCTATACACATATATGAACATACATCTACAAGAAAGTACTCAAATTATACATATAGTTCTAAAATATATATACTTAGTATTTTTATTATATGATATGTATATGTATGCGTATATGGTATATATATATATATATATATATTATATGCATGTACATACATGTACTTATAAGTTCTTATACAATTTATTTGTATAAATTACTATAACATGTATACTTCACATATAAATATACCTTAAACATCTATACACATATATGAACATACATCTACAAGAAAGTACTCAAATTATACATATAGTTCTAAAATATATATACTTAGTATTTTTATTATATGATATGTATATGTATGCGTATATGGTATATATATATATATATATATATTATATGCATGTACATACATGTACTTATAAGTTCTTATACAATTTATTTGTATAAATTACTATAACATGTATACTTCACATATAAATATACCTTAAACATCTATACACATATATGAACATACATCTACAAGAAAGTACTCAAATTATACATATAGTTCTAAAATATATATACTTAGTATTTTTATTATATGATATGTATATGTATGCGTATATGGTATATATATATATATATATATATTATATGCATGTACATACATGTACTTATAAGTTCTTATACAATTTATTTGTATAAATTACTATAACATGTATACTTCACATATAAATATACCTTAAACATCTATACACATATATGAACATACATCTACAAGAAAGTACTCAAATTATACATATAGTTCTAAAATATATATACTTAGTATTTTTATTATATGATATGTATATGTATGCGTATATGGTATATATATATATATATATATATTATATGCATGTACATACATGTACTTATAAGTTCTTATACAATTTATTTGTATAAATTACTATAACATGTATACTTCACATATAAATATACCTTAAACATCTATACACATATATGAACATACATCTACAAGAAAGTACTCAAATTATACATATAGTTCTAAAATATATATACTTAGTATTTTTATTATATGATATGTATATGTATGCGTATATGGTATATATATATATATATATATATTATATGCATGTACATACATGTACTTATAAGTTCTTATACAATTTATTTGTATAAATTACTATAACATGTATACTTCACATATAAATATACCTTAAACATCTATACACATATATGAACATACATCTACAAGAAAGTACTCAAATTATACATATAGTTCTAAAATATATATACTTAGTATTTTTATTATATGATATGTATATGTATGCGTATATGGTATATATATATATATATATATATTATATGCATGTACATACATGTACTTATAAGTTCTTATACAATTTATTTGTATAAATTACTATAACATGTATACTTCACATATAAATATACCTTAAACATCTATACACATATATGAACATACATCTACAAGAAAGTACTCAAATTATACATATAGTTCTAAAATATATATACTTAGTATTTTTATTATATGATATGTATATGTATGCGTATATGGTATATATATATATATATATATATTATATGCATGTACATACATGTACTTATAAGTTCTTATACAATTTATTTGTATAAATTACTATAACATGTATACTTCACATATAAATATACCTTAAACATCTATACACATATATGAACATACATCTACAAGAAAGTACTCAAATTATACATATAGTTCTAAAATATATATACTTAGTATTTTTATTATATGATATGTATATGTATGCGTATATGGTATATATATATATATATATATATTATATGCATGTACATACATGTACTTATAAGTTCTTATACAATTTATTTGTATAAATTACTATAACATGTATACTTCACATATAAATATACCTTAAACATCTATACACATATATGAACATACATCTACAAGAAAGTACTCAAATTATACATATAGTTCTAAAATATATATACTTAGTATTTTTATTATATGATATGTATATGTATGCGTATATGGTATATATATATATATATATATATTATATGCATGTACATACATGTACTTATAAGTTCTTATACAATTTATTTGTATAAATTACTATAACATGTATACTTCACATATAAATATACCTTAAACATCTATACACATATATGAACATACATCTACAAGAAAGTACTCAAATTATACATATAGTTCTAAAATATATATACTTAGTATTTTTATTATATGATATGTATATGTATGCGTATATGGTATATATATATATATATATATATTATATGCATGTACATACATGTACTTATAAGTTCTTATACAATTTATTTGTATAAATTACTATAACATGTATACTTCACATATAAATATACCTTAAACATCTATACACATATATGAACATACATCTACAAGAAAGTACTCAAATTATACATATAGTTCTAAAATATATATACTTAGTATTTTTATTATATGATATGTATATGTATGCGTATATGGTATATATATATATATATATATATTATATGCATGTACATACATGTACTTATAAGTTCTTATACAATTTATTTGTATAAATTACTATAACATGTATACTTCACATATAAATATACCTTAAACATCTATACACATATATGAACATACATCTACAAGAAAGTACTCAAATTATACATATAGTTCTAAAATATATATACTTAGTATTTTTATTATATGATATGTATATGTATGCGTATATGGTATATATATATATATATATATATTATATGCATGTACATACATGTACTTATAAGTTCTTATACAATTTATTTGTATAAATTACTATAACATGTATACTTCACATATAAATATACCTTAAACATCTATACACATATATGAACATACATCTACAAGAAAGTACTCAAATTATACATATAGTTCTAAAATATATATACTTAGTATTTTTATTATATGATATGTATATGTATGCGTATATGGTATATATATATATATATATATATTATATGCATGTACATACATGTACTTATAAGTTCTTATACAATTTATTTGTATAAATTACTATAACATGTATACTTCACATATAAATATACCTTAAACATCTATACACATATATGAACATACATCTACAAGAAAGTACTCAAATTATACATATAGTTCTAAAATATATATACTTAGTATTTTTATTATATGATATGTATATGTATGCGTATATGGTATATATATATATATATATATATTATATGCATGTACATACATGTACTTATAAGTTCTTATACAATTTATTTGTATAAATTACTATAACATGTATACTTCACATATAAATATACCTTAAACATCTATACACATATATGAACATACATCTACAAGAAAGTACTCAAATTATACATATAGTTCTAAAATATATATACTTAGTATTTTTATTATATGATATGTATATGTATGCGTATATGGTATATATATATATATATATATATTATATGCATGTACATACATGTACTTATAAGTTCTTATACAATTTATTTGTATAAATTACTATAACATGTATACTTCACATATAAATATACCTTAAACATCTATACACATATATGAACATACATCTACAAGAAAGTACTCAAATTATACATATAGTTCTAAAATATATATACTTAGTATTTTTATTATATGATATGTATATGTATGCGTATATGGTATATATATATATATATATATATTATATGCATGTACATACATGTACTTATAAGTTCTTATACAATTTATTTGTATAAATTACTATAACATGTATACTTCACATATAAATATACCTTAAACATCTATACACATATATGAACATACATCTACAAGAAAGTACTCAAATTATACATATAGTTCTAAAATATATATACTTAGTATTTTTATTATATGATATGTATATGTATGCGTATATGGTATATATATATATATATATATATTATATGCATGTACATACATGTACTTATAAGTTCTTATACAATTTATTTGTATAAATTACTATAACATGTATACTTCACATATAAATATACCTTAAACATCTATACACATATATGAACATACATCTACAAGAAAGTACTCAAATTATACATATAGTTCTAAAATATATATACTTAGTATTTTTATTATATGATATGTATATGTATGCGTATATGGTATATATATATATATATATATATTATATGCATGTACATACATGTACTTATAAGTTCTTATACAATTTATTTGTATAAATTACTATAACATGTATACTTCACATATAAATATACCTTAAACATCTATACACATATATGAACATACATCTACAAGAAAGTACTCAAATTATACATATAGTTCTAAAATATATATACTTAGTATTTTTATTATATGATATGTATATGTATGCGTATATGGTATATATATATATATATATATATTATATGCATGTACATACATGTACTTATAAGTTCTTATACAATTTATTTGTATAAATTACTATAACATGTATACTTCACATATAAATATACCTTAAACATCTATACACATATATGAACATACATCTACAAGAAAGTACTCAAATTATACATATAGTTCTAAAATATATATACTTAGTATTTTTATTATATGATATGTATATGTATGCGTATATGGTATATATATATATATATATATATTATATGCATGTACATACATGTACTTATAAGTTCTTATACAATTTATTTGTATAAATTACTATAACATGTATACTTCACATATAAATATACCTTAAACATCTATACACATATATGAACATACATCTACAAGAAAGTACTCAAATTATACATATAGTTCTAAAATATATATACTTAGTATTTTTATTATATGATATGTATATGTATGCGTATATGGTATATATATATATATATATATATTATATGCATGTACATACATGTACTTATAAGTTCTTATACAATTTATTTGTATAAATTACTATAACATGTATACTTCACATATAAATATACCTTAAACATCTATACACATATATGAACATACATCTACAAGAAAGTACTCAAATTATACATATAGTTCTAAAATATATATACTTAGTATTTTTATTATATGATATGTATATGTATGCGTATATGGTATATATATATATATATATATATTATATGCATGTACATACATGTACTTATAAGTTCTTATACAATTTATTTGTATAAATTACTATAACATGTATACTTCACATATAAATATACCTTAAACATCTATACACATATATGAACATACATCTACAAGAAAGTACTCAAATTATACATATAGTTCTAAAATATATATACTTAGTATTTTTATTATATGATATGTATATGTATGCGTATATGGTATATATATATATATATATATATTATATGCATGTACATACATGTACTTATAAGTTCTTATACAATTTATTTGTATAAATTACTATAACATGTATACTTCACATATAAATATACCTTAAACATCTATACACATATATGAACATACATCTACAAGAAAGTACTCAAATTATACATATAGTTCTAAAATATATATACTTAGTATTTTTATTATATGATATGTATATGTATGCGTATATGGTATATATATATATATATATATATTATATGCATGTACATACATGTACTTATAAGTTCTTATACAATTTATTTGTATAAATTACTATAACATGTATACTTCACATATAAATATACCTTAAACATCTATACACATATATGAACATACATCTACAAGAAAGTACTCAAATTATACATATAGTTCTAAAATATATATACTTAGTATTTTTATTATATGATATGTATATGTATGCGTATATGGTATATATATATATATATATATATTATATGCATGTACATACATGTACTTATAAGTTCTTATACAATTTATTTGTATAAATTACTATAACATGTATACTTCACATATAAATATACCTTAAACATCTATACACATATATGAACATACATCTACAAGAAAGTACTCAAATTATACATATAGTTCTAAAATATATATACTTAGTATTTTTATTATATGATATGTATATGTATGCGTATATGGTATATATATATATATATATATATTATATGCATGTACATACATGTACTTATAAGTTCTTATACAATTTATTTGTATAAATTACTATAACATGTATACTTCACATATAAATATACCTTAAACATCTATACACATATATGAACATACATCTACAAGAAAGTACTCAAATTATACATATAGTTCTAAAATATATATACTTAGTATTTTTATTATATGATATGTATATGTATGCGTATATGGTATATATATATATATATATATATTATATGCATGTACATACATGTACTTATAAGTTCTTATACAATTTATTTGTATAAATTACTATAACATGTATACTTCACATATAAATATACCTTAAACATCTATACACATATATGAACATACATCTACAAGAAAGTACTCAAATTATACATATAGTTCTAAAATATATATACTTAGTATTTTTATTATATGATATGTATATGTATGCGTATATGGTATATATATATATATATATATATTATATGCATGTACATACATGTACTTATAAGTTCTTATACAATTTATTTGTATAAATTACTATAACATGTATACTTCACATATAAATATACCTTAAACATCTATACACATATATGAACATACATCTACAAGAAAGTACTCAAATTATACATATAGTTCTAAAATATATATACTTAGTATTTTTATTATATGATATGTATATGTATGCGTATATGGTATATATATATATATATATATATTATATGCATGTACATACATGTACTTATAAGTTCTTATACAATTTATTTGTATAAATTACTATAACATGTATACTTCACATATAAATATACCTTAAACATCTATACACATATATGAACATACATCTACAAGAAAGTACTCAAATTATACATATAGTTCTAAAATATATATACTTAGTATTTTTATTATATGATATGTATATGTATGCGTATATGGTATATATATATATATATATATATTATATGCATGTACATACATGTACTTATAAGTTCTTATACAATTTATTTGTATAAATTACTATAACATGTATACTTCACATATAAATATACCTTAAACATCTATACACATATATGAACATACATCTACAAGAAAGTACTCAAATTATACATATAGTTCTAAAATATATATACTTAGTATTTTTATTATATGATATGTATATGTATGCGTATATGGTATATATATATATATATATATATTATATGCATGTACATACATGTACTTATAAGTTCTTATACAATTTATTTGTATAAATTACTATAACATGTATACTTCACATATAAATATACCTTAAACATCTATACACATATATGAACATACATCTACAAGAAAGNTAACTGCTTACCCATTAATGGGTAGTGTCGCTCCTTGGTGGGTGGCGAAGGAGAGACCGATGGCTGGCCATTATACTGACTTTAATAGTGGTTGAGCATCTCCTTTATGTTGGCCGTTGCTGTCGACACTTCCTATTGTGCTTCTAAGCTACAAACATCTTGGGAATCTGTTAGATCTTAAATGTAATCGTAATAAGTTTTCAAATACATTAATAATAATTCTACTCTATAATGAGGATCTAGAATAGTTGTTATAAGATAAGTACGAGAAATGTTTTTATAATAAGTTAACCACTTTAACGTTATATCGCATACGCATGTGTGTAGGTTTGGGTTCTTATGAGCCTAAAATAGCATGTTAAGTATATTGATGGCTGAAATAACAAACAAATGAACACTAGGCTTGTAAACCTGCAAGAAAATCTTAGTAATATCATGAAAAACTTTCAAAACTTTCAAAACATTTAATAATTAGATACAAATATCCCATTTACTAGGGAAAATGTCAACTTCTTACATGTTGTATATTGTGAAGTTACAAAACAGTTCACTATAAGGAACTGTGCTATACAATAACTCGTAAGTCGAGTTCTAATGGTATTGCACATCTATTTTAAACTTCTGGGGCCTCTTCCTACGCTCTATACAGAAGTTTCTCCACTTTTTGTGAAGGGATGACTTCTCTGTTATTGTCTTAACGATGTTCTTGATTGGAGTTATACTGTTATGCAAAGCTGCAATGTTGTCATCCTTGATACATAAGTTAAGACTATGATATCCACAACGTATGTGGAAAACCCACCCCTTCTCCTTCGTCCCCCCTAAATGTTTGTTGATAGTAATTTTGCAAATTACATATTGATGTAGTATTGATACTTGCATTATCAAAACCAATAGAAAAAATTTTCCTCATTAATCTATACTCATTTAAGATTTCTCTAATAATTTTATAGATGTTTTGTGCCATGTGNATAGTCATTTATTAAGTTGCTAGCCATCATCTATCTAGTAAACAGTAACACTTATATAAGAATTATTACAAAAATGATCTATCCATATGTTTGCACATATGGACACAAATGTATCGAGTGAAGCAAACTTACCTGCGAGCTCCCTTTTGCCTTTGTGGTAAAGCTCTTATGTGGCTCGGGTTAACATGCTACAACTAAGTTGTTGCGGGGTAAGGTTAAACGTCTCTTACTTGTAGCAGCTCTGTTACTCTAATACACTCGTATTGAATAACAAGTGCATATTGGCTAGGTACTACGCCAAGTTATACTTATGCCTCTCTTAATTGTGCCTCATCAGCAATTATCCAAACGAACTGCCGCTTCGGGTGATCTATTGCTGCGTACTGTCTATTGCTGCGTACTGTCTATTTCTACTTCCTTGGGATGCTTCAACCTTTAGTGCCTATTAAGAGTACCATATCTCTCTCTTGTTTTCCAAAAGTAACTCGCATTGTAGTAGCTGCAGAATACCCTTAAATTCCCCTTCTCATTTATACCTTTATGAAAATGCATAGTAAAAATATTAGATTTACGGGGTTTAGAGGGCTTACCTAAGCCTCCAGGTCTCAAACTATTAAGGGCATGCTATCTCATATGTTACTCATTTGTTTCGGGAATCATTTCTATCTTATCCTCAAACATGCTCATGGGGCAACTTATCCATAAGGGTTCAAATCCAGTGGGGTTGTGTAGGGATACTCATGTGAAGAGGTTTGAATCTAGGAGGATGTTCGAGGACACTCATGCGTAAAGGTTCAAACCTAAAAAGTAGTATGCCTCAATAACTCATGCGTTGAGGTTCAAGCTCAAAACCAAGAGATGGTGCGCTTTGATAACTTATACATTGAGGTTCAAGATCGAAGCTGATGGAATGTTGACCTCTGGCCCTCTTACTCACGTGCACCTCCGAGGCCTTCACTTTAATCTCCCGTTTGCCTATTGAGGACAAAACACAGTATACAGAAGAACAATGGGCAAACTCCTTAAGAACCCAGCTCATATACACCCTGCTCTATTCTAATCCTTATGCCATCACCGACTACTCATGTGCTAAGGCCTACCAGCCGAGTGCCGAGGTCAAGGTTAATATACACCAAGCCCTGATTCAACCTATAGGAATTTCATGTGCCAAAACGGACCTACCGAGTATCGAAGACGAGGCCCCTACACGCCGGGTTCTTCTCTTTTGGCCTACTAAATAGCAGCATCCCCTTATTACCCAGCAATTTCAGATACTACCCATCTACAATCGCCATACCTTGAACCCAGCTCAACTGCCGTGCCTTAAGATTCACTAGTATAAACTCATTGACAAGTTGCCACCTATCCATCACTTCTTCCGACATTGTATTATTTTTCCTTTTCGTCATTTGTCCTATTTACCCCTTACGTACATACTAGGAATCCCTTTCCTTTTTTATCCTTTTTTTTTATTTTCCTTATTTGTAATATTGCCTTAGAAACTTATTATAAATAGTCTCTTTTCACTGTAGCTGAAATATCTTACATTCCTATCAGATATTGAATACATTTGTTTTTATGAGATATTCCTCTCCGAGTATAATCTCTTTACACTCTTATCTAACATTGTCGAGTAACTTGAGATTAGTGGCAAGTAGACCTTAACATTTGCTTATATGTCATATCAAGCGAAATATTGAGTCGTATTGTGTTTGTTGGTAAATCACATCCTCCAAGCAACTTCACGTAAGCTACTATATTATGTTTACCGACCACTCCATCCTCTTTTCTTCGATCTCTCAAAAGACTTATTTGGTTCCCATTCCCTATGGTAAGTCTTACTTATTACTGAGCTCCTAGGCACATCAGAAGCCAGGAGGCGATGTATCTCGTTGTTCAACATTCTCCATCACCTCATGTGCCCTCTATACATTTAGGTCATATTCGTAATTCAAGTGCACTTGAACTTCACTGAACCATTGTAACTCAAACAACGTACTTATTATAATGCTTTTACCCTTACCTTTCCCACTAGAAGAGAAACTATGCTTTTTTGAGGAGAAAGTATGGTAAAAGAATCATTCCATGGATATAAACATTTTTTTTCTTTTCTTGTTTACTACAAGAAAGATTTATGATTGAATGACAAGAAGAAATTGCAAAGCAATGTAAAATGAAAATTATTTAATGAGTAAATATATGCAAATGTTTTGGTAATTTGGTTAATGTAAATGGTTCAATGAAATAGAATAAGGAATTATGCTCAGAGCCTTGTGATAACCGATATAAATATTTATGTAAGAGTGTTTTACAATTGCAAAATGCGAAGGTAAAATAAAAAAAGTAGAAAGTTTAAGGTTTTTATGAAGGAACGATAACTTTTACACCCTCCGATTTATAAGTAACGGAAAAGTTTATACATCTCATTTAAATTTTCAAATTTTGAATTGAAACTGTTGATACAAGGCAATATTTGAATTCTCAAAATTCCATCAAACACTTCATATGCATCAACATCTGAAATTTTTTTTCAGCACAAAACACATTGCACCATTGAAATTATCCGAGTACTTTACACGCTATTCAACTTTGAAAATTACAATTGATCTTTCCACAAATTCGACCGACAAAGAAAATGCATGTAGGAATACATGCATGGAGACAATGTCTGAACTTCTGAAAAAGCAAGAAAATTCTCCTAAAGAACTTTAAACGGAGGAAAAAAGCTAATGCCATCTAATGATGTGACGTGTGACTAAGGGAAAAAGGAAGTACTATGTCTAAACTATGAAATGTTGTGTTGATTTTTTTTTTTTTTTTAAGTTGGCCAAATCATGAATCGTAACCAACGGTTCCAACACTTTGAATTATTACAACCCTTAAGACTCAATAATTTAAGAGATAGTTTAAGCCTAGCTATATTTGAATCGAATCGGTTCATGGTTTAAAAGCTACCTTTATATAGGTCCAAATGCATATGTATCTCGAACGATAAACTTGTATCCTACACCCAAATTTTTTAGTTTCGAACAAGTAATTTTATGAATTGAACGAGTCTTCTCTATTGAAAAGGCATTTCACCAAATTCCAAGTTTTCACCGTTTCCCTCTATGCTCATGCCCACACGATAACTTGAATTTTAGAGCCTTGATTTCTTTCATGCTTTTTCCCCCTTTTGGTTATTTTCGTGAATTTTTGTTCCATTTATTAAATAATTTAATCAAATATCCTAGTAACTCTATTATATTTAAAGAAAAGACTCAATGGTATTAAGGCACAAATAATAGTGGGAAAAACTACTTAAAAATTAATAATTATATTTTCATATATTAAAATTTTATCAATATTTATACAGAAACTGACACATGTAAAGGGCAGAAGGGCTAACTAAGAATGACGTAAGCCAAGTACAGGTACAAAAAGTGACGAAAAAAGTGAAATTTACACGAGAGAAGGAACAAATTAGTTCTTGTGAAGGACCATCTGATGATTCTCCAATTTTGGATGGAAAATGTACGCCAATCAGAAGAATCAGAAGGATTTATGCATTATTACAATGGTCTCACGATAGCCAAAACTATAACCATAATACACAGTAGCAGTCAATTTCGATAATGGAAACGTAGGTGATCTTTCATAGGATTATTGCAACTTGGGTTAACACTTGCATTCAACTGCCAGGTCTACAGTTACCTCCTGCTCATGCCAACTGAAATCCCCTCTTGCTAGTACCACATCCAATAAGGTAAGTTTTCGCGCCTCAACAGTGCTGGATGATCCTGAGCTCATATGTGTTAACAGTGGCATAGATTTGAGATTCGTCCCTGAAATTCCCCGATCCACGCCATTGTTATTTGTAAATCTGCATATTCCAGCATTCGTTCCCCCACAAATAATGCCACACAAATCGTTGAAACATCCAAATTATGAGGATACTCTATGCTCAAAACCTGCATGCCATGCCATATGCTCGTATTCTAAAGGTAAAAGCCTCTTCTGCATAGATGGCAAGGAGGCAGAGCCATGAATAGTATGGTTTCGATCACCTCAACCTACTTAAAGGAGCCCTCTTCTTCTCTTGTAATCACTCACTGTCAGTGTAAGTATATGCCGTCTACCATCATTCTCCGAGACTCGACATCCAACCGTTGCTTCTATCCTTTGTTTTCTTGCCATGAAGCCAATCAAAGCTCCATGGGCTCCACCGTATTTCTGGAGAGAAGTCAAAGTAATCGGCAGTTCAAAGTCGTGGAGCATATTTGACTCCGTACCAACATCAACAGGAGCACTTGTGTCAACCAATTTTCCTGCATCGGCAGCAGCTTCTAAAGCAGCAGCAGTTGCTTGCATACCTGCTTCTGCAGCTCCTGCTCCATTCTCATTACCCTGCACATCTGCCAATGGACCATTTACACCATCACTGGTAACAGCAGTCTCATTTCCTTCGCTGGTTTTTGAGACATAATAATTCCTTGACCTTGTCCATCTTCTTGAAAAAGGATCATAGCCAGCCTCTCCGGCTTTAAGAGCCGTGTTGACAGGCTTCAATTCTGAAGCATTCTTAAAGTTTTCAAACCTGTTCTTTCTATTCATTTCAGCCAGCCTGATAGCTTTAGCATCAGCCTTTTGAGTTCGCGAGGCTTCCAACTGCTGCAATCTTTCTTTAATTCTTTCCACCTCCACCGCGTCTTGCTTATACTGAGCAACCTCCAACTCTCTCCTCAGCCTATCCTTCTCAGCAGCAACATTGAGTGGCCTAGAAGAGGCTGATTTCTTCTGCTGCAACATCTGCTTCACAGTTGCAGCAGAGTAGACATATGTGCTGCTACTCTGTATAGCATTTTTCTTCTCCAACACATCTTGCTTTGTTGGCATTTTACCACCATGTCGCTCCACCTCCCTAAGCAGCTGATTGAACTCCTCCTCAAGCGGTGGCGAATCTGACACCATTGCCATCTGCCACCTAGCAGCAGAATTTTCATTGCCCCAAACAACATTTAAATACTTGTGTGTGGTTTTATTTTCAAGCTTATATATTCGATCAGGATCAGAGGCGTCAACATTTCTGACCATGCAGAGCCGATAGATAGGTTGTTTACTTTTTGACATCCCAATACCGACCCTTACATAGCATCCAACTATCAACTCCTCAAAGAACGGTTCCATAAACCATTTAGCAAGCTTTGACCTCCGAATAGTTATTTCCTTTATATCCTCAAACTTAAGCCTCTCAGAATCAGGTGCCCTATCATCATCACTATCAACCAAGCCCCCATCACCCATTGATTCTTCATCTTCACTGTCCAATCGACTTTCACTTTCACTCTGACTGGAGTTGCTCAGACTAGCAGCACCAAAGGCCTTCCGCTTCACTGGTGAAAACTCTCGCTTGCCAGAAGCTCCTCCTTTAGATGTATCTCTTAGTCTACGGTGACCATCTGGGTCTTGCTGCTTCAATCTTTTTGCCCTCAACTCATTCAAGGCACCATCCTTGGCAGCCGCTTTGTCTGCAGATCTGGCTGATGAACGGACTCGAGATTGAAGGGGTGGAGTTTGCTTCCTCGATTGAGTAGCATTCTCTCTTTCCCGCTTTGACCGTATCTTATCCTTAAAATCTTTATCCACTTTCTTATCAGCCCGATCTGACAAGATCATCTCTCTCTCCAATTCAGTCATCTGAGCAAGCTGCTCACGATCATCATCATTCTTGTATAGATCACTACCAACATCGGAGTCGCTACTAGCACCATCACGATCAGACCGGTAATCACCATCTTCTTCCAAACTTCCCTGATCATCATCTCTCTCAGTAGATTCAAATCTTTTCTTCAAAGGAACCTGAGACCCAGATGGCTTTCTGCTCGAATAACCACGATCATCATCAGAATCATCATCCCTGGAGTCACTTCCCTGATCTGAATATGATCCCTCGTGTCGCCGTCTAGATGAAGAAAATGACTGCCGTTTTCTCCCAGATGCATTGGTTCTGCCTGCAGCCTCTAAGAGCAGGTTTTCCAAGTCTGCCATGATTTACCTGACATTTAGAGGGAAAAAGAATTTACTCAATTTGAAATAAAAGACAATAACTACACAAACCTCTTAAAATTAATGTTTTATTGACAATGGGCACTAATCAAGTGCTCTAGTGTAAGATGTTATTGCACTCACAAAAAGTTGTATAGAAAAAAAATAAATAACAAAAGGAAACCACTACACAAGCTACCTAAATCACAGATTAATGGTGATCAAGGAAGAGAGCATAAAGAACTGCTGAACTGCACTGCTAATTCTCTTTAGGCATATAGCCTATCGCAAAAGAGAGGAAAAACAAGTTGGCACTTTCATCGCTGTAGCAGAACATAGGATGACTCCTGTGGCAGCTTCAACCATGGAGGCAGAAGTTTCATCCTAACCCAGCGTTGTGAAACATATTTTCCCTCAAATTAAGCTACAACAAACTCACTGGAATTTTAAAAGCAGTCAGGCATCTACCTCAGAAAACCCTTTCTAGAAATCCCACATCAACAGAATCTCCTCTAAAACAACAATCTACTTCCACAGTTTCCAGTTGTGCTTCTACAGCAAATCTAGCACATGAATAACCCTGGTTTGAAATTAAAAAAGGAATAGAAATGAATGTATATGCAGAAGCCGATGTAAGTGGAGAGAAATATCCAATTTTCCTTTCTTTTGCTAGTCATTAAAAGGGAAGTAAAAGGAAATAAATTAAATATTTGACAATACCATTCCCATCTTATTTGGAGTGTCCTTATAATTCTGGTCTTACTTCCACCTAACTCACCCATTTGTCTCCAATATTCAAGAGAAAATGATCAATAAACTAAGAATGTTTCAATTTATTCTCTCCACTTCCATCTTCACTAAAGTGACAAACACAAACTCTCTACCCGCTTTCCTTCTACTTCAACCCACTTCCACCCAAGCCAACATGGCGCACTACTTTCATCTAGGCCTTTGGACAAAGATTCTAGTACTTCACAACTACTCAATCATTGAACCACAAAACAACCGCATAAAACAATAATTTTCCCCTTAGATAATTCCTCAGGACATTGAGCCGTAATACCGTTAGCTGTCTACAAATATGCGAGTTCAACAACCCTGCTTCAAGCCATAGCCTTCAAAGGCAACTAAAAACCGAATTAAGAGCGAGAAACAACAGTAGTTCCCCAAAAAGCATTCAACAAGACGTCAAGCCAAAATCCGGCTTCTTATATACATAAGCAACTTCAGAAAGAAAACAATTCAATCCCCGTTCCATATGCTAATCATCCCCCTATTCATCGATTTCAACTACAAAATCAAATTTAAACACGAGAACAGCAATACAATATCAAAGTTTGAGATCATACCCAACAGAATTCACAGCAAACCCTAATTAACAATAATACTATCCCAAAGCATAAAAGTTCAGAACTTTAAACAATATATCAATAAAATACTTTAGAATTCAAAAGCGTCAACGGATTTTGATCGAACAGATTAGGGTTTGAAGGTAAGAGTTTTTGGAAAGAGAACAAGAATCGATTTTGACGCGTGAGAGAGAGAGGAATAGGAACCGGGGAGTACCTGGAAGAGGATTTTCAAGGGAAATTGAGAAACGATTGAGGAAAAAAGAAACCCTAATTTTCACCCAAAATTTTGTGTAATTTCACTCTCCACGATGAAGCAGCTTACTTGCTGCAGAGACACAGTAGGAAAGAGTTGATTTGTATCGTACTTTATATTCAGAATAAATAAAAGAAACCAACGTGCGTAGAATTAGACATTCACATGGACCGGTACGGGCGGGACGGGCCAGATCCGCTTGCTGCGCATAATACCGGTTCGAAATCCGGACCGGCCCGAATAATATTAAACTACATATAGATGGATCGAGTAAACCGAACCGATACCTGAGCTAGGTACCAGTTTTCCAATACCTTTGCATCATGCTTCGACGCATCTAGGTGCACGAGGAAATTTTTTTTTTTAACTATAAGGATGGCATCTTATCTTTTAAAAAGTTGCTTAAAACTTCGTGCTATATATATATTAAAATAATAAACTTTCTCCAAAAAAAGATTATAACGATTGACATGTTGATAGTATATATCTATGAACCATCTTAAATATAATACGATTAATACTATTACATTCATTACAAACTTACATTATATTTTATGCAGCTATTGATAGTATTTTCATTTATATATACAACATGGTATACCATTTAAAAAAGAGTTATTACCCTTTTCAAAGTATATAGAGCTTTTCCTATGGTCACATAAAGTTTGTAACTCTAACAATTATTTATTAGTAGATGTCTCTTGAATATACAATTGGATTATTAGTACATATCTCTTGAATATACAATTGGAAGAAAAATGTTACAATGATTAAAAAGTATTGCTAATGGAAAGATGATAATAATAATAAAGATGTTTTTATGCTCATGTTTTTGTTTTTTAACAATCAATTCAACCTTCTATTCTACGCTTGATTTATATTTATTTAAATCTAAATTATTGGATAACAAATTCAATAGTCTAAATTTATAAAAAAAATATAAATTAAAAGTAAGATGAAAAATCAGATCGATCCAATTAAATTAAGAGACGGGTTCATAGAAACCCCTTAATAATAAAAGTTTGGGAAAAATACAAAAGAAACCTTCCTAAATTTTCATTTATATACAAATTGACTCAATAAACTTTTAAAGTAAGATTTTTTATCTTGTAAACTTTGATAAATTAGCAAAACAATTCCTATAATCCCTTTAATATAAATAGAAAGTAATGCTGACTTTTGATAAAATACTAAAAAAGATAATAAAAATACCAATAGCAAAAATTTAATATAAAAAAGATACTATAAAAACAAACTAATACTGAAAAGACACCATAACAGAAAAAGCTTTCCAAATTATACCTTAAAACAGATAAGTAGACATAATTTAAACTTTTAATATGGCATATCAGATTCCCAAAGGACTCAAGTTATACGTTATTTTCTTTCCCAAAAAGAAAAACCATAAATCCTTTTTTTTTTTAACTTATGAATAAATTTAAGTCAGAAAAACATTAATAAATTGGAGACGATGTACATACCACTGAAACTAAAACCTATGTCTTGAAAATTTTTGCGTCCGCTTCTTTCGCTTGGAACCATTAATGCTTTTCCAGGCATGATTGAGAATTTTACTTACCTTCTTCGGACATTGGAAATCAATTTTTTAAGAAACAGCTATCTTCTATTTTATTTAAGGAATAAAGCGAGTTTAGCGTAACACGTAAAATGAGCAAATTAATCCTCTTTCTTTGTCTAAGAAATACAAACAAATGAGCCACTTCCCTTAAAGAACATAAATTAATCATAGATAGTTATGCAAAATTCATAATTTGAATTCTAAAAGTTTTTACACCGTTTAATAGTTTAAAATTTGCCAAGAAATAAAAAAGGAAATATATCTCCTTTCTCGATAATAAGAAACTTAGGAAATTGATCTTTAGCGAGAGAAAGAAGCTCAGCTTTTTGCACACAAAAGAACGAGGTTCCGCACCATCGAACCACCACAAGTAAGGTTGGTACCTAACCCTTCAACCGAGACATGATGATATATGATCATAAATAGGTTGATATTAACAAGATTTGTCTCGATTAACAAATAGTTTGGACGCATTCACAAATGCGTATTGGTGCAGGTCTAACACGTGGACCTGTTAGTATAAACGCCAGTGCCGACAAAACAGGAGCGAATTCAAACGTTGTTTATGGAGATATATCCAGGAAGCGGAAGAATCTTCCATTACCATCTGAAATAGAAGAATGCTTTACACATGATTACTCTTGTAACATGAGATGGATCAGTATAATACATGAAGAAGGGCATTACTCAGTTGATAAGAAAAGCACATCCGCAAAATGGGGAAAGAAACCAACAGTACTAAGAACCCGTGGAAAATACAATGCTCTTTAGTATTATCACATAATACGGTTAAGTACAACATAGAATTACTGAGGTAAAAAAATAGATGATTTCCCTGTTACATCCAAATTGCAGTGTGAACTCATCCTGCTGCTACCTATTAATATACAAAGCTTCTATTCCTACACCAAGAAGATGAAATTCTACAGGAAGAGAAGACATGACTAACCAAGCAAAAATCCAACAAAATGAAGAGAGAAGATTAGCAAGAGAAGGGCCTACCAACAGAAAAACCACGAGAAAAGGAATTGGGAGAGGGGGGGGGGGAAAAATTCATATCATACTATTGACAAAGAGGGTTTACCGACTATTTAACCAGCAGCTATCCTATCTTCATCACAAATTCGTGTAACAATGAGGCAAACTTGAACGAAAGAAACATGCTGTACACTAGATTCCAGAGTAAGCCTTTCATGGAAGCTTACAAGACTCTATCACTTCACTGACTGCTTTATGTGTCTCCGGAGTCATCATCTCTAATGTTAAGTGAAACGCCTGAAATAGTAACAGATGTTTATGAATAAGCTAACCCTGCATAACTTGAGGCAGATAAAAACTAATGGAGGAAAAAAATAAAAAGACTCTTGTAAATGCTAAATGTTAAGCCAGTCCTTTTCCTCTCGGGGGTGGGAAGGTTCACAAAAAGCCACGTGCAAGGTCTAAACAATGTTGGCATAAGTAATTCAATGACACATTGTTATTCACTGGTATACAGGAGGGGTTTAATCATTTCTTCAACAATAACTGAAGGATCCAAAATTGACTTGTTTTAGAGGGGATGCTAAGGGTGCTTAAATATAAAAAGTTCAAAATTTCCCGATTCATTGAACTTCCATTTTGAACCATGCGACCTAAATTATTTCCTACAAGTTTCATATAGAAGGCAATCAAACAAGGGAGACTGGATTCCATTATACCAATCACCACCCCAGAAATGTCAAAACCTTCAGCCAGTGCTATATGTCATCGCATGATGAGCAAAGAAAAGCCATCTATGTCCATAAAAAGAGACATCGATTTATTCATCAACGAAAAAAATGAAGAAGAAGAAGAGACATTGATTTCCATATACTGAAGTTAAATAGTTTGCAAATGAGACATACACCAACGGAGGTCAAGAATAGAGACGGGGTGAGGGGGATGGGATGGCTCTGAAGGGACTTTTTAAAGCGATAGTCCTCAAAATAAAAAACTCAGCAGATGTACATACCACAAATCTCTCCAACACTGGAACAAGAACTGCCAGACTGCCTCGTGGAAGACATGCCGCAATCATATCCCTTGTGTCCTTACTGTTGATAGTAGCACACATGTGCATTTTATTAAAAAAGTTTCCAACAGCACCCAAAACAACTAAATATACATGACTAAAGGTATATATATACCTTTCAGTGGAAAGGAAAGCCAGAAGCAAGGCTGCATATGCCTCAACAATCATCTTCTCAGCTTCCTTCTCCCCTTGCATGATGGCTGCCTCATCATCCTGCACAATGTAAAACACATTTAATAGAGAAAGAGCTGAGTAAATTCTAGTTTCTTTCTGATGTTTAAGGCTTTAGAAGAATCTGTCCAAAATCAATAACTTGTTGCAAATTAATTTGACCCCAGTTGTATAGTTCCAAAAATAGAAAACTACTAGGAAAGGACAGCCTCCTAACATGTTAGTCACCATAAACATTTTCCCAGCCACACGATTCCCAGTACAGATTTTTGCTTAATGAGTAGCTGAAAGGTGAAGAAAAGATTGTGGTGGCAGTGGCCACAAACCCAAAGGGAGCATATTAGACCTGGAACCAACATTGGAATCTTAAACTCAGCTCCCACACCATGTAACCAATCACAAAACACTCTTAACAAAACCTATTCTCAGTGACAGTTTCCATCTCCAGGTGGCTAAAAGAGCCGCAAAGAGACTAAGAACTACACTTCATTATCAACCAATTTCACATTGCAAATGAATGAATCCAGATACTCACCCAAGAAAATGGATTTTCATCAGCTGCCGCATCATTTGGACCTCTATGAGCCAAAAAGATAGAGCACAACAGAGGAATTACTCCCTCCTTACTCTCTTCATATAAGCCTTGTGAGTCTGGTAATGCAACACTGGCTCTTGCAAGTCGGCATCTACAGACAGAAATTCCATATTTAGTTTTATCATCCTACTTTTCCAAAGAAGCATCATAAACTTCTCTCACATATCAAAAAGGCATAATTTGAAGAGGAAAACACCTTGGTATGAGCATATGTAATATGAACAACTAGCTACTGAAGTAAATCAAACAGGGAACACAAAATAGAAGATGAAGAGAGAGTATTATTTTTGCCAGTGTGATATTTACTATGACTTAAGCAACTAAGTGAAGTCTGAGATCTAAAACCGTGCATGTATTAAGACGTGGAAAAGTGTGTGGAGTTGTACATGGGTAAATGAATTTAAGGAATGAATGAGTTTTTGTACAGAGGAATCTGTACAAATCTGTAAATGTATAGAAGTGTGGGGGTGCATTTAGGTGTATGTACAGCCAGGGGTTGTCATGGGTAGGCTGATGTAAGTGCTAGTCGTAGGAAGTAGCAGGTGTTGGATAACATGAACAAGCTGCTCACATGAGTCCTCTCTCTTCCCCCAACACACAACCCCCTCCCCTCCTCCCTCTCTTCTTGCCCCCCTCCTCCTCTTTACAACAGCATAATTTTTCCATCGTAACCCTCTTTGCTCTGCTATTACTGCTATTTGTATTTCCTTCCTAGTATTCTTCTTCAAAAGATACCATAAGGGCCTTGAAACTAACTAGCCCAATGACCCATTGAACTAGCAGACTTCACTGTGGGGAAAAAAATCTCTAATAGTTGATAGTATGTCTGATATGCACCAACTTACTAACACTCCATGGCCCACTTCAAGCCATCAATGGCCACCACTGGCCGAATTACCCATCTTGGACTGGTGTTTGTACACATACACAATGGGGCCTTGCATCAACATGTCCATAAAAATAGCAGCAATTAAGATATAAAACAAATAAAAGAGCTAAAAGACAAAATCTTGGCAGCAAAAAACTGTCAAGTTTAATTGAGTGAACAATTAGAGCATTTTTCCCCCCTTCTTTCCTACTAACCAAGATCCTGCCCCATGTAAGGCCATTATCGAACCACAACACCTCCTATATAGATAAACATGAACACGAAAACACTAATCCTCTACCTAAGAACTAGGCCCTAAAATAGTTCTCAAATAAAAGTATACTTAAAAGTAATGACCTGTTTCTTTCATCTTTCTCGACCAAGTTCACAAGGAGACCCAAAATTGCCACAAGAAAATCCAACTCTTGATCTGTGAGATTTATGTCACCCAGCTGATCAAGTTCACTGCCCTTACTGTCCTTGTAGAGATCAGAGTGAAGTAAAGTGGAGGACCTGAATGAAGGAAAGTGATCGGCTATAACAGAAGCCATGGTCTCTAGCCCTCCACATGAAGCGATTTGCCGACAGCCAACAAGGTTGTCATTTGTCAAATTCATTAGTACCTGTCAAGTGATGACACAAGAACAAATAAATGACTACGCTGAAATAACATTAAAGTGGTACCCCCAAAAAATCAAAGAAATAGATTCTCTAATCTTTGTTTCGCCATTCTTTCTGTCGGGTTTGGGTGGAGGAAATAGCCCAGACTTAACAGCAAGAGATGCTTAAATATGACAATATACCAAAAGGAGGGATTCTCACTTATTGTCACAAGTCACAGCTAAGGCATGGCTTTGACGGCACATCCAAATGTAAGAGGATAGAGAAGGATGTGAAATTGAAAGAAAACCCAACCAGGAAAGGTCATAAGTAGAAGAAAAGAGAGAGATCTTTACAAATTAACAAATAAAAGAGAGCAAGATTTTAGATAAGCAGATTGCATGGCTACACAATACTCTAGTAAAGGAATGTTTCCATGCAACAATAACAATGGCTGTCCATTGAAATCTATAAACCTATAATAATACCTTGACTGCAGTGAGAAGGCAGTCAGCTAGGAGACCAGATTTTTCTACATCAAGAGCTCCGGAACTAGATGCCTCTTGAGAATGATCTTCCAGAGAATTACTTAACTCATCCTTGGAAGATATCTCAACATCTGATTCCTGCTGCCTTAAAAGATGCAGTTGGCATGGTTTTTCTGCTTCTCTTGACATTAATCCACCTCTTTTCTTTTTCAATGGTTTCTTCTTCACAGATAATTTTTCCCACTTTGAGGGTTGAAATTCATCTTCATCAAATGCAAAAGGATCAAGCTGGTAATCTGATGGTTCAACTGTAGCACCTTCGGTACTGTAACTCTTCTCAAGAGATGAGTTCTTCAAAATATTCCGCCCTAAACTAGCCATACTTGCTGCACTCTTTGATGTCTCACAGCGTGAACTTGCAGCAGAGGAACCCAATCTATTCTTTAATGAACAGCTACCGTTTGAGGACGAAGTAGTTGTTTCCAAGATGGACTTTGGGTATCTGAAAGGTGCCGATTGTAACCATCGACTGTCCTCCAAAGTATCATGGCTTTCATGAGAGGCAATCCGTTCCATGCTACAGTGCCGTTCAAAAGATTTGATTGGCAAACCTTCATCTCCATCCACTGCAAGTCCAATTAAAGAGCAAGATCAGACCATGTACCAACTAGAAGATACGTTTCATTAATAAAATAATCAACATAATACTTTGAAGAAACAAATCAAAAGTAGTCACTCAACTATTGGACACTTGCCAAAGGCACTGTAAGACACTCTAAAACTGGAGGCGAGTGAGGGTATGTGTGACATCAGTTTCCATATATAGCAATTGAACAGTGATACAAAACTATGCCAGTGTATCAAGTGATAATAAAGAAAACACAAATATATCTCAAATCAGAAAATATCTACTTTACATGTTACTAGAACCCCCTCCAAGAAATTGTAGTCATGTCTACTCCCGATGTATATTTATTTACTTGACATGTCAGGTCACCCAACCTACAGTTGATAACATATCCCTGTTTTGTGAATTGCTGTTGCATTGAAACCCAGAAGGCTTTCATTTTAATATTGACATGTACACAATTATCAAGAAATATATTCTCCAGTCACAACTTATATGATTTTCCCCTCTGCACCGAATACACCTAGATTTGTTCTATTTTGTTGATAAACGTATCCTTAAATAGTATAACTCATGTTCCTTCTATAAGAATGTGTGTGTGTGTTTGGGGTGGTGATTCTGCTTGTCTAAAAGGTGAGGGGATGGGTCGTCATGGAACAGAGCATTAAATTTGCCTTAAATGACTAACAGCATGTTTTCTTTTGTTGAATGCAATAGGCTGAGCAGTAAAATTTTTCTCCCTTAGGAATGGAATAGAACCATGATAGCCTACTAAGCATTACTTGACTAAAAAAAGGTTGCAGGGAACAGACTAGTTGAGATGGAAATGACTATGATACCCTCACTTTTTTGAAATTCTAGCCACCATCCTTAACCAACTGAACCTACTTCAGCCAATCCCAGCGAACCTCCATGGAAACCCAGTTAGCATCATTAGTGCATTGGCTCCAGGGATCTACTCTGAGAGCATCAATGGTCAAATGGGACTGGCTCGAGACATGTAGGCTAAGTGACTGGATTTAATTCAAGGCAAGGTAGTGAGCACAAGCCATAGAGTATGTGACCCAAGCAACACAAGCAAGCCACCTACTTCAAAGTGGGTCTTGTGTGTTGGTTCTGGAGGGTTGGTTGGGGAAGTAGGTCTGATGGGCAGCAGTTGATTTGGCCATTGACAGTGGATTTCATGGAAGTGGGATCAAGTGGCCAAGCTTGTGGTGTCTCAAAGGGCAATCATGAGAGAAGGAATAGCTCATGAATAGCAATCACAGTGGAGTCTTGGAAAGGAATGCTATTCCTTCTTCGATGGTGTTTTTTCACCAGGCACAATAGCCTTTTCGTTCAAGTAAACCACTTAATAAGCCCTCCCCCCACCCTCTTTTTGTATGGAGTAACCACGTAGTAAAGATGAGAAAAGAAGCAAAAAACTAATATGTACAACAGAATTCGATCTTACCAACTACAAGCAAAGCAGCTGAAACAGGTAAAAGAAAAGAGTTGAACTCCGGCTATTTCACCATGAAACATCTCTGAGTCGGAATTAAAAAAAAGACAACAAAAAACAAAACCAAAACCTTCATTCCGTAGCTTATTTTCTTTCACATCATTCACCATTGCAAAAATCTTAGAAAACAAATCTCTAGGAAAAGGAAAAGAGATCTTTTTTAACTAAGTTCTATAATCCTATTATGATCCTATTCAATCTTCCTTCCTCAAGGTAGACTCCATCTCCAATACTTTTGCTGAACAATAGTAAGTCTTACAGCTTTTTTTCTTTTTGTGATAGTTACTTAATTTTTTCTGGGTGATAATTAAATTCAATACTCATGATAAGAACATGATTCTCCCCAAACACAGCTATCCTTTCAAAGGAGAAAAAACGCTAAAAAGAGCATATCTTGATGTTTCCAAAGCTACAAATGTTAGATAAAATTACTCAAAGACAATTTGCTAAGCCAATCTCAATTCAAACTCAGTAAGATTTTTACAAGAACCTGAAGAAACCAAAAGCTGTTACAAGAACACATGCAGGGTTATTAAGAAACACTTGATGAACAAAGAATGAACCAAGTTCCAGCTTAAAGGATCACCAGCAATGTTAACAAAATAAAATACATGTACTACAGTGATGGATCTGATCAGAAAGCAAATGTAGAAGAAGGTAGGTTGATGATGCCAATTGATCATATAAAACGTAAAATCATAATCTAAAGTGAGGATGACAAATTATGGATTAAAAATAACAATAACCTTTATCCATGATGGAGTCAGAGTTACGACAAGTCCCATTGGATGCATTAGAGTCTCGATCAAGCACAGTAGGAGAGCTTTTAAGCAGATAAACACCTAAATGATTAATCAAATGTAAACAATGGTCAGATACAAGCCTGATTCACAGAGAAAGAATTTATCAAACCCAAAAAGCTATACAATCAAGAAGCAGATTTATAATAGCGAGCAGAGCAACTGTACCACCAACACCTTACCTGAAAGTATCTTGACCACATCTATAATGACTTTTACAAAAGATAAATGGGAAGACTGAGCGTTTGACCTCCGACGCATCTCAAGCAAGTGAGTCTGTGTACGGAAAAACACAGCATCTTTTAGTACTCATTTTGTGTACCGAAGAGGAAACCAGTAAAAAAATGAAGGGATTGGGGAAAAAAACATGCAATTCCTGTAAGAGACCACCATGAATTTTTTCCTATACCTGATTATCTTTACTTAAGAAAGTAGCATTTTCCATAATTTTCAAACATTTCAAAAGATGCACTAGGTCTCGCAAGTAAATGTCATCTTTAGCATCCCAAGAAGACGAGCTATGCTGTCTCCAACCCTGAAAACCAGATTTTGCAAAAAGAGTCATGTATACAGGATAAGAATTTCAAAATAGCAGCATAAATCATGTTATCAAACATCAATCCACCACTTTAGCCAGAAGAAAAGAAGGTTGATCCAAAATACTTTAGGATAAGGGACATGACTAATATAAGATGATTTATCCAAAAAAGAAAAAAGCTATTTGGGTTAAACTGACTAGATGATTGTCTGCACTTTGCCACTGTGCAATCAATCATTCACTGTTCCAGCATGTTGTGGTAAAGCATTTTACCAAACAGTATCAAGATGGAACTTGAGAATTAAGATCAGACGAGCAAAATAACAAACTACGTTTGCACCATCCACAAAACTTCATTTCTTTCTGAAAATCAAGACACAAGCTGCCCCTCCAGCCAAAATTAAAAGACAATGCAAACATACAAGCTCGCACCTCCATTGTGGAATGACATTGCATTGCAACGTCAAAAACAGCATCCAGTCCACCAAACTCTCGAGCCTTTTCCTTAAAATTGCCCCCGGTCTTCCTAACTATACCAGAACTTTCTGCATTTACAGAAAGAAAATCATTAAAAAGCTCATTGGCAAGAAGAAAGCCAGTGGAGAGCAAACTAATATATAGGTGCACAAACCATTAGGATCAAACATATTAAGCTCCAATAACTGAAAATTGACAAAAACTTCAACAACCAAACGGTTGTTATTTGAACAAAGATATTAGAAATGCAGTAATATATAAGCATTCAAGGAGAAAATCCAGTAATATATAATCTATTTAAAAACCATTAGAAATGCGCTAAAGAAATCACTATTTAAAGCATTCACTTTCCATGTCCAAAAACAAGCAATTCAAGCAAGATTTTGGCAAAATAGAAATCCACATTCATCCAAGGGAAATAAGTGGCTAAGGCATGACTATTACTATATGGTCAAGTTGTTCCAATAATGATGAAGAAGAGATCTATCAAACTTGAAAGGGGAAAAGTAGGATGAAAGACCCTCCATAGTACCAATAATTTATTTTCTTTTTCTTTTCTCTTTTTTTATTTTTTTTTTTTTGGTTGGGGTGGTATTGACTTGATTGATTTCATTTAAATGTAAGAAGAATGTGCAGCCATCTAAAGGTATCACAAGGAGCAAAAGATTTCTCACAATACCATCAAGAGCAATAGTTGACACACTAGCTTTCTCCATTGTCAAAAGAGAAACCCATTTGGCACTCAACTCAGGTCTGGCAAGGTCATCATCATCCCAACAAGTTGACTTCAGCTCCTTGGAACTAGCAAGAATTTCTTTAACTTTGGATCTGATGTTGGCAGTGCTCTGATCTAATTTGTTATCTGTGCTACGTAAAAATCCAGAATCCTGTCGTAACTGTAAAAGCTTCGAACCAATTTTGGAAAGTCTGTCTTCTGCTGTGGCAGAAACAGCAGGTTTCAACAATTTTATAAGAAAATGGATGCAGCTGGGTGATTCCAAAAGATGATCATCTTGACCCTGAATAAGATAATTTCATATATAAATAAAAGATACTATTTAGCAAGACAGTAATCATACTGCAAATATATTGCTTTTTTGTCCATGAAAACAAAGAGATTGCACATTCAATTGTGGCTATGTCAAACCGAGTTGCTTTCAACTGATCAAACTACAGAAGTGATTCACAGAGATGATAATTATACCAGTAAATCACAAAAGTAAAACAAACATACACAACAACCTTCGGGGAATAGTAATATTTTAATATATCCAATGTTGGAAAGCACTTAATGGTAAAAGGGATAGAGTGAATAGCCCAATCTAAACTCCTTGAATAATCAAAGACGAATAGGTTTTACTATGATGAATGACAGGTATGGCTTGTTGATGCCTAATGGTAATGGATTAGGAAAGTGGAAGGTTAGGGAGGAAAAGGAAAAGACAGTTGGGATAATGGATTACAAGAAGAAAAATTTTTCCTATTAGATAATGTAGGGGAGCAGATTTTATTTTGGTTAAATTAGGAGAGCAGATTGGAAAGGGCAACTTTCACTTTGCTCAGACTCTGCCCAGAAAGGGCATAGACTAACCATGAGACAATCTTTTAATGCCAAACTGAAGATAAACAATACAAGATGAAAAGAATGGAACAGAAAGTCAATTATCATAGCTTTTCATAAGGATGGCCTACGAGTTCATCCCATCTAATGAAGCTACCAAAGACAAGACTTATTTAAAAGTGGCAAGTACATCTATTAAAAACCATATATACCAAATCGTTATATCCCTGAATAAATCATTGGGTCAATATACCAAGTCAACAATGCTATGAATAGATCATTATCCAAATAATTAGATCCCTGGGTAGATCATTGTGCTAACAAGTCCTGTTCATATACAGCCTACCGAAAATTCCATGCATCTATAATATCAGGACCATAATGAAGAATCGGTATTATGAACACAGCATACACAAAAACACACCCTTTTTCAATGCAGATCAACATTAACTATTTAAGCATGGTGACAGGATTATTGAAGAATTCAGATAGCCGTAATAACAGGGGAAAGACAAAGCTAATGTTGATCTCAAATCATCTCTCCCAACAAAAGGAGGCCACATCCATATACCAAAAGACCAAAATTGTAACCTTCTACAGCTTAAGACCAAAGTTGAATCCTCTTTAGTCTAACCAAAAGATCACAATAAGATATTACAAAAATTTTCCAAAAAGGGTAAATCACAGCAATTAACAGAGTACCTTCAATCTTGGCTCAGAAGAAAGAAAATTTTACAGAAAAGATCTAGCATCTTACATCACTAATCAGAACATAAAAAAGAGTAGCTGCTGCCAAATTGCTTGCTGGATCATCAAAACTGAGACCAATAACAGCATCAATTATGTTCTTTGCCATCCTGCAAAGGAGTAATCCAAAGTTTATGTAAGCGCCAGAAGGAGCAGGATGGCATGATTGCCTTCTGCTTTCAATCGAGAACAAATGTGTGTTTATCACAACTACTAGAGGAAACCAGAAGTTTATGTATAGTTAAGAGTTCACCTCCTTAAGGGATAAAACAAAAAAGATTTTTCCTTCCTTTAAAGCTGGATTTGTTTTCATTTAGGATGAATATGTCTTACAACCAACATTTCACGAACTTTTTCCAATACTTGTTATGGTTCACTAGAAATTAAAAATAGTTGTGGTAACCAGTAGCTTTTGCTGGTAAGAGTAAGTAGAAGGTGATGGTAGCAACTGAAGCACTTAACTGGCAACCACTGCCAGTGAAAGCACTTAACTGAAATAGAAGACGTTCTGCTAAGTTAAGAACAATGATATCGTAGCCTCTTTCAACATTGACGACATTAACCACGAATCTCTGCCTTCAGCTGCTGAAAACTACAAGTTACCTGAGGACAATTGCTACCCACACCTCCCACAATCTTCTAACTACAAATTACTAGTTGGTATGACTATTACTTGTTGTTACCATAGAATGTATATGAACACTGGATTATAACATACTTAGTTCACCAAGTGGTTCCGCAAAATAGCCATACCATTACTGGGCAAATTCACATGCCAAAATGGAAGATTACTGAGTAAACAAAACAACAATTCAATGAACATAAATACCGAAAAACTTAAATTACCAACCGAGTACCATAGTATGTATATATACACTGGATTATAACATGTTGTAGCAACTATTACTTGTTGTTACCATAGTATGTATATAAACACTGGATTATATCATACTCAGTTCACCAAGTGGTTCCGCAAAATAGCCACACCATTACTGGGTAAATTCACATGCCAAAATGGAAGATTACTGAGTAGACAAAACAACAATTCAATGAACATAAATACTGAAAACACTTAAATTACCAACCGGGTAATTCATAGATCCTGCTAATGCGCATAATATGGCAAAATTAAATATTTCCGACTGAACAAAACCTCGGTTACTTTAAGTTCTACGTGACTAAACAATTTAACCACTATACCTAACTAACCAATTCGCATTCAGTATTAAACCAAAAAAAATTCATTCTTGAACAGGAAAACAATTAAAGCTCCATTAGCGATTCCAGAAAAGGAAAAAAGAGAAACAAAACAAAAAAAAAAGGTACCATGAAAAAACACAATCCAGTTTCAAAATTCAAACTTTTTCAAGAATCGAAAACATACCCATGACTCCTCAAAAGCCTACGTTGTGCAGCTGACTCACAAATCCGCAACAAGGAAAGTAAGCTCGCTCTCCGAATCCTAACAGGCTGTCCTTTCCTCAACCCATCAATCGCGAAATTGATTTCGTCCACATGTTCCATCATCTCCCCGTACTCCTGTGTCTCCATCAACGTCGTATTCATCATCGAATAACTCCCACCACCACCACCACCACGAAACCCTAAACCTAAGCAACCAAACCTTTCGGAATCCGAATCACTCTCTTTTGAACTAATTAGATTCAGACCCCCAATCTCTCTCTCCCCGTTCTTCTGCTTCTTGGGTGGTTTCTCAAACACGTCGCCGTGCAAGGAATCTGAATTAAAATCGAAATTAGGGTTAGGGTTAGGGTTATAAGAATCTTGGGATGAGAAAGCGAAGACGTCTTGAGAAGAAGGGTTGGGGGATGAGATGTCGTCGTCGTAATCAAATGAACTGCCTCCTCGATTAGGGTTAGGGTTTCGACGGCCGTACGTTCTAACGATCATTTTTCTTAAACCGGGATTTCAATTGGGAGGACGAACTGGAGGAGGAGGATGGAGGGTAGGGATGGGCATTTGGTGAAATGGGTAGTGGTAAATTGGGGATTTTGAAAGTTTCAGGAACTGGGTTTCTGCTGGTTCAGTGAAAGAGTGTAGATTTGGAAGAGAGAGAGTGAGAGAGAGAAGGGACGGAGGAGGTGCTGAGAGGAGAGAGAAAGGAGGTGGTCGTGTCGATGGAGAAGAAATATCCGTCGGATTTGGTTGCTTTTTTAACGTATGTAACCTGAATTTGAACGCTGCGGACGATGGGTCCCACTTCATCACGGCATCCGGCTGAAATTGAACCGTTTTAAACCGTGGTAAACCGGATCGGGTACACTTTACCGTTAACTTCGAATCTTTATACTAAACTCACGCAATAAAATTTTTAAGTTTGGTAATTAATAATCACAATCAGATTGCGGACTACTAAGTTGAAAGAAAACGATGATTAATTGTTTGATTAAACTATATATTAGCGGGCACATACATGTGCATTAAAAACAGTGAATAAATAAATGAATAATCTCAGAGGATTTTAGGATTTTTTTTAAAACAATTCCTAACTACTGATTTCGTTGACGTGTAATAAAATAAAATATTATATACCTTAATAGTAAAAATATAAAAATAAAATATTATCTTCTTTACTAATAAAAATAAATAAATAAATGTTGCTTTCCTGGTAAAATAAATACTAGCCACCGTGCACCCACGTTCTGTGTACCAAAACAAAATAAATTGATATAATAACATATTACTAAAATAAACTATATACATGACTACTAATTGAAAAAAGAAAATAAAATAAGTCTATATAATAACAAATTATTAAATTAAACTATATACATGACAAAGAATTTAAAAAAGAAAAAAAATAATAAAAATGATATATAAACTACCTTAACGTATGAGAAATAAAAAAGAAGAGAAAACAACTACATCACTACATAAATTTATCTATTAAAATATACTATTTTATTTTAATTTGCTTCATTCAACATTGTGATTTTAATAGCTTATTGAGAGGTTAAAGTATAAATAATTTTAAAAAGCATTTAATAATATAATGTTATATAGAGAGGTTTTTAATATAATTAGCAACGTTGTACCCCAATGTGTGTGTGCAAATCTATCAACATGAAATTTATAAAAGATTAATTGAAAAACATTTACTTAGTTAATTACATGTAAGATAAATAAATAAATGTGGAAAAAAATTAAAAAACTATTGAAAATTATCAACAACAAAAAAGCATGCAAATGTTTGTAATTATTAGTATATCACAAGGCAATAATGCTAATCAAAGTTGAGTTACTCCATTGTAAATCCTATCATATGCTCATAAAAGTAATACAAAACAAATTGAGAAGGTAAATTAGTATGTGATATATAATGATTCCTAAAAAGATACATATTTTTCTATGAAATAATAAAATGGAGACAAAACAATTAGAAAAAAATCTAGAGAGAGACAATTATTTCTTTGTTAGTTGGATATTATTGGGAAGCGATATTAATAAATAATAACATGTTAAAGCGTTTACTCAATGATATCATTAAAGTAGGTAACATTCTCAAATATAAAATTAAAGTGATGTTACCATATGAGATGGAGTTTTCAAGATCACCTTTTATAAATTATTGTTTGAATAAGAAAAATAATATTCAAACAACAATCTATAAGGGTGTTATTATAGTTTGGTAATTTAAAAAAAAAATTAACACCTAAGATATGAAAGTAGTGTCTTTAACTTTAATATTGTTGAAGATAAACATAATCCCTAGATAATGTCGTAAATCCATGGTACACAATACTCATGTTGTAGGTACAAAAGAAAAAAAAAAGATAAAAGATAAAAATGCAAAATTTTAATGTATTTAATAAAAATGTCAATCATAAAAGTGAAGAAGCCATTAACAACACATCAAACAAAATAAGAAAAAAAATTATAAAATAGTGAGATCATGAGACATGAGTTATTTGACAATTACTTTACCATGAGATTTTGAAAATTAATCAACGTTGTAAAGAAAACAATTTTATCATACGAATATGATTGAGGATAATTAGTCAATTTGTTATCAATTTAGAACATTCACTGAAATGGAGGTGCGAAAAAATAAGAAAATGAAATAAAGCACCTAATATGAATACCTTTACATTTCTTTTGTGTCATATGCTAATGTACTTTCTAAGTAAATGTAAATTTTTTTTGTTTTTGTTTTTTATTTATTGGATAAAAAAGATAATGTAAACCTAATAAATGGTAGAAGTCCCCATTCATGACAAAAGTTGATCACTACTACATTAAGGGCTTTAGATATTGCAATATAGATAGTAAAATGCAATGCCCAGAATCAATAAAATTATACTACTAAATGTGAAAATGATTAAACAACCAATTAAAAAAGTTTCTATTAAAAGCAAATTACTGCACATGGACGCCAATTAAAACTCTTTCAAGATGAATAAATAGAATTTGTACAAATGAAAAAAACAAAAACCTCTACAAAATGAATAGACATAACCTGAACATTTTAATAATTGGTATAAGTTATTTAATCTTGAAAGGCAATATATTCACATTCCAAACTCCTATGCTTCTAAAACGAAAACCATCTTCTTCATTAAAATTTCATTAACAATGTTGTATTCATGTTTTTATAGGTTGTGAATACCTTTCAGCCTTTTTCGTATCTTTCTCGAATATTGTTTATGGTATTGATACTCTTTGACTATGTACTTAGCTAAAGGGAAAAATCGCACATCGATCAAAATGTGGAATGTAGGTTCTTGAGGAGACAATTGACATACCATGGCATATTGCAAAAACTTTATTTTAGTATTTCGAGTTGTGAAGAGTTAGAATAGTGCTAAATACATAATACATAAAACATAATATAGAAAAAATATATAGTAATTAGCAAAAATAGTTGTAACATTATAAGGCCAGGTGTTATTATTTTCTTCATTTCCAAATAGAAAAAACTTAATTATATGAACCTAATGAATTTTCATAAGAAAAAAAAAAGGAAAAGGAAAAGAGAATAGCTTAATAATTGTCTTTGAAAGAGAATAGCAAATCTTTTATAGTTTTTGTTATACAGATAATACCAATTAGCTAATAAGAGATTCTAATGCTGTGATAACTAAGCAAAACAAAATTTAAATTGGAAGCACCAAACTTTTATACATCCATAGCTATTCGATCAAATTGATGAAATCATAAAGGGCAATCAATCAAATGGTCTTAGCTCCACTTTTACGATAAATTAATCCTTAAAAGGTCTCCAATATTCAACCTGAAATTGACATAAAAATAAATAGATGTGGTCATCTTATAAAAAGAAAAATAACCTAAATATTTCTAAAATCCTTTCACTATAAAGTGTTAATAGGAAAGAGTAATGCAATTAGCCATAACTTAAGTCTGTTAAACTTTAAGTACTTAAACTCGAAAGACACAACGTTTAAAATTAAATTATTAAAAAGAAAAAAAAAAAGCATGCACATAAATAACTTGTTCATAAATTTGTCATTTCATAATTGTACAGAAAAAGTTCACGTATACTTATAAATAAATACATCCTTTTAATGTTCATGTGGAAACATGGGAAAGAATTCGGCAATTTCTCCTAAAGAGGCAATATCCTTCTCTTCTTGAAAATAATTGTATTAGCTTATATTTTGCAATTTGCAAAAGAAAGAGAAAATATATTTTTATTCTCATCAACATCAACAAATGTAGCAAAGAAAACACATAATTAAGAATAACAATATATTACTGGCAAAACAATAAAAACCTAGACGTAAAAAGATGCGAATCTTCAACTCCTGATAAGAATTGAAATTTGCATCAATACCAAATTAGAACTATACATTAAAAAAAAAAAGACAAATAAATATGCCCAATCAATGACAACGGCATATATATTTAAAAAAAGAAATCAAAACCTTACACTTTATAATACCAAATGAATACGTGCCTTCAATTTCCATTCATAAATTTTAAGTCTCTAATTTTACCTGTAAAAACAAGTCACACCTAAGATAAACTTTACTTTCTCTTTTTGAAAAGAAAAAAAAAAGAAGAAAAAAAGAAGAACTTTGACTTACTAATGATTGGTAAATGGTTTGTGTTAAATGAAAATATTTTTTTGGCAACATTAATAGAAACATGAATGGGGAAATATAACCCCTGGTACACGGGCGCAACCTTAGTAGCATCCATGTCTACAATTGCTAAACACCACTCTCTGACTAAAATTATCACCACCAACAATTTACTCATGTCCCAAAACCCCTATAGCCACTTTCCATCGCATTGAAATAACCATAATCGCAATATCCAAAGGCCACCATTAGCAACCGCTACTAAAAACACCAAGACCACTACAAACCTCCAGGGCGATGTTTAAACCTCCTTTTTCCAATATTTTGCTTACAAAAATAAGATTTCCTCTTCAATTCGATATTCGAATTGCTCGAAAAACATAGAAAGACAAAGAGAGAAGGATTTGGAAGAGAAAATTGGAGATTAGAGGGAGAAAAACAAAGAACATTGAGGAAGACAAAGGGAGAGAGTTAATGGGGAGAGGTAACATGGAGAGAGAGATGGATATGTTAGGGAGAGAAAGGGAGAGAGAGAGAGAGAGAGAGAGAGAGAGAATGGAGCAATGGGAAGAGTGAAATTGCCTTCAACGTTGAGAGAGAAAAAGAGGGGGATTATATTCTATTTAAATTCCTCGATTGCCTTATATTTATAATTATATTTACTTAAATAAATTAGTTTATTGATAATGAAAATTTTATTTTAAAGGTTAAATTAGTAAAAACAATTAACATCTGTATTAACAGTTATGTAAAGATCAATCGACTTTAATAATATAGATAAAAAGAAAATTGGTGCAAATAACGGTAAAATAACTTCATTGTAGCAAAGTTGTCTAAAAGAAACCATAAGCTCATTGCATGAGAACAGTTTGGTGTTATCGGAATTATGGAGGAAATTAATAAATTTATATTGTATTAAATAGATACACATCGATGATGCATATAAACAAAATTAAAAGGCGATTGAATAAAATATATACTTTTAAAATGAGATTGAGAAAAATCATCCATAACAGGATAATTTTTAGAATATGTAATAATAAAATCAACATCTTATACTTTAATATTATAGATAATTTTTAGTTTATTTGATAGAGACACCGAAAATTATGCAATTAAAAACCATCAAATAGGATGGTTTTGAAATATTCATACCTTGCAACATAGATTGTATATTTGTGTTCATTACAAACATAAATAATATATCGACTTATAACCTCTTGTTAACTCAATTATAATTGCTACAAAGTAAGCCACTTACCCGAATTGTAAAATGCTTACTATCCCCCTAGTGGTTACAATAATCTTATAAAAATTGGTAAGTTAATTACATGGGATTAGAGATTTTCCTAGAAAGCTTTATTCAGAAGGTTGTGTATAAGGTTCCAAGTAAAGTTCTAAGTAAGATTCTAAATAAGGATAAATACTCATTTGAATTGAGTTAATCTTTATGGCTTCCTTAGGTGTTATTATGCTATTAAATGTTAAAATACTTATGTGAAAAAGCTTGTATAGGAAAGGGGTTTTAAAACATATTCTTGTTTTGATGATAAAGGAGGACATCAATTCTAGTTAAACAATGGTTATTTAGTCTAAATTCCATTCATTGGTTGATGATCGTCTTTAAGCAAAATTGGCTTTGATATAAATAAAAAAAGGTCAAAATATGCTTATTCTAAGTGAGATATAAGAGAAAAATAATGACTATTTTCAAAATCAAAAAAGTTACAAAGAATTATATAAATATATGTTTTCCAAATGTAGTTAATAAGCCAAGTATATAGAATGATAGGTAAAAATAACAAGTAATTAGGCTAATATTCGTACTAGATATTTATTAGTAATATAAAAGTAATCAAAATGTATAGGTTTAATTATAACCATTATTCTTGGGAATATAGTATATAATTAGGAAATTTACTCTTTACACGAGACATGGGGTCTAAGAAGCAATATATATATATATATATATATATATATGTATATATATACTAGCAAATGGTGCACCCACAATGTGTGTGCTAAAAAAAAGTAAACTAAAGTTCTTTAAAACTTTGTTTTCACTTTTTTTTCATTATATTATAAAATTTTCATTTTCAATAATCAATTTTTTAAAAAATTTTGGAATTTATTGATTATACAAAACATTTTCATTTAAGTCAATTATTTTTATTATATACGTGCAAGCCTTTTTTTTAGAACACAAATATTCCTCTAGTTAAAGAAAAAATTGCTTAGTCTATATTTCAACACAACTGTTGATCTAATAGTCTTATAAATACGTTTTCATAATTTACATTAGAAAAACTAAAAGTCTTCATCATATAATTTCATTTTGCAAATAAAAATATAATAAAATAATTAATATATGATTATGTTATTATTAATATCAAGAATATTCATTTTTATAGATTTCTTAAACTAAAATATTTATCTATATTGCTTATAACAAATAATGTATTTTAGGGAAAAATATGTGATTAGATTATTATCTCATTGCACATTAGAGAAATGAAAAAATATATATATATATATTAATTGTATATTACATATAATGCATTTTAGGGAAAAGGTAAATATATAATTATATTATTATCCATATTGAGAACATTTACTTTTACAAAATTTTTAAACTAAGATATCAATCTACATTGCTTATAATATATGCATTTTAGGGGAAAGGAAAATATATGATTATATTATTATCACATTATGTATCGAAGAAATAAAAAATTAATATTCATAAAACAAATCGATGTATAACAAAATCAATTGATACATGAAAAATTAATATCTCATTTTTCTTTAATAAAGATTTTAGCCTAAATAGGCTATGGTTGAATATTCACTGTTAAAATTGTATATTACATATAATTATATATAATGCATTTAGAGAAAAAATAAACATATGATTATGTTATTATCGATATTGAAAACATTTATTTTCACAAATTTTTTAACTAAAATTTTAATCTATATTACTTATAACATATAATGCATTTTAGGAAAAAAAATAAACATAATAGAGTTTTTTTTTTTTAATAATTTTGGTATTTTATCAAGTATGATATAAAACAAAAAATAAAAGCATGAAATCTATAAGATATACATATATATATATATAAAAGAGAAGTTGTCAATTATTTATATGGAAGTGTATAAGTTATTGAAGAGAGAGTAAAAGAGAAATGTTGGGTGTAGTTAATAAAAGAAAGTGAAAAGTGATAAAGAGTTGGAAAATGGAAAAGAGAGAAAAAATTGCATACAAAAGTAAACATAATGGATAAGGAGAGAAAAAAGAGTAAGTAGACAAATTACCCATTATTTATAATTTAATAGTTTATTTTGTTGCTATTTTTTTGTTAAATAATAGCAAATAAAAGGTAATTATGTAATTTTAAGAATAACAGTTACTTAAGTCTGTAAGAACTTTAATAATATATATATATATATATATATACATATAAGGTTCCTTAATAAATGGTAACCATAATATCTAAAAATCATATTAAGGGACAAGAAACTATAGGAAAATGTTTGGGGAATTCATAAGGTCAATAGCTATGGTTTTGTGGTTTTAATTTAAAACAAGCATTTTTAAGTATAAATGGCATAAATTTCCAAAATATATTGAAAGTATTAAATATGGAAAATTAATTTTGAGAAAAATATTATAGAAAGATGTCATAATAAAGTACCCACATATAAAATTCGTGAAGACTAATCCACCAAATCAACCAAAACCATCAACTCCAAACCTTCTCCACCATCATCAGTATGTTACTCTACTAGTAGTAAGAGCGTCTAACCCAAAAATGATCCCCTTGCAGATTTTAGAGGTCATCAATAGAATTAAAGAATTGTGAGAGGGTTGGACGCTATTTATAGCGGGGAACTAACTTTTCAAAAATTAATTTTTTATTATTTATAAGGGATAAGAATTTGGAAAAATTACAACATCTTCTTAATTTTAAGACACATGTTCAACTAATTTTCACATTTTTTTGCCTCTTATAGATTTTTTTTTGGTAAATTTTTGAAAAAGTTATTGATATATTTTAATAATTTTCTAATTTTCCTTATTTTTATATATTTTTATTTATTTCTTCTAGCTGTTTAATATTTTTATAACACGTCATGTGTTGTTTAACATTTGTAAAGCCAATTTGATAATTTTTAGGTATTTTATAGTGTTTTATAAAGTACTTTTATGTATTTTAGCATTTTACCTTATTATTTTAATATTTTATTTACTTTTCTAGAGAAATATCCCCTACTTTGACTACGACAAGCCATGATGATGTTTTGTACACGAGGGGCATAGGTCATTGTCCTACTTATCGACCTTGCTTATTACTTATTTACCATGATTTACTATTTATCATTCTAGTTTTACTTTTTAATCCTCATTTTTATTTTAACAAGTAATTTGGCATTTTTCTTACTCTTGACTACTAATAACCAATCATTTTACTACTTGTTAATAATTTATTCTTTTTATAGTTTATTTTATATACAGGGTTATAATGTTCTTTTTACTATACCTTTTTAACTTACTAAGTTTAAGTTTACTATTCTAATTTCTATTATCAACTTTAGTGTTTTCTATTGTCATCAACCTCGTCGACCTTATTTCAACCAATAGGTTGGTATTTTTAATCAATTCTTATATCCTAAAGTCATTTAGGGCTAGTGATCAAACTTTTTTAAAGTCTTTAACAGTCAAGGGTTTCGGGTTTGTACCCTTATGTATGCTTAAGTGAATTAGTAAGTCATATAGAAAGGAACAACCGAAAAAAAAAAAAGGAAACATATCTTCTACTAAAGTGTATTGTCAATACTGTTTCATTGTAACATTATGCTAAAGTTGTGAGGAGCTATACTATCATCCTCATGAGAGTTTACTAATCTGAAGGGAGAACTGTTCTAGAGAATAATGGTAGGACTTTGTAAACTTAAACCTAGGATATAGATTATAAGGCAAGGCAAAATTGTAAGAACTAGTAGCTTGTGGCAAAGCTTGTATGTCCTCATATTAATTTTTTTCAAATAATGGAATAAGCCGATGTGAAAAAACAGCATTCTTAGTCGTAAGCTGGGAGAATGGATTGGCTCATAAGGAGTAATCGCTATTTGCCCAATCTTTTTGCTCCTTTTGCTCTTTTATTTATGTAATTTACTTAATTGTTATATTACTTCGCACATTAGTCTTTGATAATAATTTAAAATATTGTTATAAGAATCATCTTTGAATAATTAAGAAGGGTTCAAATTACTTTATGAAAAATATTAAAGTTTGATAACAATCAATTCACACCTCTTCTTGATTATTCACTTGGACCAATAATGGTATCAGAATAAATGCTTTTTTCAAGCAAGTGTAAATATTTGAGCTAAATATCTATTTTAGCATTTTCTAGAGTAAAGGGTTCAAATGGAAATTAATTAAATATTTAAGAATACTCCTTTTTTTGATAGCACTAAATTTACTTCTTTGAGATACAAGATGAAAATGTATATTCAAACAATAGATTACAAAACATGGATGATTATAGAAAAGGAGAATAGAGTAGTTCGTGATGCAACTACAAGCATGGAAGATATAAAAAATGCGTATGCTAATTCAAGGGCCAAATATAACATGCCAAGTATTCTACTTCATTCAAAATTTAATTTAATTTCTTCAAGTAAAACTATTAAAAATATTTAGGGGAAATTAAGTACAATAAATGAAGGAAGAAGTAAGATCGATGAATTATTAAAATCAAAATCTAAAAATTTGGAAGAAGTGGGGGAATCAAGTTTCTTTTTTACGGCCAATAGCGAGGTATATTTTGATTATAACTTCCATAATGGAAGTTTACCTAATAATGCATGTAAAGAAATATAGAAAATTTTGGGTGCTCTTTCAAAATCAAACAATAAACTTTCAAATTTAAAAGATGAAAATAAAACCTTCAAAAACGAAAATAGTTCACTTTTAAATAAGATGAAATATTAAAGGAGACCAATTTAGTTCTGGTTAATAAAAATGATTCTTGAAATCGGGAAAAGACAACCTTGCTAGAGAATAGAGGTAATCCAAAAAAAAAAAAAAGAAATCAAGAGAAGGAGCAAAAGTGTTGAAGATTAGAATTAATGAACTTTCAAATTTGATCGAGAATACTATTCAAAAGTTTAATGATAGTAAAGAGAAACTTAATAATATGATCTCAAATTAAAAATTGAGCGGTTGTAAAAAAAAAGGCCTTAATTTTGAAAATAATAAATATTCTAATTCTCAAGAAAGACAGTATTCATCAAAGCTAAAGAATTGATATGGAATTAAAAAAAAATCTAAAAATAAACAAGTGATAAATAATTGTTCAAGTGTTGGACCACAAAGGAAAACATTCCATGGCTATCCAAGGAGATACCAAAAGCATGAATATAAAAATTAGAGGCAATAAGGAAGGAAACGTATGAATTATGAAGCCATATATGTGTTCTTTTGTAATGAATTAGGTTGGATCGAAAAAATATTGTTTTATAAAAATAACAAGCTCAATAACTATTAAGGAAATAGAAATAATCTTACGATATTTAATTACACAAAAACCCAAGTTAAATGGGTTCCAAATGATAGGTAATTTTTTAGTTCTTCTAGGTAGATAAGGCAAAGCTTAATTGGAGATCATCCACAAAAGAAGCCTCAAGTTAATAAACAAGATGGAAAATTCGTATTTCAATAAAATTGTTCTAAACTTATGATAATACATTTTATGCTTGTGAATGCATTCGTTTTTTATCAGCACCAAGATATTTTCATTATATGGTTTTATATTTTAAGGGGAAACATAACTTTAAAAATAATAATAATAAATAAAAGATTTATAAAAAAAAAAACAAAGAGAAGGATGTATAAACAATTTTCTTTTAAATGGGTGAAATTGAATTGGAATTCCTTTCCTTCCCTTATTCTTTATTACAGTGTTAAGGATTCCTTAATTCAACCAAAGAATCACGATCCCTCACAAAATAAAATTTTATATTTTTTTAAAAAATAACCTTATATCAATTTAATAATGACCACTACCACCATTATCATTGCTATCGCTATCGTTGTCCACTACTACTACAACCAATATCACCACTATTACCATTATTACTGTCGACGCTGTCCTTGCTACTGTTGCCACTACCATTACCCTGCTATCACCATCATTACCTATCACTACCGCTGCTGCTACCGTCACCACTACCTCCACCTCTAATCATTACTATCATTACTACCACTGCTATTGTCATCACCACCATAACTACCCCCCTCCCTCCAAGCCGTTACCCTTGTCACTACTATCACCATTGACCATTACCATCATCACTACTCGCAACCGCCGTCTACTATTACCCCCATCTTTGCTCCTACAGTTGATTTCCACCACCACCACCACCTATTACTTTATAATTACTTGACAAAAAAATGGATCAAAGGTAATTTAGTCGTTAAAGTTCTATTACGTGTTTATTCTTAAGTTATTTATTAATCTAATTAAACGAAATAATAGGTATTATACCTTTATTATATTCCCTAAGAATTTTGATTATATTCTTATTTCATTCCATTCAGTAAAGTGAACGGGCCATTAATGTTTAGAATATTGTTTGTAGTACGATGCAATATATCTTCGTGCTAAAAAACAACATTGGCAAGTCAGAAAATTTCAAGGAAAGTGTAATCGTTTTTTAGGTTTAATGATTTTCATGTATTGTATGAGTTGTTGCAATAGAAGTAATCATTTTAAAATTTTTGATGCATTTAGAAAGTCATTATGACATTTAATAATTATGTAAAATAAAAAATGGAAATAATCAAAATTTTAGTAAAACAAAAGACCTTTGAAAATAATAGTTTATGAATGTTCCATGATCTATTTAGTAAAAACAATTTTTGAAAACCTTTTAATTGTTTTAACACATAGTATAATCAATAATCCTATAATGTGTAATTTTTACAATATGCTATCTTTACATGTTTGAATGGAAGAGCTTAAATGATGTGTTATGTGATGACATCATTTATTGAAAAGTTATCTTTTAATAAATTTCTCGTGTAGATGATGATTTATTAGATGTTTACTCCTCATAAGAGATATAAAGATGGAAGTTTCTATGGTAATGTTAGCAAAAATACATCTCCATAATATTGGCCAATTTAAACCATTAATTTAATAAAATTTAATTTACACCGTTCATCATATTAAAATAGCCTAGCTCATTACTTGAACAACAAGTGAATAAGTTTTATGAATAAAAAAAATAAAAAAAATGCTAGTTATGAAATAAAATTAAACAATAAAATAAATAACAAATGAAATATCATTTAAAAATCTAAATCAAAAGTAGTTTCATAACTTTACTTTCTCTAAGTAAGAAAAAAGTGTTAGATAGTAAAAACAACTCTAGAAAAGGGGAGAGAGAAGGGAAACGGCTAACATTCTATAATAGGTTATTTTAGCTAACTTTATGATAACGTTATATTAATAGCATTACCATTAAAAATCCAAGATATAAAGAAAAAAGTTGAATGGAGTTGTTAAAATAAACCATGTATTATATATTATTGATATATGTGTAAGATTGCGATGACCATCTATAATTAGGAAGACAAGTTTTTGAAATGAGAATATTTTAAGTATGTAATGATTGTTTTTTAATGGGAAATCTTGACATTTGAAGGAAATTTTATTATGTTGAGAAAGCTTTCGTCATATGATGGGGTATAAAAAATTAATGGGGAGCGAAGCTGAAAACAAAGAGTAAAATATATAAAATTAATAGAAATATATATAAGAAAAGGGGAGGAATAATTTCCAACTTTTCTGAAAGTCCAAGACCACCATTGAGCATAGTGAAGCAACTTCTCCTGAAAGTCACCTATCATGTAATTGATCTAATTCAAGTACACTTAACTTCAGAGATCCAATGAATTCCAAGCCGTTGCACAAAATGCGATTTGATAATTATAATTTCGTCATGTAGTATTTAAGGGTATTAATGAAGTATGCATATTTATTTTATAATAAGGAATCTATGGATTTTTCTACAATCCCGTTCTTTTTTTTATGGGATAGGTACTACCATCCTTTTCACTGTTGATTTAGTCACATTTATATCTGAATCATTAAACAATTTGTTAATTCAATTATTCGAATTTAAAATATGAAAATCAATAGTTGATAGACGAGACTAGTCCTATTAAAATAAATAATGGGACCTTAAAATCTCTTAGGAATCTAGGTACAATGAGAGAGAAAATTTTGATATGCTTTATTATTAGGAAGAGTCACTATGAAAGTAGACAAAACAATAACCGTAGTATGATCAATATTTGTATATTTAAATAAGAATATATCGGTGTATTGCAAAAGTTTCTAAAAAGGAAAAATCTTTGTGAGAGTTGTCATTATCTACAAATATATTGAAGTATCCTATATAACAGGTCATGTTACATTTAACGAAAAAGAAAAACAAATGATGTTAAGAAAGCTATTATTTGTTTTGATGATAAAAAAAAGGAGAAGGAAAAATAAACAAATAATTTTTAGTATTATCATCTCTTTAAGGGAGTATGTGAATAAGTAAGAAAAAAAAAATTATTTAAGAAGTCTTTGTCATCATAATAAAAGGAGGGTAGAATATAGAGTATTCAAATATATTTTGATAATAACAAACCATTATATATATTAAGTATACAAATAAGTTTATCAAATGTATAGTCAAAAGTATTAAAGAAACTTTAGACTTAAAAAAAAAAGAAGAGTTATGAATGTTAAGAGGAGAATGTTCAGAAATTGATTAATAAGGACAATCAAAAATTGTTTTAGAATCAATGGTCAAAATCAAGAGTACATCTAGAGCAAGATTTCAAACTAGCAGAATATAAACTAAATTGCAAAGTCAAAACACAAAATCAACGTTCAAAACCAGAAGTAGACATTAGAATCAGAATGAATTAGAATGATGTTTCAAACTTCAAAATGATTAACATAGTTTTAGCTCCAAAATGCAGGTTTAAATTAGAAGCATAATAGCAAAGCAAAAGTAAATTATAATGAGAGAAACATTTCACTTATTGAAGGCCAGTACCGTGAGTTAAATGTATTTTAGTAATACATTTAACTAAACATCTAATGAATATTCTTCATGAATGTTACATTTAACTACACATCTAATGAATATTTTTCATCAATGTTCCATTGAGATATATAAAGAAATTTAAGAAGAAGCAACATATATTAAAGATGGTACTTGCATAAAAAGGAAATGCTCATCAGACATATGAGATATCTATGGAAACAATTGCAAATTACAATGGCTAAATCCTTATAAAGCTTTACAGTAGTGGCAAGAAGATTATAGGGACTATTAATCACAATGGCTACTTCCATATTGAAGCTATGAAGACTGTTTATATAAAGGAGCTACACAATACAAGACAAAAGAATAATAGCAAGAAAAGGAGAAAAAAACATATCTTGTGCCAAAGTATACTGTTAATTATGTTTCATTATAACATTGTGCTAAATCTATGAGGAACTAAACTATCATCCTCGTGAGAGTTTGCTAATCTCTTGAAGAATTAGTGAAGTACTACTTGAGAGAATAATTAAGAGACTTTATAAACTTGCCTAATCTTTTGGCATGGATTATTAAGCAAAGCAAAGTTGTGGGAACTCATAGCTTATGACAAATCCTATATGACTTTATGTTGATTTCTTTCAAATAATAGAACAAGCCAATATGACAGATCGATATCCATAGATGCAGGTTGAAAGAGTGGACTAACTTAACCCCCTTCTTGATTGTCCACTAGGATTAACATCCTGATTTTTATACAAACATTTTTTTTTTTGCTCAAATGTTTTCCAACTACAAGTTTTGCATATTCTTTTTAAATTCCAAGTGCATCAGCATCCATAGTCACATACTTTTACGTGACCATAGTCCCTTATAGCTATCATTCTACCATTTGTTAAACAAAGATTAAAAAAAATATTAAGTTATAAGGTAATTGTGTTACAATTGTGTCTTTTTTTTTTTTTATTGCATATAGTGTTTTCTCTTTGTAACCTCAGCTTCTCTACCCTTAAAGCATGCCTTCCCCAATTTTTTATGATTCCCTCATGATTAATTTTTTCAATAACCCATTTGAAGTGGATGCATTCCCCCCTCTCTTAGCATCTCTGGCTCAGATTTGGAATCCCATTCCCTTACCTCATGGTTCTAGGAGCTTAGCACTAAGCTTTCAGCTTGGGAAATAGAGTCGTATCCATCTTCGCTATCTACGGTTAAGAGTTTGGCACAAAGCTTTTATATTCGGGACATAGAGTCCTCTCCTCCCTCAATCAATCCCTAATTTTTGGCTGGAGCATATCCATAAAGACGTAGCTGGTTCAACAAGGTTTCCTATCACACATGATTAGTACACCTAGCTATAATGGTAGAGGAGTTGCATCACATTTTCATTTGATAAGTTGTAAAATATAATTTTATAAATGTTTTCTAATTTTAATTAAATGTTTTCAATCGCATTGTATGATCCATATAATTTGCAATTACAGTATTTGCAATTCTATGGGGTATTATTGCTTATAGCTAGGTGTTAGAGGAAAAACTATGACGGTTTAAGGGAAACTAAGGCTCTTAATAGACTATTTTTTATTTAATTTAAGTTTTTGTAACAATCTTTGAATAAGTTCATCATTAAGAAAAAATATCACTTTAGTTCTCAACATTTACCACCTTTTCTACTTAAGTCCACATCCTTTTATTTTTTGTACTTTAAGTCTTAATGTTTACAAAAGTTTGCAAATGCGTACTTTCATTAATGGGTCACTATGTAACGCCCCATAACTTCAGAGTATCACAACCCGCCACATGTCCTTGCCATTTAGGAATACGTTTAAGCTATAAAACCAACTACATTCTCCAAAATCTCTTGTAATAGCTGCTTAACGGATACAAAACAATAAATCTCTAAATATATTAGTTCGAGTGACTAGCAAGCAAAACACTTTAGCCCTAAACATATTAAATAACTAGATCTTAATCTTCTATAATATATAAAACCAATCGCATCTCTTTCCAGCTTGATGATAGCTATTTTTATACTTGTTGCGAATTTATGGAATTGACTTATAGCTGTAAAAATAAAAGAATAAGCCAAATCTAGTACGGGTGCACAAACACATACAGATGGCAAGCCTAGAACATACACATGCATATAATATAATCACAACAAAATATAAGTAAACAATAGTTTGATTATCTTCAATTTAGGTCAACATACAACACAAAGGTACTCATGATTCCACCATACCTTGATCTTTTTTTATATACATAGGTAGATATAATATAAATTTTCCTTTAAATCCTTTACACCTAGAGTTCAGAGTTCAGAGACCAAAAACTTAAAATTCTAGCTACATCATCCTATATAAAAGTTCACTAGAGAAACCTTATATATGATCGGCAATTGCTTCTTTAAGGAACTGTAACTGTGAGCCCCTAGAGTAAGCGAGTCAAGTAAAATCAATAAACCATTTATTCAGGCCGAATATAGATTAGTCCAATTAGATTATTTCTAACCTAGCGAGTACAACCATACAAATAAATACTACGTATCTATAAAGTTGAATCTGAACGAAATATAAAGTTTGAACTAACCATGGAACCCAAATCTAACAACCCAATGGTTAATTGGAATCTACAACTTTAAGTCTCGTATGAAAAAGATTTAATCACTCAATAAGGAAGGAACTTAATAACCAATACGAATTTATTTGAAAAACAAATATATACATTAACCTTCGGAACTCAATGACGAAATTCTAGAAATTACCTATAAACTTATAAATTATCTAATTAAGATCTGGAAAGAAAATAATCAAATCCAATCATAAGTCTATAATAGAAATTGAAGATAATGTAATACAAAATATGATTAAGCAAAAAGTTAACATAGTTATATAATATTATTTATTTCTTAAAACGTAAGGTACTATATATACATATATAGGAGAATATAAAGTGAACACAATATGAGGGTATCAAAAATATATAATTTTATTAATCAATATAGTAATAAAAGAATACGTACTTTAATCAGATAATATTATAATTTGTAAAAATACTTAAGGAATGACATATTAATAATCAAAATCTAAAACAGACATACTTTACAAATAGTATAATATACTATATAATTATAATAACTATCGTAATAGAAATATTTAAATCATGATGCCATCAATATTAATAATAAGGCATACCAATAATAAGATAGTATCGTCGTAAACAAAATCGACACTTAAAATACGTATATAATACTGGTATTAATGTACAGAACACCAAGCGAGAAAATAGTGACTCAATACCGAATACAATAGAAAATAGAAATTCAACTTCATAAACAAACATATACACATAATATGATAGAGTAAGAAAAAGTTAACTTATTACTTAATCATTCATATAATAAGGATATCATATATAAAAGGAGAATATAAGGTAAACATATAATGATGATGTTAAAATATAGGCTTACGAGCTAAAATAATAAAAGAATACATATATTAGTAAATAATACTTAAGTTTGTAAAAATACATAAAAATAAATAGAAGTGGAAACGGACATACTAACGATTACTATTATATACTTCATAATAATAATAATTATAATAGGAATAATGTAATGATAATATTATCAATAATAATTTCAAAGTAGAATATGAAAGAATTGAATCGTAAATAGGTAAATCGATAATTAAAATAATACATATATGATATAAGAATCAACATATTCCACATCTAATAGAAAATAGTAACTTAACTCTACAATTATACATATATTCAATATTTCGATATGTGATATAATTTATAATAATAATTTATATATAAAATAATAATATAATAAACCAGATAATTCAATTTATATAAAAAATGTATTTATTAGAAGAATAATTACTTTTTACAATAATCTAGAAAAATAAAAATAAAAAACATAATATATTATGTATACAATATTAAAAAATAATATCGAGTCAACTCGTGGAATAAAATGTCGGGAAAAAAAACAAGAATTGAGGGGCGAGAGACATTAAGACTTGGGGAAGGGAATTGGTCCGCGGGGGGTTGAAAGAAAAGGATGAGAGACGAGGGGAATTGATCGAAAGAGGGGTAGTGTTCGGTACAGGGTAATTGGCGAGAGCGAGAGAGATTGAGAATCAGGGAGGGGTCTGGTAGAATAAAATGTAGAGGACACGTGGAGACAGAGTAATGATTGAGAGAGAGAAAGAGAGAGAGAGGGGGAGAGAGAGTGAAACGAGAGAGAGAGGGGGAGAGAGAGGGAGAAGCGAGCCTAGTGAAAAGAAAATAAGATTGCAGCGCTAGGGAAAAGGCAGAAAACAAAATAATAATACTAACACGGTAGGATTTAGACTAAGTTCTAGATTATTTTAAAACTTTTTAGAATATAGAGCATATTTCTATCTAAGATAGAAAGATTAAAAAAAACTAATTAAAATGAAAATAAGTAGTATTTAGAAAAAATATAGGTTATGTATAAAAATATCGTAATATATATAGTATTAATAAAATATTTATTCTTTATACGTAAAATAAAATTTAATTTATTTAATGTGTACATAAATTAAGAGTTTTAGAAAAATAAAATTGAAACCTTAAATTAAAAATTTATTTTATAGATACATTTTAAACTAAATCTAGATCTACTTAAAGATGAATAAATTGAAACTTTCTTTTATTAGAATATGTTTTCTATCGACACTAATTAAATATATTTTATAACTTAATTATTATTTTTACTTTAATTAAGGTGTTTCAAATTACTCTCGTTGAAGAAAGACACATGACACAATCCCATTTGTCGACATATTAATATTAAACAAATTATATGACAAAATATTTAAAAAAAAAATAGTATGACATTTATCCTTTTTTTTTGGGCGAACGTTGAGAATTATCCCGTTTTCTATTATATTTACCCTTTTTTTTTGCCAAAATATTTTCTAACTAGAGGTTTTGTGGATTCCTTTTGCATTTCTAGCACCTGGACACCTGTGCTTCTAATGGTAACATACTTTCTTGTGATCAAAGTTCCTTATAGTTATCATGTTACTACTTGTTGAATGAAAATCACAAAAAATTAAATTATACTATAATTATATCATAATCGTGTCTTTTATGTCGTGTGTTGTACTTTTTCTTTGTAACCTCCGCTTTACCACCTCCAACACATGCCTTTATAGGATTATAATGATTCCCCCGTGACAATTTTTTCAGTAGCTCATCCGAAGTGGATACATTTCCCGTTCCCCCCTCTCTTGGCATCCTCAACTCAGATTTTGAATCCATCCATCCATTACCTCATAGTCTTGGGAGCTGAGCACCGAGCTTTTAGCCCTAGGAAATAGAGTCCCATCCACCCTCACCATCTAGTCCTGAGATCTTAGCTCGAAGCTCTCATGCTCAAGACATGGAGTCCTCTCCTACCTCAATTAGTTCCCATTTTCCGACTGTAGTGCATCCACAAAGACATAACTGGTTCAACAAGGTTTCTTGCTGCACATGACTGGTACAGGCAGCTATAACGACGGAGGAGGTGCTTCACATTTTCATTTGATAAGTTATGTTATTCTAATTTCAATCAAATGCATTTCAACCCCATTGTATGATCCATATAATTTGCAAACACAGTGTTTGCTGGGTGTTGGAGAAATGATGGGTTGAGAGAGGCCAAAGACTTTTATAGATTAGTTGTTATTTGATTTAAATTTTTGTAAAGTTGTTTAAATAAGTTTGTTCATTTGGAAAAGTACAAATATAGTTCCTAATATTTGCCATCTTTTTTTTTAAGTCTTCATGCTTTTAATTTTTACATTTAAGTTTCAACGTTTGAAAAAAGTTTATATACAAGGACTTTTGTTGATAGCGTTAGTATTCTCGTTAGAGAAATACACATGGCATAATTCTATTCATCTAAATATTAATATTAAATAAATTATATAATGAAATATTTAAAAAATAAAAGGATGAGATTTATTCTTTTTTTTTTTCCATAAGTTGAGACTTATTCCGTTTTCTATTATATTTTCTAATAAAAGGTTTTGTGAAAATTTTTTTAATTGCGAGCATTGAGCATCTACGTGCTTTTCATGATTACATTCTTAATCATAGTTTTTGATAGTTATCATGATATGATTTTTTGAATAAAGATCACAAATAATTAAGTTACCATATAATAATATCGTAACACACTTTTTGTTATATGTTATTTTTTTTATTTTTTATTTTTATTTTTTTGTGACCTTGGCTTCTCCACCTATAAAACATGCCTTCCTCATATTCCGATGATTCCCTTGCAACAATTTTTTTCGAGTAGCCCATCTAAGGTGGGTGCGTTCCTCTCGCCCCCCCTACCCCCTTTCCTGGCATCCTTATCTTAGATTTTGAATCTTCCCCTTCCCTTACCTCCTAGTCTTAAGAGCTGAGCACCGAGCTTCCAGCCCCGAGAGTCAGAGTCCTGCTCCCCCTCACCATCTAGTCTCACGAGCTTAGCTTGTAGCTCTCGCATTCGGGACATAGAGTCTTCTCTTCCCTCAATTAGTCCCCAGTTTCCAACTGGAACATATCGATAAAGACATAGCTGGTTCAACAAGGTTTCCTGCCATACATGGCTGGTACGGTCAGCTATCATGGTTGAGGAGGTGGATCGCATTCTCATTTGATCAGTTATGAAATATGATTTTATAAATGCCTTGTAATTTTTACCAAATGTATTTTAGTGCAATTTTATGATCCATAGAGTTTACAAACATGGTTTTTGCAATTTTACGGGGTGTGGCTACTTATAGCTAGGTGTTGGAGAAAAACTACGATGGTTTGAGGGAAGCCAGAGGCTTTTGTAGATTAGGTTTTATTTTAAGTTTTCACAACATTTTCGAATAAAATTTTTTTTCTGGGAAAAGTAGAAATTTAAGTTTCAACGTTTACCACAATTTCTATTTAAGTCCTCATTCTTTTATTTTTTTGCATCTGAATTTCAATAATTGTAAAAGTTTGCAAATAAAAACTTTTCATAAAGATATTAGTTCATATATATATTAATACTAAATAAATTCTGGTAAAACTAGAGTTTTGAAAAAGAAAAATAAAAAGAAAATAAAGGATGAAAAACATAAATCGTACAAGTGCGCATTCCTCTTTCTTCTTCTTCTTCCCTTTTTTTTTTTTTTTTCCCTTTCTTTCTTAGTTTTGGTAGCCAGCAAAAACAACAATTATGTTAACGAAATTTAAACCAATTGACAACATCATATTTTATCATTTAAATACCATAATACGATCGAATCTGTTGTATCGAAACATTTTTGCATGCCTCTATGCATACAGGTGATGCAATTAATTTGGAGCTCTCTAACTTGAGTCTAATTTGTTGGCTCGAATAAATGATAAATAATTTTATCTAAGCCAATTTGAATTCACAACAATTAATTTATCATGCTCTAGAGTTATTTTTTTTTATAAAAGCAAAATTTATATTAATCGCGAGACATAGTACAAAATTATTAGAAACATGTTATAAAACACTATTTTTGCCCAAACATTGACTCGATATTATTCTAACTTTTAATAGTCTAATGAGTCTAATTATGGGCTGATTATAAGGCATTAGCCCTACTAAATTCAAGCCCAAAACTCAATGTTTTTAACTGAGCTTCAGGACTTAAATAGTTTAAGTAAATATTATATGATACAAGAAGTAAATAATGTGTATAGCCTAACAGTATGCATAAGCCTCTTAAAATCCTTTGGTTGCAAGTTTGACTACTGCGTGAAGTAAAGGGCAAAATATATATATATATATATATATATATGTATATATATATTTTTAATGCTCGGCAGGCGTATGTTCTTCCTGAGCAAGACGAACACCTCAAAAAGCTTGAGAAGAAAGACATTAATGATCGTGATAAAACTTTTGATATAAATCGAGAAAGGCATCTACATGGAATAAACTCGAACTAATTAAATAAAGAAAAAAAAAAAGACAAACAAAATAGAAAAAAGAACCTAGATTTTGATGGCTTCCCATTTTCCATAACACTCGTCTATGAATCTATAGATAAGGACGGCTTGCGCTTCGTTTCCATTAAGATGTGATCTTAAATTACAAAAGAATGGAGTGAAATAAGCAAATTTCTCTTTTGAGGCAACCTACGTACATACTTAAACTTCTTCTAGGATTTCTTCCATTAGCCTACGGCTTGTTTCGCTGGAATCAAGGACACTTAATCTAACATAAAATCCCAAATTGAATCTTGAATCAGTAGAGGCATATCAAATTAAAAATCTCAGTCGTGCATTTTTCTAGCCTTCATAAACCACCATTGTTGTTGTTAGTTGGGAGTGAATTGTTACTGCAATTGTGTTCGCTATGTTTAGAAGACTTGATTCGATGCCTCTATGGGCTTTGACGACAATCGAAAAGGGTTGAACAAGCCACCTACAACGTAACCTTTTTTATGTGATTGGTGGATGAAGCCAACAACCACATGGATGGATTTGAACCTTGAGACAATCTAAAAACTAAATGGTAGTTAAAGGATAAGCTAACTCGCGTATAAGTAAAATCACACACCACTCACTTCACATTATCTTAAGAATCTACTCCATATGATGCACGAATAGCTCCTTAGTGTAACTCGCCACTAACCTTGCTCAAGGGTTAGACAAGAGTTAGCTTGGACTTGGAATAGCTATGTTATGCACAAGAACACAAGGACAATAACAAGGAAGAATATTCATTGATGATGATTTCAACTGGTTACAAGAGACCACGTTTACATCCCATTTAGGGCAATTCCTAGGTTAAGCACAATCACTAAAAAGATTCTAGACTAAAATTAGTATACGATATGTGCACAAGGGTAAAAATGCCAATAAATACATAGTACATATTGTGATGTCAAAAAAAGCAAAGGACATGTCTCATTCTATGGATGGGGGGTTCTAGCGCAATGAACTTGCTTCTGGATAGTGAAAGGGTGTAGGTCGACTCAAGCAGTCAAGTTAGCATTCAAGGCGAGCAACTTGGAAATACTGTGGCTAAGCCAAGGTTGTCTATTTCTGAGCTAGTATTGATTAAGTTGGTATGTGGATAGTTCCCCTCTACCTAAGAGATAGTATAACGCTAGCAGAGGCTAAGGTACCTAAGCAAGTCGGTCTTCTAGAGGAGCTCAACTTTTTTTGTCGAAGGTGTAAGACTCACAATTAGCTACTCGAAGTTTGGTTCGTAAAATTTTAGGCAATTGACTAAAGGATTCAATCGAATCTAAATTATCGAATAAAATTAGAAATATTAGTAAAAACGATCCTATAAGTTTGAATTTAAGAAAATAAATAATAAAATAAAAGAATATAAATTTTTCAAATTTGAAGTATATTTATTATTTATCGAAAATGCGTAAAATATATTTCGATAACTAACAAATTGTTAGAAATAAATTATATGCATACTAAAAATCATAAAATAACTTAAATAATATTTAGAAGTATTTATTTGTACTATATATGAATTTATATGTAAATAGAAATACGCGTAATTACTTAAAATACGCGAAATACTTAAAATACACTAAATAGGCTAAAATAATGTTAAATAATTAAAGAAAATGCATGAATAATTAAGGAAAAATCAAGAAAAATTAGAAAAAACAAGGAAAACTCCAAAAAGTGATCATGGCAATCTGGAATTAAAGAAACAAAATCAACCAATTAAAATGTAATAAATAGAAAGTAAAAAAAAAAAAAGAGATAAGACAATTATCTTATCTAATTAATGTACAATAATTCTCCAATACCTCTATAAATAGCAAGAAAAATTTAGAAGCTCATTTGGTCAATTAGGAAGGTAGAACAATTAGATAGGGTCAAAATAAGAAGAGAAATTAGGGTTTAAAAAAAAAATTACCCAAATCTATACAATTAAGGCTATAGAAAAGAACTAACACCCAACGACAATCTAAGAGTAGAAGGCTACCACCACCACCACACGGTGGTGGTAGCGCTTAGACTAGCCAATAAGGCCATAGCGATCAACGGTGGCCGGAGCTACTTACATAGGTAAGTTCAATTTCCAACCCGATTTTATTTAATTTTGTAAAAATACTAAATATTTTTAGAAAATTATAAAACTTGTTATTTTGAGGTTTTTAAGTATGTAGATTTAGGGAAAAATTTTATTTTGATGAATTTATGTCTAGAAATATACTGTTTTTAAGAAATCATGCAAAACCGAGTATGTTTCGAATTAGAAATAAATAGGCTTAGAAGTGTAGTTTTAGACTCAATTTTTTTTATAAACTACTTAGGTGATATAGAATAATGTCACGAAACCCTTTTTCAAAAATGAATTTTTGTAATTTTTAGGTCTTAAAATGATGCATAAAATGGGTTATTTTTTGTTAATTAAGTAATTAAATGGTTAATTACTGATTTAGTACATAATTATATGTTTTAGGATGTTTAAATCTGATAAAGTATGATATTTGTAACATATAGGGTGTTAAATGTAATTATTAGGGTATTATGTAGTATATATGTAATAGGTAAAAATGGAATGTTTTAAGTTAATTTTGTAATTTTAGATAATAAAATGTAAAATCTGATTTAGGATGAATTTAGATATTTTAAGATGTTGATTGATGTTGGGAGATGATATTTGGAATGATAGAAATATTAGATTAATATTATATACATAATAGGTAATAATACATAATATGCAAATATTAGAAATATAATAAATAAAAAATATTAGAATAAAAATCGATATTATACTAATAATAGGAATATACATATAATCTGGTAGGAGATTTAAATTAAGGTAATTATATAAAAAATATAAGATTTTCTCATATCGAGAGTAAATTCAATAGTTAAATCAAAATTAAGATGTACCGTACGGACTGAAACATTGGTTGGAGACCAAAAATAATATTAAGGATACCCAAAAATAATATGACTAATTTCACATTATGGGTTGAAATAAGTTTCCAGGGTTCGTATATAAAACTGTACTTAAAAATTGAATTAGAATCTAATTTAAAAATCAATGTGGAAACTGAACCCAAACCCAAATCCAAACCTAGCCCTAAACCTAGAATAATTGTAAAAGATTTGAGAACCTAAATAATTGGACATATTAAACCATAAACTAAAGATAACAATAAGTATTATAGAATAAAAACTAATCTATAATAGTTACATAAAAACTGAGACAACGTTAGTTTTATAGGGATCATTGGCGATTGATTGAGCGAGTCCTACCTCAAGTGAGTAAGTGGAGAGTCGAGGTAAGTTGGGATTAATACAATGTTGTTTTTGGAGGTTTGAAATTATACTTAATTGTGCTTGTTTTGAGCTGATGATATGATTTCGATTTGCTGCTTGGCTTATATTATATAATTTATATGAAATGATCGATCATTCTAAACTGGACTTAATCAAATATACGACCCGTAAACATAAATCGGACCTGCATAGCAACCTATTAGAGAAAACCTAAGATTCTCCGGCCAAATACCAACCGCTTTGAAAGGGATAATGCTGGATAACATAATAGGTCCCTTCTTCATTCTTAGTCGAATTAAGTGATAGGTGAGGAGGTCGCGGTAAAGGTGAAGTCAATGGTTCGAAGGTAGTCATAGGAAGAGTGGTGTCTCCATGGTACAAGCCTGGGTTTGGTCATGAGCTGTTGTATTAACGACAACTCTTCAACCCAGATTAGAACGGGCGCAATTTCTCTGATCTCACGACGGACCGGACAATATCGTACGATGACATTTGCTTGTACATGTATTGCATCTAATTAAGTGATTTGATTGATAACCCTATTTATATTTGTTGTATGATTTTTAGTTTCCATCCTAACTTATTGAGTTGTGGTTACTCACATCCCTATAGACGTTGTTGCAAGTATTAGCTATGAAGTTGCTTACAACTACCTTGAAACTAGTAACTGTTGGATCTTGGGGAGTAAGAAAAAACATTTGAAGAACATATATATAATTTTTAAGGTTTAAGCTTTTATTTTAGAATTTTTCATTTTTGAATAATGTATTAATTAGGAAGTAGATTACGGTGAAATGTTATAAACATTAATTGTAATAATTAAATTTTAGTGTATATATATATTTTCTTACTTTCTTAGGTAAATAACTTATTTAAATTACGAACTATTTACTTCAAAACGGGTTAGTCGTAGACGCCTTGTATAGATCAGGTCTAGACTAGTGGTTGTGAGACTAACTTCTATCTTAGAATGGTTTACACAGCAAGATTGTTACAACTCTATCACTTCAGAGAGGCAATTGATAAGCAAATCAGGGGGCCATTGTTGCTAATCTTCAAGCTTAGAAATAGGTGAGTGGTCCTCCAATATGATTCCTATCATCCCTTCATTGTTACTTGAGATTTAAGATCAAATATGGTTGGTCTCCTTCTTGTACATCCTTGGGACATACAAGCTCAGGTTAGCTATATTGAAGGAATTGGACACTCTATACCCTTCTAGCAACTTAACCCTCTAGGTGTTCTTATTAATCTTTTTAATAACATCGAATGGTCCATTTGCCCTAGGTGATAATTTGTTCTTTCTCAAGGTTGGGAATCTATCTCTACTTAAATGAATCCACACAACGTTCCTAAGCTTAAACTCTTCAACTATTCTTCCTTTGCCTTTCTAAGCTTGGCAGTAACTCAAGTTTGGTCCTTTGTTACATTTTAATGCATGATCTTCTAGGCCTTATATTGGTTGATAGCATCCCGATCTTCATAGTGGCTAGGCAAGGGTGCATTATCAATAAGAAGGTTAGGGTTGAACCTATACATTACTTCAAAAGGAGACTTGCCTGTCATGCTATACACCAATCTGTTTTGGTCAAACTCCACGATAAGCAAGCATAAGTAGTTTGTTAGGTTTCTTCTAACTACGACTTAGAGTAGTGAACTGAGTATTTGGTTAATGACCTTGGTTTGACCATTTATCTACGGATGGCATGAAGATTGATTAGAAACTTGGTTCTAAGGCACCTCCATAAGGTATTTTAAAAGCGACTAACAAATTTTGGGTTTCGATTGGACATTGTGGTTTAGGGCATTCTATGTAACTTGATAACCTCTCAGAAGGACAAAGAAGTAACATAAATAGCATCCTTAATCTTATGGTACAATATGAAGTGTGTCATTTTACTGAACCTATCTACCACGACCATGATGGAATCCTTTCCATGAAAGGTCCTTAGTAAACTAAGGATGAAGTCCATACTAAGTTTAGACCATGGCTTGTTCAGGAAAGGTAAATTCATTGCCTATTCATCTTGGCACTTGGTCTTCTTACATATGGTAAATCATTTGAGTACTTGGTGTACATCCTTCATCATCTTCAGCCAAAATAATGTAGAATTTAACAACTCATATGTTTGCTTCTTGCCAAAGTGGTAGGTTGTATAGAACATGTTAGGATACACAACTTCCCATTCTTAGATAAATATCCATCATGTATGAAATAATCATCTACAGATCATCCCTCATAACATCTCACAACAATTGGACCAAAGTGTGAGTCCTAGGCATATAATTCTTTGATTACAAAGAATTCGAAAAGTTTGATCTATAGGTTAGACAGGAGGGAAAGCTTCTTGAACAAAGTGTTGGCTACCATATTGGTTGATCCTCTCTTGTACTTCATTATATACGTGAACCCTTCCATAAACTTGACCCACTTTGCTCGCCTCTTTGACAACTTGGCTGGTTCTTTAAGTACCTCAATGACTCATATTGGTGGAAATGACATATTCTTAGAGCAATAGATATTGTTACTATACCAGACCATAAGAATATGAATCAAGGAGTAAAACTCTTTATCATAGATGAAATAATTAAGGGTAGCTCCTTTTAACTTCTCATTGAAGCAAGTGACAGGTCAATCTTCTTGCATTTGTACACACATATGCCGACTTTTGATACATTGCACTCCGATTCAAAAACCTTTTCAAAAGTTAGGAAAACAAAAGACAATTATAATAAAGGAGATTAATGTTTGGCGGTAAGTTCGAATAAAGAATCAACATTTCATAAAGTGGATCAAATAAATTCGAATAAGGGATCTTCACTTTTACTTTTATTTGAAGAAGTTGCAATAAAGTGATGAAACTTAGATTGACAATGGTGGATGCTCTGATTCACGATGGAGGTTATTCGAAGCTTACTTCATGATGACTAGCGGCGAGGTGCTTTAATGTTTTCCTTATATCGGTTGTTTCCAATGGTTGGAGTCGCTATAGATCTTGTTTGTGGCGGTTCTTTGTAAGTCAAGTCTACTTCTTCAGCATGAAGCTTGTCAATGGCATTGCCGAACGAAGCTAGATGAAGATGTTCCGAAAATTTTCCCATCAAGCAACCTTTGAAATCTTTTTCAATTGAAGTGAGCTGAGTTTGAAGATGGAAGTGACCACCGGAGCTCCATTCTAGTCTTTTACTCCGGTGAGATGGAACTTTTCTAATGACGGTAGTGCTTTCAAAGTTCAAACTCGTAAGATTCAAACTCTTTGTTTAGTTAACAACTTATAGTAAGATGCTGACTTGCACAATTTGTTATTTATAATTCTGATTCAAATAATTAAACAAGACTAGGTACTACACTTAATTAATTAAAATATGTTTCAATACTAAACCGAATTGACTCAGCTTTCACTTTTCTCCCGAATATTTATATATTATTATTATATCAAAAAGATATTAAACACTCAGGGCATTTATGGTAGTTTAATAACCTTGATTTAAGCTGATTTATTCACTGAATCTATACATATTGAAAATGAGGATGTAATTTTCCATCAGTATCGTGCACATGCTCATAGCAATATAATGTTATTCTATGTTGTCCATTGATGATGAATACTAAAATTTCAAATTTATAAATATAACAAGCTTTATTTTTACTCTGTTTTGATGCATGCAAATAATTTAGTGGGTTGATGGGTTAATTCAATATACTAATAAATGGGTTAAATGGGTTGGTTAGCTCTTTTGACCATAAAAAATATGTAAACTAGTCAAATGAGTTGGGTTGGTAGGTTAGCCTGTTTAACCCATCAACTCATATGGGCCGAGTTGGGTTAATAAATTTTAACTCATTTAATAAATGAGCCAAAATGGGTTGGCTTATTTAATCCGTTGGCCAGGTCAGGTTAGCCCATTTAATCTACTTGCGGCTAAAGTAACTAACTTCTAACTTAAGTTGGTTTACACGGCGAGGTTGTTATGATTCCCTAGTTTGGAGCGTAACAATTTATATATATATATATATATATATATATGTAAGTAAATGTATGAAAGGAAAAGAAAAGAGAGAAGAAAAAAAAATGTAGCCGAAAATAATCAACCAACCTAGATTGAGATGTGCGAGTCAAATGGAGCTTGGATCCTAATTGAATTTGGAGCTCCATTGTTAGAAATGGATCATTGTCCAAAGCTTGTTGTAGTAATCAATGAAGCTTGAAAAACAATCATGGTTTGGTTTATGGTTGAAGTTGGCTGTCACGCCCCGAACAAGAAGAGTCATAACAGTCCCGCCGTGTAAACTAATCTAAGATAGAAGCTGACCTCACAGCTGCTATCATAGACGCAATTTACACAAGGCGCACAACTCAACCAGCTTGAAACGTCTGTTCTGATATCTGTTAATATCCAAACCTGTGGTAGAGCTTTAACAAAATACTTGTTCTATACAATCTGTAGTTTAGTACTACAACAGTAATTATACAACATTTCACGTCCAAGGGTAAAGATTACAATCAGAGTCTTTTAAAAACCACAGGTTATACGATTTATATACAATAAGTTAGAAAACTAGTGGGCTCCCAGGGAATTCCCATTTAGTTTTCTTCAAAACTTAAAAACAAAGCAAAAGCTCAGGTTCAGTTTAATTCCTCGTTCCTCACTTTCCCACACAGCAGCACACTAACCTGAGAACGGTGGTACCGGAACATCTTTTATCTTCACTCAGTACCTGCAAAAGAGTCTGTTGGGGTGTGAGCACAACTAGCTCAGTAAGTGGGGCGGAGTCAGAAGAGTACTATACAATCACAAATAAGGTTAATAATTATGATGAAATGCAATGTAATCACTCAAATGAAAACATCGCACAGTGTTAACCGGTCCACTGTGAGGTTAGAGAAATTTCATCCGCTCCAACCCGGATTGAGGAGTTTCATCGCGACTCAAGTTAAACCAAACCCGGGCTTGTGCAATGGAGAACACCCCCCTCCCAGGACCGCCTTCGAACCACGGCCCCCAACCTTGTCGCGACCTCCTCGCCTATCACTTAGTTCGACTAAGGATGGGGAAAGGACCATTTCAGCTATCCTCATCGAAGGAAGTCGGTGTTTGGCTTAACACTCTTAATCGTTTCCTCTAACGGGTGATTATGCGTGACCAATTATACTTTAGTCGAATAATCATTAGAGATAATTAGGGGTGATCAATAAGTTCACACAATACAGAATCCATGCAAATATGGAGAACAGCATACCAAGGAATTGAACTCCTGTCACAACAGAGTATCATTCACACACATAGCATGCGCATAATCATCTAACTACAAACACAACCAGAAGTACTCTTGGGTCTCCGGATACTTTTAAAATAGTTCCCAAACAGCGGCGAAGCTACCATCTCAACTTACCTGTTCAGACGTTCATTATTTCTGACTTGAATTGTCAGCCGTCTTTGGAAGGTCCTAATTACACAAAAGGTCTAAATTTAGTTTTCGTAATAATTACGAAAACATTAGGGTTTAATCTAAAATGGATATATATATATACATATATATATATATTATTTCCATAATATACTGTCATGTTATTAAATTATTAATTATTAACATTATACATCATATTTACTATTACGTATTATATATCGTTTTGATCGTATCGAAACGTACTTTTTATTTATTAATTCACGTTTTGATTCCGGTAGAGTTACCGAAATGTGTATATTCTTGAATATGTTATAGATATAAGCTAGTTTGCTTAAGGTTATCCGATTTCAACAAAACTAGTGTCATTGAGTTCGTATAGACTTAACGACACATCTTATGAGTCTTGTTCTTAGAGATGGATTTTAACGGGTAGTTTGAATTTTTAATACAATTATACATAATTATATAAAAACGACCGTATTATGCATAATTTACAGTTTTAAATTATATTTTATCCAATTTGTCCTTATATTGTAATAATATAAGTATTATTCAATTTTAATACACCTAAAGTACATCCCGATCAGAAAATATTAATAATTGTAATAAAATCTCTATTTAACCCAATTCGACCAGCGATCCTATATATAGGTTTTATTTATCTATTTTACTCATTTTAGTCTATTAATATTACAAATACATCCCGACTTGTAATTTAAACTATTTTACTTAATAAATTCGTAGTAAATAGTTCGGATCACCTAATAATTCCCCGAAAATTTCTATGGACTTCTAAAAATATAGGGAATTCAATTATCACTCGGTTTCAAGTTTTCAACCTATTGCCTATATTTTCGTATTGACGATTTTACCCCTAAATTTGATAAATTATCCAATTATAATTCTGTTAGCATTCAATTAATTCCAATCTGACTCAATACCATTTATTTATTATAGATCAGTACATGTCCATTTCATCAATTAATTTCATAATTTCCTATTAAATTCATAATTTCAGCCTATTTTCGGACCAATTTCAAGCCTAAAAATTCAATAAATATTAAAATCATTCAAATAAAAATTTGGGCTACGTAGCAATTACCCATATATCATACACATCCTACACAAAAATTTTCAGCTAGAAACAACATCATATAGTATATTTATTTCACTTATATATATTCGGATGAATTACAGATTTCTTAATGAAGTATATTAAATATTATGAATTTTTCAAAAATAAAAATATCACATGAAAGCATGTCTAAAATAACCTAAGTGTAATTTTTTTCATAATTTTCTGGGCGGATTTACTATTTTTTAGAAATTATTGAAAAACAGGGCAGAAATTTGACCTTGGTGTTCTTGGGTGCTCCGGTGGCCGGCGGCGGCTGGGCGGTTGTCGGACGGCTGGCGCGGTGGGTGGACCGTGTGGGGTTGGCTGGGTTTCACAGCAGATCTACTCTAGGTTAGGTTTCCACACTTTCACTAATTTTTCTGTTTTTTTCTAAATTTGTTTTTTTTTTCTACGATTTTTTCTAATTTTTCTTTCTGATTTTCTCTGATTCCAAATTGCTAAAACTATCTTGTCTGATGATCTTGGCTTTTTATAGTGCTTCAAAGTCGGTTTAGGAATTTTTTCTTTAATTAATTCATATTTTCTTTTCCAATTTCTTTTTTCTTTTTTCTTTTTTTATGCATGAGGTGTCCAAATATTGTAACTCCACTTTTTGAATCAGCAATATATTTTTCCATCCTCCTGCCACGCCTCCTTCCAATATTATTTAATTAATTTTTCTTTTTCTTTTATTAAATAATTACTTAAATATAGATATTATATGTTAGAATTAATTATTTAATTAATATATAAGTTTATACCTTATGTAAATAACACGTGAAATATATAACTTTACTCATATAATTAAGTTTCTAGCATATCTTTTATTTTTAGGATACATTCTAAGGTTAATTTCATGAATTCAACACAATATTTATATAATTACTCAATTTAAAGTTAATTTACGAGTATAATTATTATTTGTATCGGGTATACTAAAAATTACGTGTATTTTTTTTAATAGTAAATTATACTACATTATCTCATTTTATAGCTCAATTAGCTTATCTCTAAGTTCTCGTTGCAATCTAAGTTCAATTTTAGGAGTTCTGAACATTTTAGGGCTTTAGTAAATACTCCAATTTCTAAGGGCAAAATTGGGATTTCGGATCGTTATTACTAAAATCTAACTTCACTGTAATATCTCGACTAACTTTTTCATTCTAGTTGCAAAGTTTGGGCTCAATTGGATAAGTTACCCTAAAAGCCCTAAATCTGAGCTCGGTTATCTTAAACTCAATTTTGGAAGCTTACATTGGCTAATTGGGGGTGGTGGCATGTGAGCAACGCAGTGGTCGTTGGAGACGAGGGATAGGTCATATGTTAGGTTTCTAGGTGAGGTAAGTTCAACCAAAGCGGTGGTGGGTTGTCAGGTACAACATAATACGGATCATTAAGAAGGTGATACACGACTATTAATATCACACGAACTAAGGATAGGTCCGAACTGTAAGATGGTCCAAAGGATAAATGGTAGTCGAAGGTTGAGTAAGGATCCCCGTGCAGTAACGGTAGATATAACTCACAAATGCTTCATACAAGTTCGAACTATACTTGATATGACACACAAGTATAATACGAGCTTACTCGCTACAAGTCTACACTCAATAGTCTAGATAAGAGCTCTTTAAAGTCTCGATTCTTAACAAGAAAACACAAGCTCAAGAAGAAAATAATGTCTGAAATTCAATCTTACTTATTTGCAGCTATTACATATTATAAGTATTTATATGGCCTGATTAGAGCAAGTCTTAGGTTAATGTAAATTATAAAAAGATTCTTATTAGAAACGGAAAAGTAAGTAATTTACAAGGGTAAATTTGTAATCAAATGGAAAGGGAATATTCTTGTAAGGACAATATGAATGTTGGAAAAATAAGGCATGTGTCAACTATTTATTCTATGGTCCTGATGATACTGCTTGTTAGGTAGAGTTGATTTGAGTAGAGTAAGGTAGGTCGGATGCTCAGCAGTTTGACCATTTAGGGCATGGGAAGGGTTGGTCCAATAGATGGCCATTCTTTAGATTGACTTCAATTGGTTGGCTCGAAAGTAGGGTAGCTCGGCTTCAAAGGTATGTTGGTTAGGCAGCAAGCGGGTTCAATACTTAGCCTTAGACATGTGCGTTATAAAGAGGTCGGCTCGGTAACAGGTCGAGCACCTTAGGGGTCTCTTCAATGAGACGAAGAGAGGTTGAAACAGAGTACCTTAACAAATCGGGATGGAGAATGTATTGTTCTTTAGAGCTAAACTCCCTTTAGACAGCTTAAAGAACCATATTAAGAGTTCTCGAGCTCAGGAGTAAGTGATTGATCCATGATCTCTATTACGGCGGCTGGAGGTGGTTCATAAATTGTAGCCACAGTGGTTAAGGTTTTGAAAAACCTTTGGTGGTGCTTGCACTAGGGGTCGCGACATGGAATGGAGGCAGTTATGTGTGGAAGTGCTTAAGCTGGGTAACATTACTATAATGTTTATTCGAGTTAAGATCAATTTTGTAGCTCAAAATGTTAAAGAAAGAGGATGTAAACGTTTAGAGACAGAAAGTGTGTATAGGATGGTAATGGAGTTGAGTTGAGCTTTGATTGATGTTGAAACATGATGAGAAGACCTCTATTTATAGATTGGAAGCTTGAAATCAACTTGGAAGGTCCAAATGTGGCAAATCACGTACACACGTTCATGAGTTGTTCTTGCTTTTATCTTCATAACTTAAAGAAACATTTGATTTGATTAAAGAAAATGAGCAAGAGGAAAGCAATAATTGTCATTCATAACTCAGATTCAATTATTTTTGCCTAAAGTGTCTAAATTCGCTAAGTCATCCGAGACGTGTTCGTAATTTTTTTGCATTTTTTAAGTTCAAATTAATCTGCGATTTAGATGAATGAAGACATGTTTTTGGTCCCTATTAGTAGTATTCTATATAGACTAACAAAAAATGTAAAGACTTAGGATGATTTATGATTATATATGGTTGAGAAATGGATTTAAAATGAAGGGTGTGGAAAAGACAAGTCTGAGCTTGCTAGTTTAATTCATGAAGAAGATGATGCTAATGTAGTGCCATGTGGTGCCACACCAGCCGTGTACACCACCCAGCAGAGGCTACATATTGCCACATGTCAAAGCTCGACATGTAACCCTACAAAAAGGTGACATGTAACCTTTGTTTGTTGAAAAAGAAAAATGCGCTTTCGTGCATTTGGCTAAATTTGAACCTAAGACTCCTAACTCATTTCTATATCCAAGACCAAGTGTTTAACCATATGAGCTATTGATCTATGCTCCAAAATATTATGTAACTAAATTTTATTTAATCTATAGAGCAACCTCACTTATTCTAAAAGAAAAAAAAAATATCCAAAATGAAATAATCTACTTAAAGACTCATCACAATTCTAAAATCCTATTTTTCTTAAAACTAAATTCCTAAAAACAAATTATTTTTTTGAAAAACTATTTTTCCTTAAAAGTAATTTCTATTCTATTTATTTATTTTTTATTTTTCTCCTTCTTCTTTTTTTTTTTATTTTTTTTATCTTTGTTATGGGTTTTATTATTATTATTAAAGAAAAACTAGGCCCCTTTTCTTTACCCTAAAAGAAAAACTAAAAATATAAGGAAGCAAAAAGAAAAAAGAAAAAAAAAGGGTGTCTACAGATATCAAATCCATTAATCTAAGAAGGTCATCAGGTTTTAGGACCCATTACTCTAAGATAATGAGTAGACTTTTTTTTAAAGGCCTATCAATCTAATGTGGGGTTGAACCCATCAATCCAAGATGGTGATTTAAGTTTTCAAAACTCATCAATCTAAGATAGTGTCAAAGTTTTTTACCTATCAATTAAAGATAGTGCTCAATTTTTCAAGACCTATAAATCTAAGATGGTGAAACAAAAGACTCATTAATTTAAGATGGTGATTAGATTTTTAAGATTCATTAATCCAAGACGGTGAGTAATTGGAATCTGAAAGTTTTCTTCATCAATCAAATACAATATCTTCTTTAAAAAAGCTAATCAAGTCAATAATTTTCCTTCGTAAGATATTTTTAAGGTTTACCTTAACAAAGGTTCTAAGGAAATTGCATCCTATCTAATTGTCCCCATGGATCATTTGCTCTTTGTAGAGCTGTCCATGTGATGAAAAATGTTAAGATCGCATACTCATTGGAGAGCTATCTTATCTTCGAGCTGCTTGCTCGTTAAAACGCTACCTTATCTTTAGATAGCATGCTCTAGGAGTGTTATCCTAATTTAAAACCTTTAAATTGCTTGTTCGCTAGAGCACAACCCTATCTTCGAATTGTATGCTTTATGAGTGCTATCTTAATTCAAAATCTCCCAGTCGCTTGCTTGTTAAAACACTACTTTATCTTCGGATTGCATGCTTTATAAGCACTATCCTAATTTAAAACCTTTAGGTCGCTTGCTCGTTAGAGTGTTACCTTATCTCCAAGCCACTTGCTCGTTGAAGTGCTACTTTATTTTTGCCTTCTTATACTTTTTCAAATTTCTTTGAATGAACAAAAGGATCATAATTCAAAAAATATATATAAGAAAATAGAAAATACAAAAAAAAACCGTTAAAATTAAAAAATTCAGAAAAATGAAAAGAAAAAGAAAGAAAGATAGAATTTTTAGGAAAATAGTTATTATGAAAAATAAGAATTTAAAAGTTGTTGAGGTCATTGGGTTTATGATTAATTTGTTCGAATAGTCTTTTATTTTAATAACTTAGGTTATTTTATAGGTCAAATACAATTTAGTTGCAAGATGTTTCAAGGTACGGCCAACTGGCCTATTGGTTAACATTTATGCCTCGTTCACTTGAGGGAAATTGGAATTCAATTCCGCCCACTTAGTTTTTTGTTTCTGAATCGCAATTCCTTATGAATTCCTATTATGTGAAATCAAGTAATAGGGATTCCTTGAATCAGCCAAACAATCACGATTCCTCAGAAAATTTCACATTTTTTTTAAAAAATAACCTCATATCAATTTAACGATGACTGCCACCACCATTGCCATCGCCATTATTGACCACTACTATTACTACTACTACCATCATCACCGCCACCACCACTTACCGTTATTACCATTGTCACCACCAACCACTACCACCATCACCATCATTGCCACCAACACTGTTACTATCGCATTACTGCCACCACTACTACAGTTGGTGTCACTAATGTTGCCACTACCAACCACTATCGTCACCACCACCACTACCACCCCCACCTTTAACCACCACTATCATCACGACCATTGCTATGGTCGCTATCGTCACTACTGCCACAACTACCCTCAAAACCCCCGCCCTCCCCCCCCTTTCCCTCCCTCCAAGCCACTACCCCAGCCACTGCTACCATTCGCAACCGCCGTCAGCCATTACTACTGCCTCCACCCCATAGTTGATTTCCACCACTACCACCTATTTCTTTAGAATTACTTGAGAAAGAAAATGAATTAAAGGTATTTTAGTCATTAAAGTTCTATTACATGTCTATTCTTAAATTGTTTATTAATCTAACTAAACAAAGTAATAGGTATTGCACTCTTATTACATTCCTTAAGAGTTCCAATTACATTACTTCCTCATCCCATTCAGTGAAGTAAACGAGCAGTTAATATTAGCACGTGGCAATGAGAGAGATCCAAGGTTTGATTCTTACATGGTTACACCTTTTATTTTTCTCAATCCCCAAAATGCCAGGTGTCATGATCTTATTAGGCCACGTGTCAGTCTGTGATATGTGGTAGTTTCTGGCACTATGTCAAGAAATCCTCCCTCTCTTGCCCAGATTTTCTCACCATTTCTCACAAGCATCCAACTTAGAGTCCCCAATTTTAAGCCTATTTTGATCCATTTATTTTTTTTATTTCACAAAAATAATGGTAAAATCTCAAAGATTACCTAAGATACTATGAATTAGGACAAAAAACATGACTTGGTTCATTCGTCTAATCATCTAAATCAGCTTCTAAAAATCTCTTGTAGTTGGGATCTATGATCTTAGCCTCTAACAAATCCTTCAAATTCGAGCCTAATGGGAAGAATTGAAGCTTCTTTTGTGTTTTTCAAGCAAGAACAAACATTCAAAAATCACTTTTAACCAGCTAATTCACTTAAATTCAACTTTATGTCACAATCAAAGCCTATTGACCCTAAGTGTTAAATTTTCAAATTCATGGAAGATTGGATCTTTCCATGTTCATTTGATGTTCGTCAAGTCTAAATAAGACCATCCACTTACCGTTCTAGCATTAAACAAGAAGAGAAATCACTTAAATACATACTGATAATCAAACTCTCTCTTTCTACGTACGATTTCCTCTCTCTTTATACAAAGTTGGCCAAGCATGAAGCTTTTTAAGCAAAAACAACTATATATCTATAATCCCCACATCTTAAGCTTTCAAACCGATCACCTTTTGTCCACAACTGTAGCCCATAGCTACAATACTAAGACTACTATTGTGAAACCCTAAATGTCGCCTACTGACTTTATTGAAAACACCATCATAAACACCTTCGACTCAATCCAACACCATGGCTGACTTCATTATGTTCCAAAACCTAAGACCTAACCACTCATTTGTGCCCAAAAGCCCCTATGTGAATTGACAACCAGCATACCTACAACCAACTTTTGAACAACCACCAAACTTGGTGGCACTTGATCCAAATGCACATTTCCTAATACGAAACACATGGAAATCCCTTTCCCTGCTCAAAAATTGGCCTAAAACCACCTCCCTCATGTCACCCAAAGTCTCTTTCTTCCCCTTCTTATAGCACACATGCATTGCACATGATTGAGTCAAGTGATCTAACTCGACCCCCTTGTCGCAACCCTATCTCCTTTTCTAACCAGCATCTAACTAAGTCTGACCCTCTCCTTTTTTTTTTTTATTAAATTTAATTTCATCTTGTTAAGGTAAAAAAAAAAAAGATTGTTTGTTTGTCCTTTTGAAATTGATAGAAAAATAAAAATAAAAATTTCTTTTTTTTTTTTATGTGTGTTTATCCTCTTCTTTTAGAGTTTAAAATAGATTTTTTTTTTTCCAAAATACAAACAAATAAATAGATAAAAAATAAGGGAGTTTTCTCACATAGAAAAAACTCATTTTCCAAAAAACAAAATTAATATACTCTTCAAAATTAGTGTTTTTTTCTAAAATCTTTTAAAAAATTGGGATCCTTTTCTAGAAATTTTCCTAAATAAAAATAAATTGATAAAAAAACTAAATCTAACTATTTTCAAGTTAAAAGAGACTAACACATTAAAAGTTTTATAAGAAGGAATTACAAAAGTTTGATCTCAAATAATAGATACATGTGCACTTATGAGCAACTATGGGGACAACTCATAATAGGAATTTTTTTTTATTTTCCCTTTTGAAAATAAATTTAAGTTCTTATTTTCGTTTTTTTTTTCTTGTAAATAAAATTAGTTCTCTTTACTTGTAAATTATAATTCATTATTATAACTAAAAGGGTTATTTTCAAAAAGGCATTTAAATTTGGAAGGTTAAAGTGGTATTCATTTATAGTTTAATAAGTTAGCATTGGACTCGAGATCTCTAATTTTTAAAAACCATTTTAAAAATTTTTTTTTTCTCATGATCTAATAGCTAGGTTAAAATCGATTCACCTAATTGGTTTTAACACCCTAGTTAGGTAGTGACTCCAAATATTTTTTTAAGATTTATAAGAAAACTAGTTTTCCTTAATTATTAGTCAATGATCTATATCGAATGTCAATGGTCTATATCGAATTGGTATAGGGTTTAATAAATTAAAGGAAATAAGAAAACGAAAATTCAAGCTTGATAAGTATAATGAAATAGCTAAGTTTTGAGGAAACGAGACTTGAATAATGAAAACATGTTTATTTAGTAAAATGACCATAGATTCAAGGACATAGGTTTTGCAATGATCCTTAAGACTTAGCTCATTTCATCGTATTATATGCATATGAACCATTAAGAGGTTGGTTATCACCATTTCAAGAGCCATTTTCCCAATAAATGGCTTATTTCACCACAAAAATATCGGTTTTACCATTTCAATACTCATTACTTTAAAAGAAGGCTCATTTCACCATAGTAGTCGCATTTGAACCATTTAGAAGTTTATTTTCTCAAAGTAAGCCTTATTTCACTAAAGTAATACGGTTTTCACCATCTGAAGGCTCATTTCACCACACAAATGTTGATTTCACCATTTCAATCCTTATTTCCTCAAAACAACCATAATTTCACCATACTAATTGAATTGTCATAATTCGAAGGTGAGTAAGTCTTATTTTACCAAATTAATACGATTTCATCACTTGAAGATTCATTTTCCCTCATTTGACCAAGCTAATGCCGATTTCATCGTATCAATGCTCATTTCCTCAAATTAAGGCTCGTTTCACCGTTATAAGCATATTTTCACCATTCAAAGGTTTATTTTTTTCGTAATAAGCCTTATTTTACCATACCATTACAATTGTCACCATTTCATTCCCTAATAGATGGCCCATTTTACTACAATAACGCCAATCTCACCATTTCAATGCTTGTTTCTTGGAAATATTTTTCATTTTACTATATTAAATGCATTTTCATAATTTAAAGGTTTATTTTGCTACGATAACATAATTTTCACCATTTTAAGAGTCTCTTCCCCAATGAATGGCTCATTTCACCATAAAAATATCAATTTCACCGTATCAATGCTTGTTTTCTTGAAACATAGTTTGTTTCACCATATTAGACGCATTTTTACTATCTAATAATTGATTTCACCACAATAATACGATTTTTACCTTTTTAAGGGTTCTTCCTGCAATAGATGGCTTCTTTCAGTATCGTAATGTTAGTTTGACTATTTTAATGCTTGTTTCCTCAAAACATGGTTCGTTTAAGTATATTAGATGCATTTTCACCATTCAGAGGCTTATTTCATTATATTAATATGATTTTCAGCATTTTAAGGTCTTTTCGCTAATGGATGGGCCATTTCACCAGAGTGACATTAATTTTACCATTTCAATGCTCGTTTCTCTTAGATATGATTTATTTAACCATATTAGATGCATTTTTATCATTAAGAGGCTTATTTTACCACAGTAATACGCTTTTCACCATTTTAGTGATTATTTCTCCTACGGATGATTCATTTTGCTATAGAAAATTGATTTCAACACGTCAATGTTTGTTTCCTCGAAATATAGTTCGTTTCACTATATTAGATGCTTTTTCTCCCATATGGATCTTTTCTCTAATAGATGGCTCAATTTGCTATAGTACCATCAATTTCACTATTTCGGTGCTCATTTCCTCAAAACATGGTTCATTTAATCATACTAGATGCAATATGATAGACTCATTCTATATTACTATCAATGGCCTAATTGCACCAATGAAAAGAAAGGATAGAAGAACATCTAGAAAGAAAAAAACCCAAATGTTGATTGGATTGATGATAAAATAGAATCTTGGGTTGTAACTTTTCACCAGTCATAAGCTTATTTCATCATGATAATACGGTTTTCACCATTTTAACCATATTAGATGTATTTTCACCATTCAAATGCTTATTTTACCACAATAATATGGTTTTTACCATTTTAAGGTTTATTTTTCCGATGGATGGCTTATTTCACCATAGAATTATTCATTTCACCATATCTATTCCTTGAAACATTGTTCATTTCATCATATTATATGCATTTTCACCATTTAGAGGCTTATTTTACCATAGTAATACGATTCTCATCGTTTTGAGGATATTTTCCAATGGTTGACTCGTTTTACTATACTAACATCAATTTCACCATTTCAAAGCTCGTTTCCTAGAAACATGGTTTGTTTAACCATACTAAATGCATTTTAACCATTTAGAGACTTATTTCACCATAGTAATACACTTTTCACCATTATAACCATATTAGATGTATTTTCACCATTTAGATACTTATTTCACCATAATAACACGGTATTCACCATTTTAAGGTCATTTCTTGATGGATAGCTTATTTCATTATAGAAACATCGATTTCATCATGTTAATACTCATTTATACGAAACACGATTTGTTTCACCATATTGTGTAAATAGTATTAGTATGATGAAACGAGCTTTACTTTTAAGAATTGAGCTTTCATACGGTGAAATAATAAAATTAATCCTTATGGTGAAAAGGGTGATAGTATAGTGAACTAAGTCTTACTTTTCAAAAATAAGCTTTCAAACTATGAATGAGACATTAATATGGGGAAATGAGCTTTTTTTAGAACAACTCTTCGATAAAAACATAATTTCACTACACTAATACCATTTCTAAAAAAAAAAAAAAACTCATTTTTACAATTACCATATCATGCATATATTAATGTTATCTAATGAGTGTTGCTTTCAAGAATTAAGACCTAAAATGGTGAAACAATAAAAGTATGAAATAAGTCTTCTATTGAGGAATTGAACATTTATATAGTGAAATAATAAAATCTCTCCCTATAGTAAAAACAGTGGTAGTAAAGTGAAATATGACTTACATTGAGGAAATAAACCTTTAAATGGCGAAAATGATTTTAGTTTAGCCAAATAAGCCATGGTTTGAGGACATGAGCCTTCAAATGGTAAAAATGAGTAAGCAATATATATTGCGATACCATATATATACACACAGATGTACATAATTATACATACTAATTACAACATAGTATGTATGTATTTATGTACATAATAGTTTATATGGTAGGTGTATATATACATATATATATAATTTTGAAATTTCAGTAACAAAATATTGAAAGTAAAATGATTTCTTTTGCATGTATTAATAAGGATTAACAACATCAGAGGAAAAAAAGGATAAAGTTACGTATAAATGTTATTTAAAATTTTGAAAATATGGAATGATATAAAATCTTGATTGATATATAATAACCTTGTTATTTTTATGGTAACCAATGCCATAATACTACTAAGACTTTATTAATGAATTAAAGTTGCTCACATAAATATGCATTATATTAAATGTTACGAAGTGCATGTGCACTCGTACTATACTATAATATTAATATATATATAGATAAAACATATACATATATAGAGTTATAATATAACATATATTTGTACGTAGTACATTATATGTATATATAATATAATGTAACATATACACTATAAGAAATTTAAGCTATAACAATGAAATATTGCGATATAAATACTTTTTTTGCAATGACCTATTTTTGTATTAATGAAAAGATACAAAATAAACAAATTTCTTCTTTATCAAATTGGACTATGAAACCTTAATTCTATAAAAACTGCTCTATACACATACATTCTTCGAAGAATCAAACAATTCAATTCAAATTTCAAACCCATTATTGGCATTAGGGTTCTTAAATGTTCTATTATATTTTATCCCACTCTCATCATTTACAAATAGTTTTCGATTGAATCACACAAAAAGCTATAACTTTTTTTTTTTTTTTATGAATTTTGATCCAATTGAATTTAGGGTTTTGCAACATTTTTTACTAAATCATGCAAAAGGCCCTAATTTTTGGAACCTCAATTCAAAAGTGGATTAGGGTTTTGAAATGTTTTATGTCTAATTATAGGAGAAGTCTTAGTTTTTGGAAATTTCATCATATTAGAGGAGGTGCATTAGTTTTTCGAGATAGTTTTTCAATTAAATTGGATATTAGAAAGAAAAAAAAGCCATAATTTTCGAAATTTCCCTAATTGATTAGAGAGTGATCTTGGATCAATAATTCAAAAAGTAATTAGATAATCTAAAACCTAAAAAAAGTGATCTCGAAATGGTTTGATGGGGAAGTGGTGGAATTTCACTAATAGTAGTGAGTTTGTGCATAAAAATAGAAACTTTAGAGTTTGAGTTTGGATTTTTTTTTTAATTTTTAACACTACTATAATGAAATGATATAAAAATACATAGATAAAATTTTATGCATTTTGTTGCTTGAATATCCATGTATTTTATTGTGTTGAAAGAAAACATATTTATAACAAAAAGTATTAATAACAAAGTAACATATATGATAAATAGACAATTATAAATTATCAAAAGATACTACTAATTAAAAAAATAAAAGTAACAAAACGTCATTGTAATAGAGAAAAGCAAAATAATACCGATACCTTTTTGCAATTGCTAACTCATTATATTAGAAAAATAAAATTGCCGTAAAAAAATATTTTGCCATAATATTTCGTTATGAAAGTTTGTTAAATTATACCATGATTAAAAAGGTACTTAACATGTGTAATATGTTAAATCGTACTATGATGCTTATAGTAAAATTATATTAATTATTACATGTTACATGTACATAAATATTATATTGTAATAATATATAAAATGTAAATAATAATATTTAATATAATTTTACTATAAGCATCATAGTACGATTTAACATATTACACATGTTAAGTACCTTTTTAATCATGGTATAATTTAACAAACTTTCATAACGAAATATTATGGCAAAATATTTTTTTACGGCAATTTTATTTTTCTAATATAATGAGTTAGCAATTGCAAAAAGGTATCGGTATTATTTTGCTTTTCTCTATTACAATGACGTTTTGTTACTTTTATTTTTTTAATTAGTAGTATCTTTTGATAATTTATAATTGTCTATTTATCATATATGTTACTTTGTTATTAATACTTTTTGTTATAAATATGTTTTCTTTCAACACAATAAAATACATGGATATTCAAGCAACAAAATGCATAAAATTTTATCTATGTATTTTTATATCATTTCATTATAGTAGTGTTAAAAATTAAAAAAAAAATCCAAACTCAAACTCTAAAGNGTATATTATTTATGCTATTATATATATATAATACATTAAACCATATACTGCAACACTTATATACAATAATCAATTTGGAACATAATATATATATGTGTCAATGTATGTGTATTTGTATGTTCAAGATATTATGCTACATAATATATATTGATGATAAAATAGAGTATTGGTTCACGACTTTTCACTACTTAAAGACTTATTTTACTACAATAATGTGGTTTTTATCATTTTAACTATATTAGATGCATTTTAAACATTTAAAGACTTATTTTACCACAATAATATGGTTTTCACCATTTTAAGGGTTGTTTTCCCAATGGATGGCTCATTTCACCATATTAATATCAATTTCACCATATTTATACTCATTTCCTCAAAATATAGTTCATTTCATCATATTAGATGCATTTTCATTATTTGGAGGTTTATTCATCATAGTAATACAATTTTCATATTTTAAGAATCTTTTGCCAATAAATGACTCATTTCACTAAGTTTAAACTTTTTTCTTGGAAACATGGTTCGTTTAACCATACTAGATGCATTTGACAATTTAGAGACTTATTTCATTACAATAATGCAACTTTCAGCGTTTTAACCATAATATATACATTTTCACCATTTAGAGGTTTATTTCATCATAGTATTATAGTGTTCACCATTTTAAGGTCATTTTTTTTATTACGTATGGCTCGTTTTATCATAGAAACATTGATTTCACTATGTCAATGCTTGTTTCTTCAAAACATGGTTTGTTTTGTCATATGATGTAAATAGTATTATTATGGTGAAATGAGCCTTGCGTTTAAGAATTGAGGTTTTATATGTTGAAACAATAAAATTAATTCCTATGGTAAAAGGGTGATAATATAGTGAAGTAAGCGTTGCTTTTCAAAAAATAAGCTTTCAAATTGTGAATAAGACACTAGTATGGTGAATGAAGCACAACTCTTTGATATAAATAGCTCATGTTCTCAAACCATGACTTATTTGACTACTAAAGTCATTTTCGCCATTTGAAGGTTTATTTCCTCAAAGTAAATCTTATTTTACCTTACTATGGGAGGGATTCTATTATTTCAGCATATAAATGTCTTATCGCTTAACGAAAGACTTATTTTGTCACACTAATATCGTTTTAAATATAAGAAGCACTTTTACTGCTTCACAATTTTAAGTCTTAATTTTTTAAAGTAACACTCATTGCATAACGTTACTATATGTATAATATATTACACATATATATTTAATATCTTCAACCATATACTAGGATGCTTATACTAAAAATATATTTTAAAGATTACCCAATGTATACACACACACACACACATGCATACAAAGACATACGTAATTATACATACTAGTTACAACATATTATAGATTCTATGGAAGGTGTATATATATAGTTTTGAATTTTCAATAACAAAATATCAAAAGTGAAATGATTTCTTAATTAGTTTACATGTAGGGGGCCCCAAGGGGGTGGTAAGTGGAACAAAGTTATTTATAAAAGTTATTTCAAATTCTAAAAGTATGAAACGATAAAAAATCTTGATCTATTTATAATAACCTTGTTATTTTTATAGTAACCAATACCATAATGCTATTAAGACTATATCAATGAATTAAAGTCATTCACATAAATATGCATTATATTAAATGTTACGTAGTGCATGTGCACTTGTACTATATTATAATATTAATATATATGTATCTATATTATCAAAGTGTATAAGGGTTTAAGTAACCGCTACTTATATCTCTCCCTTAAAATTACTTATTTACCCTACATATGATATTATTTAACAAAAAAAAAAAACTAACATTAAAATAATCTATTAAATTTATAAATAATAGGTAAATATGTCACTTCCCCTTTTTGTCTTTCCTCCCAATCCTTCTGTTAACACTCAATTTTTGCCCAACCTTAAGTCCAACTCACAACAAACCCTTAATAGCCCATCGATAAGCATAAGAGCGAGCACCCTACTTCTCTCGAGTACCATGAAGTACTCGGGTCGCCTTATTGCAAGCACCCAGGAAACCAACCTAGACAAACTTGCCCCTAAGTACTGAACCCAGTGTACTATCCTTGCCCTTCTCGAGCATAGCAGGCGAAGGCGTTTGAGCAAGTACTCCTAAAACACAGCTTATCCTTAAACGAGCATGTACTTATTCCTTGGGTGTGCTCCCTTTTGCTTAGTCTCCAACGCCAACCCTCTGTATAGGTTTATTAATTACCCTTCGACACCCATAGTACAACCAGCGCACCCAACAAGCTCTGAAAATGTCAAACCTACGAATTACAAACATAGTTGCTAGCGTAGTTGTGGTTGACCGTCTCCCAAAGCCGCCCTGTTAACCCCCTGACGCATGTCGCTTGGCATATACCAATATAGGCAAACCCTTAACCTCTACATGTCCAGGTGATCGTACCTCTATTGCACTGTAAGTAGTGTAAGGGGCCAACAGGTAAGTGGACCGGAACCCCCTAACCTCTACCCTCATTCTCACCTTTAATGAGCACTTCCCATCAGGGCCCTAGTGCTTGCTTACCTTAGTTTTCTCTCTTCTTTTTCCCTCCTTACTAACTTAGGCATCAGAAGGCCTTTGTGGATCCACCTACAAGAGGCTTTCTTATAGGTCATTAGGAGTAAAGATTCCATTAAATTTAGCTTTCGTCAAGGCCCATTTGACATCTTTTGATCCCTAATCGAAGTTGGTTTGAACACAACCAACATTTTAGAACCTATCGTTTCAAACCACCCACACAAGATGGTTAGAAGCAAAAATAACAACCCTCATGCTTTACATCTTGGCAACGTTAACAAGTCGCAACCAGAAGGTGATAATAAAACGCCCCCACTACGGCGTGCAGCAATGCCTCCATCAAAAGACAATGAAACTTCTGAAGTCCAAGAGCTTAGACTCCTCGCCTAATGAATGCTCAAAGAAAGTAAAAAGACCCAAGAGTCTAATGCAACCCTACATAAAGATGTGATGCTAAAAAACACATCTAAAAAATGCCCCTACTAGGAAGCAACTACCAACTCCTCCTTACTATCACGCCCCAAAGCAGTAGAGTGATAACAATCCCGCCGTGCAAACCATTATAAGATAGGAGATGATCATACAACTGCTATCTTAGACCTGATTTGTACAAGGTGTTCACTAACCCATTTTAAAGTAAATAGTTCATAAATTAAATAAATTATTTACTTATGAACTTAAGGAAAATACATATTTACATTAAAATAATCTGAATACGTTTATAAGATTTAGTAACCTAACATGATCTACTTGAGTAATTCATAAATTACTACTAAAAACTATAAAGATAGAATCCAAACTTAAAAATGTAATTGCTCCTCGGGTTATTATCCTCACTCCCCTAAGATGTAGCAGTTGCTAGCTTTAGAGTAGATATAAACTGTTTCCTAATTAGCATCTGCAACAATGTCTATAAGGATGTGAGCAATTACAGCTCAGTAAGTTGGGACAGAGACTTACAACTATACAGCAAACACAAACAAGGTTATCAACTAAATTAATTAGATGCAATGCATGTTTGAGCAAATGCCATCGCACAACATTGTCTAGCTCGTCGTGAGATTAGAAAAATTACACCCACTCTAATATAGATTAAGGAGTTTCCATTAATGCAACAGTTCACAACCAAACCTAGGCTTGTGTAATGGAAACATCTCTCATTTCGCAACTACCTTCGAACCATTGACTTCACCCTTACTGCGACCTCCTTATCTATCACTTAGTTTGACTAAGGATGAATAAGGGACCAATTATGCTATCCAGTGTTATCTTTTTCGAATGGGTTAGTATTTGGCTGGAGAATCTATCTTAATTGGTAGATATCTTTTATGGATTTTGATGATAACAAAAAGAGAAGAATACTAATGAATTAACAAGTGTGCAGGTATTCAAAAAGTTTAAAATTATAAATTGAAATGCTTTCAGAAACTTATTCAGAAGGTGTGAATTGATTGAAAAAGATATTAGTCTAAAAATCTTCAGAAAGTATTTCAAAAGCTTTTATAAGAAGAGTTGGTACAATACTTTAGAAACTTCGAAATAATGAAGACCAATACTCTTTAGAAGGTCATTCATAAAGTTGATCTGGATATGATGCTGAATTTTGATTTATATCAGATTTGAATTCAACAAGGCCTAGCTCCACTAGATTGGGTATACTATGAAAATATACTTAATCTCGTTTTGCTCAAATTGGGATCATGATCTTTAGAGATTATTTTTGAGTGAATTTATTTTTAATAAATCAAGATATGCACAAGAATGGATAAGGATAAGGTTGATTCAAAATTTGTAGGATATCAAATCTTAAACACGAGGCTTATTTGAAAGTTGCTAATAGAAAACATATCTCTTCAAATTTAAATCAGAAGCTTATCTGGTGGTTATAAATTGATGAATATTTGATCTAAACAAAATAAGAAGATTTTTTTTTTTAATTTCAAACAATTGAGAGTTTCTCAAAATATCTAATGAATTATCTTGAATAACTAACGATTGAATAAATACGAAAATGAAGATAATCTTCAAATTAACCATTGGAAGATTTTAATATAAAAAGAGAAATGATTCAAAATGTCATGTGACACAACTCTGAAGAAAAATTTTCGTTGTACAAAAACTCATAATTAGATTCAATCTTCTGAAAAGTCATGGAAAGTCTTTCGAATACTTCTTCAGAAAATTGCACCGAAGCAAACAATACAACAATGGTCATTTCTCTTTAAAATGAAATTAATTGAGATTTATAATTTTGTTCTCGCTTGTAATTTTTAATTTTTATTTAGTTGTTTGAGTGTTGAGACAAGTACATTTGTACTCTGTAGATTTGTATTAACCTAGATTATAGAAAGGGTAGATAGACAGAGCAAAGTGTTGTGAAGTCCATGCATGTCAAATGCTTGTAATCTCTTTGTGATTTGATATAGTGGATTAAGTAAAACAGCATCGGTGAAGTAAACTGGATCTCCAGTAGTAGAGTTAAAAGAGAGTAGTAGGTAGAAGGCTGAAACTCTATAAAATCTTAGCCTGATATTCTCCTTCCTTACTCTTTTAATTTGCTTTATTAATTGTTATGTGTTAAATTATTAAAATATCACTGTTTACCATTATAAGTTGTTAAGAGGGGTAATTTTATTTTTCTAATATCGAAAAAATTTTTCAAAAATTTAAAGCTATCAATTCACTACCCCCCCTTCATCTTGACATCTTATATGGGACCAACACTGATGTTCTCCTAATGGATTGTTATGCAGGTCTAGTTTAAATTTATGAGTCAAATATTCGATTAAATCCGATATAAGGTGTTCAATCATTTCAAACAAATCACACAAATGCCAGCTAGCAGCAAATTAAAATCGTATCAGCAGTTCAGAACAAACACATGCGTATAGCCAACCATTTAACAGGCACAATTACGTACAATTTAGTACTTTGAGATACAGCAATATATTAATCCTAACTTACCTGGACTCTTTGTTTACTCATTCGAGATACGACTCGCTCAGGCTATCACCGATAATCCTTATATTACAAATATTATTTTAGTGCATGTATATAACTATCTTATATAAACTTCATTATGTAGTCCTTTTATGTTATCTTTAGTTTAGGGTTTTTAGTATACTTAATTATTCAGGTTTTTAAGTCTCTTAAAGTTATTTCCAATTTAGGTTGCATTCTAATTCAGTTTTGAAGTTGGTTTCTAAATTAGGTTTTTAACTCAGTTTTTTATTAGGGATTTTATACGTAAACTCTAAGAAATCATTCTGAATCATAATGTGAAATTAATCACATTATTTTCAGATATTCGAAATATCATTTTTGATTTTTAACCAATGTTCTAGTTCGTTCAGTACATTCTAATCCTAATTTAACTATCGAATTTACTCTCGATATGATAAAATTTTACATGTTTCATATAAACACCTAAATTTGAGTCTCCTACCAGATTTTGTACATATTCCTATTATTATTATAATATCAATTTTAATCTAATATTTTCTTACTCATTAATTTCTTTTACTTACATATTATATATATTATTGCCTAATATGTACATAATATACATGTCTAATATTTCTATTACTTCAAATATCATCTCTTAATATCAAATAACATCTTAAAATATCTAAATTCCTCCCAAATCAAAATTTACACCTAATTACCCTAAATTACAAAATTAACTTAAATTTACCATTTTTACTTATTACATATATATATATATTACATAATACCCTAATAATTATATCTAACACTCTAAATGCTACAAATATCATACTTTATTGGATTTCAATATCCTAAAACAAATAATTATGTACTAAATCAGTAATTATTTATTTGATTACCTAATTAACCCCAAAATTATTCATTTTATACATCATTTTAAGGCCTAAAAATTATCTAAAAATTTCAAAAATTCATTTTTGAAAAAGAGCTTTATGGCACTATTTTATATCACATAAGTAATCTACATGAAAATTTTGAGTCCAAAACTACACTCCTAAGTCTATTTATTTTTAATTTGAAACATGTTCGGTTTTGCATGATTTCTTAAAGACGGTATATTTCTATATATAAATTCATCAAAATAAAAATTTTTCCTAAATCTACATGCTATAATATCTTAAAATAATAAGATTCATAATTTTCCAAATATTTTTAATATTTTTAACAATTTAAGAAAAATCGAAAGTGAATTAAAACTTACTAGTGTTAGCTATTCTAGCTACCGTAGACCACTAGGGCCTTATCAGTCAGCTTGGGTGCTGCCACCACTATGTGGTGGTGGTTACTGTCTACTCTCAAGTTGTAGTCGAGTGTTGGTTCCCTTCTAAGGCCATAATTGTATAAATTTTATTGTAATTTTTGTAAATAAATCCTAACACTTACTTTTTAGGTTCTCTCTATTTTTCTCACGTTCTAAATTGACCAAATGAGCTTCCAGCGTGTGCAATCAAAAGAAGGTAAAATCATTTGCCTACACATTGCGCGCCATCGCAATGATTAAAGGTAAAACACCTCCCCAAGCAAGATAAAGAAATGTAAGGATTAGAAGTCTTCGAGATTCAAGCCATGGACCCTGAACCCTGCTAGATGGATCCAATTGTGGAACACTTAAACACAGGAGCATTACCGGTGAATCGATTGGAGGTGAAGAAGTTGGCTTATACCTCGATTAACTATACCCTCATCAATAATGTACTATATAGGTGAGGGTAAAGTGTTCCTCTACTAAGATGCCTTAGGAAAGAGGAAGGCACCCACATCCTTGAAGAGATGTATATAGGAATATGCAGCAATTACATCTAGTCCCAAGCCTTGTACATCTGAGCCATGAGGTTAGGTTACTATTGGCCAATGATGAAGGAAGATGCCAAATGAAAATACAAAAACAAGAAGAATAAAAAAGGGGCAGCCGTCACCAAAAGAAGTATAACAAAAAAAATTCTTTTAAAGCTGCCCTAGCCTATTTAGCAATCGAATCTTGCTCTAAGTCTTCCTTCCATTCACCTTCCTTACCTTTGTCTTAGCCATTAGAAGCATTACCAGCACAACTCTTAGTAGAGCTCTCTAAAGAAACACCTTCCCCCCGATCCCAAGCATTGGCCATAAGGTCATTAAGCCAGTTAAGGAAAGATAGATCCACTACAAGAAATTGCTCACAAACCTACCTCCTAACCTCCCCAGCCATAGCATAGCCAAAAATGGTCAAGGCCTTCTCTACCAGCGAATCGTCAATGGTCTCCATGAAGATATCCCTCTTTACTCCAACAGAGAGACGTTTCCCCTTCAGTAGATTAGCCTCCCTTTAGGTAAGATCAGCCGAAGCCCCCTAGAACTCCCTTTCCTTGGCCTCCAACTTTCCCCGCAACGTATTGACCTCATCTTCAGTAGTCTTAGTAGAATCTTAAGCCTCCTTCAGGTCAACCTTTTAACTTCTTAACCCGCTCCTTCAACCCCTTACACTGGCTTTACAAACCTCCTTATGTGGCAACTAAGTCACCATACCTCTTATTTTCTTCCTCTAGTGCCTCGTGGAGCCTCCCCACGTCAGCCTTTACTTGACCTCTCTTTGGTTGCTAAAAGGCATCGTTATGGACGATACCATAGTCCATCATATTGTAAAGCTACAAGAAAAACAAAGTATTAGTCGATCTAATAACATACAATGCTCAAAGGAAAGGCAATAATGACTCACCTTATTATGCCTCCGAAGCATCTTTGTAGAGGCCTTGATGTCACTCTTCTCAGTGAAAAGGCATTCAAACCATGCCCCCAACCGCTCCAATCGTTGCATGGGCTTCACTACAGTATCAAAGGAAGGCTCAGGAAACTCTTACACAACCAGCTACTTCTCCCAGTGTACTAAGGGTAAGACATCCTCATCATTAGGGATCTCAATAGCGGTAACCCCAGCATTTTGAAGGGTCGCCTCGGAGTCTCCACGCCTCCCTTCAGTACTAGTGTCCACCTTTTGGACTTCTTCCAAAGCTCGAGTAACGATAACCTGTTCATGCTTTCTAAACACATAAATTGTAGTCAACGCTTCTTACCTCAAGCTGCTCATCGTACTGCCAACAAGAATGTCCCAAGCTACGTTTTGCACCACTTCGAGGAAGGTTCATTACCAACCATCCCCCTTCTTCTTGCTCTTCTTAGTAAGGGAATGTAAACTTTCCCCCTCCTCCTCCATGGTGGGTTACTTCCTCTTTTGGTTGGACTCTGCCTTCTTCACCTTATCAACAGCCAACTGCATAGTTGTAATGGAAATAGGAAACTAACTTACAAACAAAAAAGACATAAAGTTATACTTGCTACATCAGGGATAAGCAACCTGAGATCACTTATTATGACGATGAAGCGACATGGCAGACACCTAACCACCCCTCCTTAGCAAGGATAAGGAGATACTTATCTTAAACACAAATAGCTTAGAGCCTTGGGCATACCTCTAATAGATGAACAGTAAGCAGAGCTTCTTCCACCCTGTGAGGTTTAATAACTCTATGCTCGCTGCACTGTCTGTGGCCACAAGGCAACCTAATGACTAGTCCTAAATGGGTAAAGTCCACTTTATTTGAAAGTTCGACCACTCAAACATCCGCACACAAAAGAAAAACTCCTTCTAATCATCTACCTTATTTGGCAAGTGGTGGAAAATCTTTAATACCCTACTTTGGTTGGCTATGTACACCTAACCATTAAGTGACCTCTTCACTTGGAAAAAATGCTTAAACAAGTAAGCTATTGGTCTTTGTAGAATTCACAAGCATAGGGCCTCGAATGTGAGCAATTGCGCCTATACATTAGCACTGGAGCTCTAAAGAGAAATCTTAAAATAATTGAAGACCTTAACTAAGAAGTTTAAAAAAGGAAGCTGAAGCCTTAATTGAAAAGGCTTTGCATACATGCAAAACAACAGCTCACCTCTTATTTCAAAAGCCCTTTCCTTACTCATAAGCGCCTCTACTGGCTTCCCAGGTGCGTTACTTGGCTAACTAATTTCAACTTTGTCGTATCCTCCTTAAAGAACATATGTACGTAAGCTTTTTCATTGTGGTTTGTCGTATGTAGCACTCCCTTTCCACCCCTACACCATACCTCCTCCTTTTTCCTCCTTACCGTTAGATAGTAAACATCACGAGGCCTGGTCTAGGCCCATTGCCTCCCCTTTACCCATGTTAAGAGTACTCCATCAGCATCTATAGTTGCTATTGCTTCAGGAGAGTAGGATTACCACCCCCTTTAAGGACTATCTGCTCATTGTCTTCATCAATTTCCTTAGAGATGGACTTACATGAAGACTCACTTTAAGCATCTAAGGTACTCTGATCAACCATTATTAGTTACGATTGAGAAAGAAAGGAACAAGGTTAGGAAAAATGAGGATTAGCTCACAAGAAGCAAATTCGACAAAGTCTTCACTTAGTGAATCAAAGAAAGTGAAAACTGAAGCCCCATGAGGTCCCTTATATAAATAGTTACTAGGGTAACCGAACGGTTTCTCCTACTCTTGGAGTACATACCCCCAAGGAGTCATGTACAATTTTGTAGCTGTACATGTGTCCTACTCCATTGATCGAGGCCTTTAATCAACTTACTCACATAGATCTCTAACATAGCAAGACACTCTATGTGCACAACCTTATGAAAGAAGCCATCACTGATCGTGCGATACACTTCCTAAAGAAATCATCATGGTGCATCAAGCAATCTAATCATCACATTAGTCACTCCTAATGTCACTGTCTGATACATGGGATTTGGTCAAATGTGTTAGGTACTATGCCAATGAATGATGAATCGAGCCTCCCTACTCACAACTTAAATGACCTCACTTCGACTTGATCGTTTCATCTTAGCTACTCTCCTGATGCCCTTACGTTGAGAAGAGTGGGAGGGCAGGTGTTGATGTCAAATTCTCATCTAGCTCAAGACTTAGCTCATAGGTAGGCCCTTAATGTAAGCCTCACAACCAGCCAGTCGGGATTCCGATCGGTTGAAAAAAAAATTTAATTGAGCCTAAATTATAAAGTAAAGCTAGAAATATTAGTAAAAATGATTCTGTAAGTTCAAATTTAAGAAAATAAGTAATAAAATAAAAGAATATAAAAATTTCAAATTTTAAGTATATAACTCGTTATTTATCGAAAATGCGTAAAATGTATTCCGATAATTAACGAATCGCTAGAGATAAATTATATATATACTAAAAATCATAGAATGACCTAAATAATATTTAATATTTAGGAATATTTATTTGTACTATATATGAATTTACATGTAGGTAGAAATACGTGTAATTACTTAAAATACGCGAAATATGCTAAAATAATATTAAATAATTAAAGAAAATTCATAATTAATTAAGGAAAAATAAAAAAATCATAAAAAATAAGGAATGATCCAGATTTGGGTCGTGGCAGCTGGGGAAAATAAGAAAAAAAATTAGCCAATTAAATTAGAATAATACAAAAGACAAATTAGAAGAAGATAAAGTAATTATCTAATCAAATTAAGACACAATAATTCTCCAAGATCTCTATAAAAACCCCAAAATTTTTATAAGCTCATTTTAGATGTTAGGAAGCTTAGAAAATTAGAGAGAGGCGAAATTAAGAGTAAATTAGGGTTTTACAAAAATTTAGCAAAAATCTATGCAATTTAGGCTTTTAAGGAGAACTTAGACTCAACGAACAGCTAGGAGTGGACGGTCACCACCACCACACGGTAGTCGAAGTGCCCAAGTGGGCCGATACACCCATGGCCACCGACGGTAGTCGGAGCCACCCAAACCGATGAGTTCGATTTCCATTTTAATTTTCTGTAATTTTGTAAAAATAGTAAATATTCTTAGAAAATTATGAATTTTGTTATTCTAGAATATTTTAGTATGTAGTTTTTAGGAAAAATATTATTTAGATGAAAATATGTCCCGTGATATATGATCCTTAAGAAATCATACAAAACCGAACATATTTCAGTTTAGAAATAAAAACCTTAGGAGTGTAGTTTTGAGCCCAAAATTTTTGTGTAGATTACTTAGATGATATAGAATAGTACTATGAGGCCTGTTTTCAAAAAATAATTTTCAAAATTTTTAGGCCTTAAAATGAGGTATAAAATGGGTAATTTAGGGTTAATTAAGTAATTAAACAGTTAATTACTAATTTAGTGAATAATTATATATTTTAGGATATTAAAATCCGATGAAGTATGATACTTGTAGCATTTATGGTGTTAGATGTAATTATTAGACAAATTATGTAGTAAATAAGTAATAGGGAAAAATAGTAAATTTTAAGTTAATTTTGTAAATTAGGGTACTTAGGTGTAAAATCTGATTTAGGATGAATTTAGACATTTTGAAATGATAATTGATGTTAGGAGATGGTAATTAGAATGATAAAAATATTATATGTGTATTATGTATATAATAAGTGATAGTACATAATATGCAATTATTGAAAATATAATAAATAGAAGATATTAGGATAAAAATTGATATTATATAAATAATAGGGATATATAATAAATCTGATAAAAAACTTAAATTTATGTAATTATATGAAAAATGTAAAAATTTTTCACATTAGGAGTAAATTCGGTACATTAAAAAGGATTTAAGTGTACCGAGTGGAATAAAATACTGACTATGGGTAATTATGGTATTTAGGATATTTGGAAGTAATGTGATTAATTTTACATTATGAGTTGAAACGAGTTTTTAAGGTTCCGGTATAAAACAGTACTTAGAAATCGAACTAGAATCTAGTTTAGAAATCGATGCGAAAACAACTGAACCCGAACTTAGCCCTAAACCTAGAATAATTGTAAAAGATTTGAGAACCTAGATAACTGGACATATTAAACCCTAAACAAAAGATAACAATAAGCGTTATAGGATAAAACCAACCTATAATAATTACATGAAAAACTGAAACCATGTTTGTGTTATAGAGATGATCGACGATGGCTTGAGCGAGTTGGACCTCAAGTGAGTGAGCGAGGAGTTGAGGTAAGTTGGGATTAATACGTTGCTGTATTTTGGAAGCTTGAGATTATACTTGGTTGTACTTGTTAAATAGTTGGTTGTGTGCATGTGCTTAATTATGAGTGATATTATGATTCTTTTTATTGTTTTAGCTTATAATGTATGAAGTAATCGATCATCCTAAACTGAACTTAACAAATATATGACCTATAAACATAAATCGAACCTGCATAGCAACCCATTAGGGGAAACCTAGGATTTTCTTGCCAAATACCGACCATTTCGAAAGGGATAGCGCTGGATAACATAATGGGTTCCTTCTTTATCTTTAGTCGAACTAAGTGACATGTGAGGAGGTTGCGGTAAGAGTGAAGTCAATGGTTCGAAGGTAGTCGCGGGATGAGTGGTGTCTCCATTGTACAAGTCTGGGTTTGGTCGTAAGCTGTCGCATTAACGGCAACTCCTCAACCCGGATTAGAGCGGGCACAATTTCTCTAATTTCACAACGGGCAGGTCAATATCGTGTGATAGCATTTGCTTGAACATGTATTACCCCAAATGATTTGGTTGATAACCTTATTTGTGTTTGTGGTATAGTTTTAAGTCCTCCATCCTAACATACTAAACTGTGGTTACTCACTCCTTATAGACATCGTTGCAGGTGCTGGCCAATAAGTGGCTTACAACTACTTTGAAGCTAGCAACTGTTAGATATCGGGGAATGAGGAAAAACATTTGAAGAACAGATATATATTTTTAAGGTCTAAGCTCTTATCTTAAAATTTTTCATTTCTGAATAATGTATTAACTGGGAAATAGATTACAGTGAAACGTTGTAAACGTTAATTATAATAATCAAATTCTAGTGTATATATATATTCTTGCTTTCTTAAGTAAGTGGTTTATTTAAATTACGAACTGTTTACTTCAAAGCGGGTCAGTTGTAGACGTCTTGTGTAGATCAGGTTTAGGATAGCGATTGTAAGACCAACTTTTATCTTAAAATGGTTTACACGGTGGGGCTATTACGACTCTGCCGCTTCGAGGTGTGACGCTTAATATCCCATTGGTAAGCATACAAGAGAGCACTCTACTTCTCTCAAGTACCACGACCTGCTTGAGTCGCTTCATTGCGAGCACCTAGGCAACCAACCCAAATAAACTTGCCTTCAAACATTGAGCCTAGCTTATTATCCTCACTTTGCTTAGGCATAGCAAGCAAGGGTGCTCGGGTGAGCGCTCTAAAACTCGACTTATCTTCCGACGAGCATTTACTCAATCCTTGGGCATCTTCACTCCTCCTTTGTCTTTAACACCAACTCCTTGTCCGGATTCATTAATTACCCTTTGAAATCTATAGTATGGCTAGTATACTTGATAATCTCTAAAGATGTTAGAATCATGATTCATTGACGTAGCTGCCAGTGTGGTCATGGCCAATTGTCTCCTAAAGTCATCCTGTTAACCTTACAGCGCATGTTTGCCTACCATCTACTAGTATAGGTAAACCCTTGACCTCCATATATCCATGTAACTGTACTACTACTATACTGTAAATAGTGTAGGAGGCCAACAGGTAAGTGGACCAGAACCTTTTCACTTAAAAAATCAACGCCCCCCATTCCTACCTTTAGCGAGCACTTCCTACTAGGGCCTTAATGTTTGTTCATCTTAATTTTCTCTCTCCTTCTTTCTTCTTTGCTAACTTGCGTGTCTAGGGGCCCTCATGGATCAACCTTAAATTCAACTTTCATCAAAGTCCATCCAACATCTTTTGATCCCTAATCGAAGTTGGTTCGAACACAACCAACACCTTCTCTCCCTTCCTCATAATATCTCTTTAATCATCGTGATATTTACCTCTATGATCTCCATGATTGCCTTCTTGCTCACTTCCCTTTCTCTTACTCTCTTATGACCGTTTCTTTTTATGTTTTTTCATATTAAATCCATTATCAGTCTCTTCTCCACTTTCCTAATGTCTCCCTTTATGCCATATATATCAAGCGAAATAATGAGATTTCATTAAATAAATATAAATATAAATTTAAAATTATCTATATAAAATATTTTGAATTCTATATAGACTATATTTCATGGTTTAAATTTAAAATTATTAACAATTTTTCTTTATTTTGGAATAATTTTTTTAGAGGAATGCATACAGCTAATCTATTCTTTTTTCATTTCTTTTGGTAAGCAATATGTGTAAATGGATTGATTTAGAAAAGTGCATAACTCCTTTTATTTTAAAATTTGGAAAACTATTTTATTTATTTTAAATCGGTAACATAGGTACATTATCAGTTAGTATATATATAGAGATAAAACATATACATATATATATATATATTATAGAGTCACAACATAATATATATCTATATGTAGCATATTATATGCATAATATACCATATATACAATATATAAATTTGGAACATAATATATGTGTGCTTGTATGTGTGTGTGTGTGATTTTTTTTTTTTTTTTGCCAATTATTGGAGAAAGGAGTGATTCGAACCTTAGTTTATTATAATGGAAAACCGGTAGTGATGTCATTAAGCTATAATGGCCTTGGTGTGTGTGTATGTATTTTTAAGGAGAGATTTTATGGTTCTCTTATCTATTTTGATAGGACTAGTTTTACCTTCTATCTCATTATTTATTTTCATTTTTTTTTATAAATTCGAGCCTTAAATTTATAATTTATTCAATGGTTCAAATTTAAAGGAGTATAAGTGAGATGGATAATGAGTCTAGTCTTGTAAAAATAAGAGCATTATCATAGAAAAATTTATTTTTAAGATATTATGCTACATAATATATATCTTTCTATATTATTAAAGCCTTGAGGGGATTAAATAATCATCACTAATATCTTTTTTTTTTAAATTACTATTTAATCCTCTAATATAATTTTATATAACAAAAAATACTAACATAAACTGACTTTTTAAAATTATAATATGGATAAATTTATTAATTTGATTGATTTTTTTTTCACCTCAACTTTTCTCTTCTTATTTTTTCTTTGGCTATTAATCTCCCCATAAACCATTGACTTACTTTATGTGCTTACTATCTTCCTCCAATGCCACTCTTTAAACTCTCACTTTCTTTGCATGCAAACCCATACTTTCACATAAATAATTTAATATTTTATTTTCCATCGTATCTTACGTAAAAATATATTTCTTTAATATATGTATTTATTTACGTGATTTTGGAATTTTATTAAAACACGTACATAGTGATATATTTCTTAAATATATGTATCTAATGGTTTGATTCTAGAATTTCATTAAATGCCCAAATGATCAGTATTATAACATTAAACGAATGTGAAGATTTGTGTTTAAAGATATTTATAAAGGAATTAAAAAAATGTTTTGAATCTTTGTATAAACTATATTTGTCTGTTAACATTGAGATTAAGGTAAGAAAAAATTAAAAGATGAAACTATTTCAATATTTTTCCTATTTTAGAATAACTTTTTTCCAGAGAAATTTACTTTATTTTTCATTTTTTTTGCAAACAATTTGTATAAATATTGATTTAGCTAGGTATGTAATTTCTCCTTATTGAAAATTTAAACTAAAATATTATAATTATTTTATATTCGCAATGTAAGTATATTGTTTGCTAGTGTGTATATATATATGTGTATATGTGTGTGTATATATATATATGACAAAATAGCAATTTGTAAAATAACAATCTATATATATATTTATGTTAGTATATTATATATACAATACATTATATATATGTAATAGATTAAATCGTATGCTGGGATGCTTATATGTGCTAAGTAAAGTTATAATATAATATATAAATGTATGTGTGTGTTTTAGATATTATGTTACATGTGTTTGTGTATATATGTATGTATTATATTGTAACTTTATATAAATGTGTATGTATGTATATATGTTATAAAATAATAATTTATAAAATAACCATATGTATATATACTTATGCAATATGTTAAATTGTAAACTAAATGCTGAACATACATTAAATTTACAACTTTGTGTATATATATATATAGGTTTGTATGTGTTTTAGATACTATACCAATGTATATGTATGCATATATATAATAAAAATATATATTGATATACATGATATATTGTATATATGAACTATGTAAATCATATACTATATCTTGACTAAGAAATGGTATTCACGTTGTAATTAAAATGTATATTCAAACATATGTTGAAATTATTAATCGTTTTGTTTATAATTGGATGTCTTGAATTTGAATTGCATATGAATTTTGTTTTGATAAGGATTTAAGTGTGTAGTTTAAGCAATTTGTTGATTGAAAGAGAAATAATTCAAACGGAGAGAGAAAGAGGAAAGTCAGAGACAAAACGTAATTTGGAATAAAAAAAGAAATAATAAAAACTCGAATAACCGATTACCAATAAATATAGATAAAAACTAATGGATGGTTAAAAACATGGCGGGACTAATCTGTAAATTTTATAATATGTACCTTAAAAAATCCTAAAATGTTACCATAAACATTAGAAAAGGAGTCCACTTATCCCTATATCAACTAGGTTATTTATTCTTCTTCACCGCAGCACACCATCATAGAAGAGAGAGAGAAACATAAATAGAGAAAACAACGAAAAGATACAAAATAAATAGATTTCTTCTTTATCAAATTGGACTATGAAACCCTAATTCCGTAAAAACTCCTCCACACACATACACAAGTGGTTCGATTCGAATTTCAAACCCGTCATTGATATTAGGGTTTCTTGCATGTTCTCTTCTATTTTATTTTATTCTTCGTCGTTCGTGGACAGTTTTCAATTGAATCACACGAAAAAGCTGTAATTTTTTTAGTAATTTTGATCGGATCGAGAGGGTTTCCATTTAGGGGTTTTGAAACGTTTTTTGATTGAATCACGCGAAAGGCCCTATTCAGAGCGGATTAGGGTTTTGAAACGTTTTCCGTACAATCACGAGACCTTCATTCGATTAAAGGAGGAATCGGATCTCGGAAGGAAAGAAGCCTAATTTTTAAAAATTTTCTCAATTGATCAGAGATCTTCGATCTATGTTTTCTTTAATAATTCACAAAAAAATCAGATCACCTAAATCCTTAAAAAAGTGATTTCGACATTGTTTGATGAGGAAAATAGTGGAATTTCAGTGACCGGTACTGATAAAGATAGAAACTTTAGAGTTAGGTTTTATGGGCAAAATTATAAAAAGGGGCAAAATGATTAAGTCAATGGTGTATCAAGGAGATGAACTGTTGGGTGAAGTGGAGATATACGGTATAGAAGATTTCAAGAATAAGAGCAGCAGCAACAGCAACAACAACATCAACAGCAAAGTGAAATCGATATCCATAGAAGAAGTGGCGAAGGAGAGAATCAGAATAAGCTACTTCTCACAACCAAGTGAAAGATGTCCACCACTAGCAGTGCTTCACACCATAAGTAGTAATGGATTTTGCTTCAAAATGGAGTCTTCTTCTTCTTCACCAGACATGCCTCTCTCAATGTTGCACAACAACTGTATCAGAGAAAACAAGGTATAATAATATCACCCAGAAGAGAATGTAAGACTGCAAGAACTTTTCAGCTAATAAAATAGAGTTTAAAAGAAGACTTGAATTGGACTTGCAAAAATTTGAGCTTGAGGACGTTGATTTAAGTAAAAAGTGGAAGGACCCGGTTGAGTTTTACAATGGACTGTGGACGAATTGACAGAGGACTGGTTAGGAACAAGAAACTATAAGTGAAAAGAAAAAAAATGAAAAAACTACTTTGGAATATTTCGTTGAGTTAAACTTGGGTTATAAAGTTTGCAGATTTGGCAGTAAGTACTATCTGGGAAGGAAAACAAGATTCTATTCTTTGACAATAGTACATCTGCTGGGATTTATTAATCATTTAGAAATTAGGGAAATTAGGGAAAAAAAAAGGGTCTTGACTGAATTTACTCGTTATTACTGAGCTTTCCAAAAATGGCCCGGTTTATGTGACATGGATGTGGGTAGTTATCGAGGGAGGACAATGGGGATTGCTTTGGGGTCTTTGGAAACGTTGTTGAATGATGGGATAACATTACTTCACTGCAAAATAGCAACTCTTTCTGCAATTTTTATTTTTTTGGAACTTTAGCTGTGTCAAGTTTAATGCTTGGATGATACCATACCGTCATCACAGGAATTGTTTGTTGTGGCCCAGTATCTATTTGTTTGCTGTAGACAGTGCATGTATGAATTTGCATTTGCCTGATGCATGTATTGAACTGCAGTATATTATTTTTGAGTTAAAGAATAATATACTATGGTCTTTATCACACATGGGTGATGTATCGTGATTTATAAATTTTCTTGTGAAGTTCTATTGTTGCAGTTTGGGAATGGGATTGACCAGACTGAATTTTCTCATCTTCTCACGATATTGATGAGGTTGTATGTGCTTCTAGTTTAAATTGCTTTTGCCTTCCTTAGTGAAAAGCAAAGTGGTTACATCATTTGTTCTTCTAGTTGGGCATTGATTTTTGATTTCCCTTTAATATTTGACACTTTTTATACCGCAGAATGTATGAACATTATATTTTTTGATATTCATGTGTGACAATTCCTTATGCTGTGTTTCTTTGCCAGACTGCTGTGATGCCAGTTGGAGGGATGGAACTGCATTTGGTTGCTATGTTTGCTCGTAGTAATGATAGACAGTACCCATGCTTTTGGGGTTTTTGTGTTCGACCAGGCCTTTACAATTCCTGCCTTGTCATGTTGAACCTGCGTTGCCTTGGTATTGTGTTTGATTTGGATGAAACATTGGTTGTTGCAAATACTATGCGCTCTTTCGAGGATCGGATTGAGGCCTTGCAACGTAAAATAAGTGTTGAGTCGGATCAACAACGCATCTCTTGCATGATTGCTGAGGTCAAGAGGTATCAAGACGACAAGAGTATTCTCAAGCAATATGTGGAGAGTGATCAGGTTGTAGATAATGGAGAGGTGGTAAAAAATCAACCAGAGATTGTTCCTGCCTTGTCTGACCATCATCAGCCCATTATTCGACCAATTATACGTTTACAGGAAAAAAACATTATTCTAACCCGCATTAATCCACAGGTATGGGGTTGTATTCTCCAGTTTTTTGTACCCACTGTATCTTTAATTTTACTGAGTCTGGTGCAGATTAATGGGGTTCAATGCTATTACTTTTGGTATATCCTTGATCATGAACCGCATGAGTTCTTTTTAAAGCACATGCACGCAAAGAGCTCAGGGTTTTGCACATTAAGTAAAAGGATTCTGTTAGATCTTTGTTTGCTTTTGGAATTCTCTGCCCATAATGTCCTTCGCAACCTTGGTCTCACTGGATGTCATCCAGCATTTTGCTTGGTTGCATAATATGGAATCAAGAGGACCTTCAATTTGATTTATTCTGTTTGTGTCTAGCACTATGGCATTGGTTGGAATAATTCACCTAAGAAGTATTTTGTCCTGGTCCAGATTCGTGATACGAGTGTTCTTGTGAGGTTGAGACCTGCCTGGGAGGAGCTTCGGAATTATTTAATTGCAAAAGGGAGGAAACGCTTCGAGGTTTATGTTTGCACCATGGCAGAGAGAGATTATGCATTAGAAATGTGGAGGCTTCTTGATCCCGACTCAAACTTGATAAGCACAAAAGAGCTGTTGAATCGTATTGTGTGCGTTAAGTCAGGCATGTTTTAATTTCTAAGATGCAACTAACTTTTGCACCTGGTTACAAGACCTCTTATAAGTGTCTTTTCATAAGTTGTTTCAGAAGGAGTTTGTGCAAGGGCAACATATTGTATATTTATCTTTTTTGGTGTGAATTACATATAGGGTTAAAGAAGTCATTGCTTGATGTCTTTCAAGAAGGAACATGTGATCCTAAGATGGCCTTAGTGATTGATGACCGATTGAAAGTTTGGGATGAAGAAGATCAACCTCGGGTGCATGTTGTTCCTGCATTTGCACCTTATTATGCTCCTCAAGCTGAGGTATGGCTTTTGATTTAAATATCCAGGTTGAAACTGTATGATCTTTTCAACATGCACAGGCATTCATCTCTATCCTGCCCTTATCCACAGCTCAAAAAAAAAAAAAATCTGCCCTGAAATATAATAATTAATAATAGTATCTTTACCTTGTAGGTAAATAACCCTGTTCCTATCTTGTGTGTTGCGAGAAATGTCGCTTGTGCTGTTCGAGGTGGCTTTTTCAAGTAAGTTAACGCTCTCTCAAGTTGGTTGCTAACTTGTCTCTTCGAAGTTGAGCTTCAAGACTGCAGATCTTGGCTTAGTCGAGTCATTTGTGTTCTGGCATCTACTACAAATTGAATTATCTCGTGATGATAGGGAATTTGATGACACGCTTCTACAAAGAATCTCAGAAGTTGCATATGAAGACGATATCAGAGCTATTCCTTCTCCACCAGATGTGAGCACCTATTTAGTTGAGGTTAGTGGTGGCAATCATGCCTGATTGGTCACATTTATACAAAATTTTAGTGATCATTTTTGTTTCATTAAATTCTTGATTTCTTTTTTGTTGGGTAATTAATAATAGATTTTTGAAATTTTGTATTGTATAATACGACGTATCTTTGCTACATTAGGATGAAGCTTCTGCTCCAAATGGGAACAAAGATCCACTTTCCTTTGATGGTATGGCAGATGCTGAGGTTGAAAGAAGACTTAAGGTATGTTCTCTCTCACTTCAAGGCTTCTACTTGAGTCTAGAATCATTAGTAAGCCAACTGGAAGGATTGCTGGAAACTTAAGTACAATTTTGTCCTACATTCAATGTCTTCCTCTTCTATAGGTCATCCTTCCTGGTAAATGTATTTGCTTTTACATTGGGAACTTCTAATTGGTTTATAATTGGTTTCACTCAGGATGCACTTACAGCTTCTACAACCGTCCCTTCAGGAGTTAATATAGATCCAAGGATTCTAGCGACTCTTCAAAGTGCAGTCGCATCTTTTTCAGGTTCGGTTCCTCTACCAACATCCCAAGCAGCAGCTGCTCCTGCACCATATTCTAGTATGCAATATGCTCAGGTAGTTTCCTTGGTGAAACAATATGGCCAAGTGAGCCCTCCAGAGCAGAATATGCAGAGTTCTCCAGCTAGGGAGGAGGGTGAGGTTCCAGAGTCGGAGTTGGACCCTGACACTAGGAGGCGTCTTCTCATATTACAACATGGGCAAGATAATAGAGATTCATCACCAAGTGAACCTCCTGTTCCTGTGAGACCTTCACTTCAGGTTCCAGTTCCTAGCGTGCCATCTCATGGAAGCTGGTTTCCGATGGAGGAAGAGATGAGTCCACGGCAGCCGGTGAGACCAATAACAAAAGAATATCCTTTGGATTCTGAAATTCAAATTGAGAAGCAGAGGGCTCCACCTCAACCATCCTTTTACACGAAGATAGAAGGTTCACCTCCCTGCGAGAGAATTTTTCATGAAAATCAGAGATTGCCAAAAGGGGTAAACTTGAATTTTCTGAGTTGAGGCTGTATGAAGTGGTTAAGTGAACTTCTGTGGGATGCTCTAACGATTTTTTTCTGCAGGCACAAATTAGAGATGAACGGATGAGGTTAGGCCACAGTCCAGCAGCCTATCAGCCTTTCCAAGGTGAACTATGAGAAAATATGATTCCCTCCCTTCTCTCTCTCCCCCACTTCCCTCCCTCCATTTCTATTGTAATGTTTCCTTTTATTTGTTTACTAGATTTTATGGGGTTCTAAGGGTTGTTTAGATACGAGTCATGCTTTAACTTGTACAGTGCCTGGAAATTATTCAAGTGAGTGAAGGTTCTTGATAGATTCCAGAAGTATGAACAGAAGAAATCAAGGAATTTTATTGTAATTGTGTATGAGATTTGTACATGTGAAATCCTAATTCTCTCAATACATGAGAGCCATGAGCATGAGCTCCCCTAAAATCATGAGCAAGAGCTGACAAAGTAACCTAGCTTTGGGATTTTACAAAGAAAATATCTGGATATCTTCTCACTAAGTGACTCTCCTATTTGTACTCACTAATATGCCACCTCAGCACACACTTATTATTTATACTAATTAATATACTTATTATTTCTATTAACTAATGTGCCACATCAGCACACACTAACACATCATCCACTAATACTAATAGCAGGTACATATCAGTTCTAGTGTCTTTTCATGTGATCTGGAGCTATTGGGGAATATACAGTTGGTGATGAAATTGTTATTTTTTCTTTTGTCCTTTTCTTTTTTCTGTCTGTTGACGGGATGTTTTCTCTCCTATCAACTATTAATATCCTCACAGGGGCCGTCAGTAAGATCTAGTCAATGGACTCTAGGAAATGTGTATTCTTTTTTCCTATTCTCATTCGTATTTTGCTAACAAGTGCAGCAGAACTTGTTTAGAATACTTAATAAGGAAGTTTGCAATTCTGAATGCACTCGATTGCCTCATGCAATGTGCAATTAATACTTGGAAATTGTAAATTCCTTATAAAGTATATACTTAAGAAGTACCTGGGAGCACTTATTAGAGCATCCTTATCAGTTCAACTCAGTAACTGGAATAAATAGGAGTGCCCCTGATCCACACCACCCCCCAACCCCACCCCACCAACAAAAAAAAAAAAAAATAGAGGATTGAATGTGGAAAAGACAGTGAGCGCTAGGATAGGTGGTGGTTGTTTTTCTGAGGATGGTGTCTTTCATGTACTCTGTGTACCTTTTTGGCGCTACTGCTTATCATCATTTTAATGTGACAACAAAGATGAAGATGGTATACCCTTGGTTTTTTATTTGCACAATTTCTTTACCTCATTCAATGCTATTTCAGTATGGAATTAATCAAGATGCAATGATGATGTGGTTTTGTTGCATGCTGTGAGTCCTCAGTAAATTTTTTTTTTCCCTTTTTACATTTATCTTATTATCATACTACGTGAATTGAAGGTGAGGATGCTTCTTTGAGGACTTCTCCAATTAGAAAAAATTTTGACTCTGAAGTTGCACGTACTCCTCCGGATGGAGAGACCTCCGCTGTTGTTTTACAGGAAATTGCAAGAAAATGTGGAGCTAAGGTAATCGGACAAACTAAAGCAGTGTATAAAATAAGGAACACTATTCATCTGACACTTTGTTTTGATTCAAGCTTTGTTTTGGTACTTTTATATGGAATATCCAGGTGGAATTTAAGTCATCATTAGTTTCAAGCATGGAGCTGCAGTTCGTTGCTGAGGTCTGTGATCGCATATCTATTCTCAGTTGATAGTGGGGGTTATACTTGTAGAAACTTCTTTATTAATTCTTTGGCATTCGTAGTTCGACTACATACGAAAAGAAGAGACGTATTGGTTCCTTTTAGTTGGATTGAGGTGCCTCTGTTTAAAGACTGTCATAAATTTGATCCCTTTTAGGGAGTGGTAGTGATTTGTTTCCTTTTTCAGGCCTGGTTTGCTGGAGAAAAAATTGGGGAAGGCACCGGTAAAACAAGAAGAGAAGCCCAAAATCACGCAGCAGAGAAATCTCTCAGGCACTTGGCCAGTAAGATGTTCTCTAGTTATTTGTCTCTATATGCCTTCTTTTACTTGGTAGACACATGGAGCAGTGGATTAATTGGACATGTGCCATCTTTCTATTTTCTATGTTTCACCGTTTTGAGGATTAATGTATAAACATCTTTGAAGCACAATCAAAATGAAGATATGATGGATATTTAGGAAAAATTTCGATTAGGTTTAATGGTCTGGAGAAATTTATCTAGTATGCAATTGGCTTTCTTGGCATGAAAGGTATTAAATATTACTGAAAAGTTTGACTTCTGTCTTAGCAACAATCATAGAGGATTGAAAATAGTGGTAGGCTTTTTGAATGCCAGTTGTAATACAATGTGTACCCCTTTTGCAAAAGTGAAATTGATTATGTGAAGCCTAGGTTCATGCACTCACATGATAACTCTATGAGGGCCTAGGTTCAATTCCCACCAAGCCTACATCTTGGGGTTGTGCTGTACAGGGTTATAATTGAGTTGAGTCGAACTAGTGTAGTGTTGAGCTCGAGTTCGACTCAAAAACACAAAGTTTGAGCTTTGCTTGATTTGTCTAAGCTCTAAATTTTGAGCTCAAGCTTGGGTTGAAGATATATATGACAAGGTTGGGTTCGATTCGGTTAGCTCAATTAAATTCGAATTTTTTATAAATTTTCTTAATAGAATCTCAGACTTACTTATATTTAAAAATAAAAGTAAATTAAAAATTATGTTAATTTGATCGTCACCAAATTGAATTCGAATAAAACTCGAGTCAAACTTCAGTAGTTTGCAAACTGATTGATTCATTTACACCCCTAGTGCTATAGGTGGAAAATTGGACTTACTGATGCTTGGGTATCTTTTGATGGATGGCGGGCAGCAAGTTTGATTCAACCTGCTTTGTATTTTTCTAATTATTATTATATAAATTATATGGTGGGCGTGTCTGCAAATTAGATGTCCAATCAGAACTCTCCATTGCACCAAGGGAGAAGTAGAAATTGCTAATGCTGCTGTTCTCCTAATATCAAATCCAACTTTTCTTATCATTGTGTTCCATTAAAAAGTGACCTGACCTTTTTGGCTATAATGATGTAAGAAGATTCAATGAGATGATGCACTTTTGGGGAAATCAATCAGTTTCCCCATCTTTATTGTAGTGTAGGCTTGAATGAGGTGAGTGTAGATGGGATATTAGCTTTACTTTTTCCTTGCTCTGTCCTATACTCTGCGACTCAGGCTTGCTCTAGTGGGGCTTGGTTTGATTTACTTTCCTCTTTTACATTTAGTCAAAACTGGTCAAAACCATGTCGTAATTATTTTAGACATATTCCCATTAAGCTTATTGCTATGTCGCTTTAGTTGTTCATCCTTGCCAACCTCAATCATATCAACGGAATCTTCAATGCTGATGGGTTTTTGTCTGAGAGAATCTGTAGTTATGGTTCTATTCTATTTGATCTGGCCATTGAGAGTAATTAACATGTTCTTCACAGACATATACATGGGACGTGGAAAGCCTGATTCTGGAATAAGACAGGGGGATGTGAACAGGACATCTAGTTCCAATGAGAATGGATATGTGGGTAACATCAATTCTTTCGGTGGTCAGCAGATATCAAAAGAAGAGTCTCCATCATATACAACAGGAGTAGAGTCATCCAGGTTTATGGATTCTAGTATTGGTCCAAAGAATTCTGCAGATTCAGTCTCTGCACTCAAAGAATTAGTGAGAACCAGAAACTTAATTTTGCCTTTAATGTAATCATTTGCTTGCTTAGATAGTAGCATTTTAAAATCCTTTACTCTCCTGTTCTTCAGTGTTTAACAGAGGGCCTTGAGATGGTTTTTCAAGCACAGCCTCAGGTTCTAACCAATTCTTTGCAGCAGGAGGAAGTACATGCACAGGTTCGTTTGACTTGATCATTTGCTTTATAGCCATTAGGATCTACTTGAAACTTATGATACGTAAGACCTATCTCATGGTAATACCAGGATGTGATTATATTTACTTCTACAGTGTTTATGTGCACTTTGATTTGCATTTCAGTAGCGTGTGAATCAGGATAATCTGTGGAAGGCTAACTTTTGATCTCTTAATGATTTCACATGTCTATTGTCAAAATGAAATATCCTGTTTATCCTTGCCCAAAAGAAATCTCCTGTGATATCCATCTTCTATGTGCGTGTAAAGAGTAAATGTTTGTTTTATTGGTTTTTGGTGAGGTAGGTAAACCATAGGTGATGCCATAGATCGCATTTTGGGATTACCACCAACCTGAACACCATGATGAAGTGGAATTGCTAAATCCTATTTAGAAACAAAAATGCTATAAGAAAAGTTGGATAGAAGTTTTACTATTCCTCTTTTTTCCCCTCAAAAGTAATTTTCTGAAAGAGTTTCAAGCAATGATGAGGAGAAAGGGCTGGTTTATTATTCAATTGTCTTTTATTTGACCTCATTACTTCATATCAATTTCTATTTTCTTCTGACAAATCTCTTTAGGTTGAAGTGGATGGCCAAGTCATGGGGAGAGGGGTTGGGTTAACTTGGGATGAAGCAAAAGCACAGGTAATTTTTGGGTAAATCAGTTTTTGCATGTTCTTTTGCAAAGACAATCTGGAGCTATCCTTTTGTTAAGGATCCTGAAATACCACCAAATTTCTTTTCAGGCTGCTGAAAGGGCTATTGTGACAATCAGGTCCATGCTGGGTCAATTTCCTCAGAAGCGTCAAGGTTCCCCAAGGTGACACCTTTTGCCATTTTCTAACACAATTTTTCAACCCCTGTTTTATTGATTACGATGTCATTGATGTGTATCTTTTTCTCTCATCGTACTTTCCCTTAGGATTGGGCTTTAAAATTTTAGAACAGTTAACAAGGTAGTATCTATCTAAAGATAGCTTTATGCGTATAACTGTATTTCCTTTAGAATTCTTCCGGAACTTTCTAAATGATAAAGAAAATTGATTAACAAGCCTCAAGCAAAAATTATTGATCAATGGTGCCGCATTCACTATCTGTATATCAGTTTATGATGCTATGCTGGTTTTTGGGTAATTAATGAGTGGTTATTATTGTCTAAATATGAATCTTGCTCTTTGCATATGCTTTGCTGCTTCTGTTTTTCTTAATGTGTTACTTTTATCTTTTATTGTCTCGACTAGGTCATTGCATGAGTTGGCAAGCAAAAGATTAAAGCCAGATTTCCCACGGCTTATGCAGCGGGTGCCTTCTTCAGGCAGATACCCCAAGAATGCACCTCCTGTTCCTTGAAGAGGCAGACACTTGGTTCAAATTTTTGGATTGACCATCTGTGCCGTACATGTGAAGGTTTTGAGCAGACTAGGGGACCTTGGGCAGTACCTATTGGAAAAACTACTCCTGGGTCAGCTTGGTAGTGGTTATGTTTCTGGACGATTGCAACTTCTCATCCTCATCTTGGTTACGTGTCCCCTCCTATGAGTCAGTCTTTTGCTTCACGACATGCAAGAAATCTGGGAGACGGACCGAGAAACTCTTATGGTACTTCACAATGTGTCGTTGAGCTTTAAATGCTACGGTCCCACTGCCTCTTCTGCTCTGCTGTATATTCAAATGGAACTGGCTGATCAAGGCTGGGAAATCCTGTGAGATATGCCGCTAACCACCAACAGTATTAACACTCACCCCAACAAGACGAGGAAGCTAACCGTGACACGGTTGATTTTGTTTTTTGTTCATTCACCTGTTGGAAGTATATATTCTTGCAGAGTCACGAGATTGGTGAAAATTTTGCAAAGTGATTTGCTAGTCAATGTAAGTACATTTTCCAAAGCATGGTCTGACATGGTGTAAATTGCAGAGTTGGTGCTAATCTATTCGTCCTGTGTTAAAAAAAAAAAGATGAACCATGGGAAGAACCATACTAAAGGCTGCTTCTCATGGGGCTTACTCAATACTTTTTGAGTAATTGCTGGTGTTGGTAATTTTTTATATTTACGGTTGACTGATGCAAAAAGTTTAAGCAAAAGGATAAGATTGATTTTTGTTACCTCGCACTACCCCTCAAACTTAGGCGAATCGCTTGATTGGCTGAGATGATTGTGCTGCTGTTCGAGTTCTTGATATTTTGGTTGTAAAATCGTTAGGCTATGAATGAGTCGAGATGATACAATATTAAAATTGAACTTATGCATGATTCATAATTACTATGCTCAATTGAAATCAATTTATTTAAAAAAGGGATTTTCCTTCTAATTAATATAATTTGATATCCAAATTTAGCTTGAACTTAAGATTGAACACAATTCGAGTTCAATTAGGCTTGTACGATAATCAAAGCTTAAGATTCAATTGAGTGGTAGAAAATTGAGCTTAATTCTATGATTATCAAATCAAATTCGAGTAAAATATGGAATCAAAGGTTTGACTTGTTTATATATAAGATATTACATCATGTTTATTATAACCATCTATTTTAAAATTTCTAAGATGTGCATAACTAGTTGCCGTTCTAGAGTGAAATATTATTTTATTTTACCAACTTGAAATGTTGATAATGTCTTTGAACATGATTAAAAGAGTGGGACCTGCAAAATTGCAATTAAGGCGCTAGCATCTAAATTTAAGACTTTATGATGAAACCATAAAAGTTGGTAGAAGTAATCTATGGATATGAATTTTGAAAATGGATTAACAAAATATTAGTATGGCTAAAAGGTTAGATGAATCAATATAACTTGTTATTCATGCGAAGCTTGAAACTCAAGTTCCTGAAATTAAAGAGATCTTGGTGCTAAATTATTTAAATAATAAAGCTAATTATACAATTTAATATACATTTAAAGATGATTTGCACTTACTAATTATACGTAATATGTAGGAAATATCCTTGTAAATTAATATAGATCTAATCATATAATTACACCTAAATTTACAAAATAATTATCAATTAATTAACAATATTTTCCAAATTTAGTGAATGTAACATAGGAGCAGGTGTGGCTGCTCATTATGTTGGGTGGATTGACTTAGAAGGAGGAATAATAATGTTTTCTTTTTGTATTTTTTTTAATGATTATAGTGAATTAAGGAAATTCAAACTTAATCCTTTCTATTAGGAAATAAGTATTATGTCGTTAGACTATAAGGATTATTATGAGGAATAATCATGTTAAGCCTCCTAATAAGCTAATGAGATGTCATAATTTCCTATTTGCAAAATAATTGTTAATTAATTAACGAAATTGTCCAAATTTAGTGAATGTAACATTTAGGGTCTTTTTAATTGAGTTAATTGTTTCTTGCTCATGAAGGCTTTAGACTATATAAACCCACCCATTCCACAAAAGCAACATTTTCTGCAATTGAAATCTCTCAAATATCCAAGGGAAAAACGAATGAAACTTAATGAAAATTAAGGGAAAATAAGGCGGAATTAGATCGAGTGCAATCGGAGGACGACCTGCTGTGGAGTGCCATCGGCCACCGATAGAGCACAATCGGACAAGCTTTTCCATAAAGGGCACTTCATTGGATGGCCATTGAACTCCATGAGTCAGAGAATGCAATTTTTCACTGGAAGTTTTTTGGATAAATGGAAGAACTTTGGAAAAAATTATTTTAAAGTTATTTTAGGTTTAATTTCACATAATAATTCTACAAGGAAAGGAAAAAAAATAATATAAAATTTTAAAAAATCTTAACAATAAGGTTATTGAGAAAATAATCCTAAAAATACCTAACTTAAAATCGTTTTTTAAAAAAACCATTTTAGTTTGTAAAGGAATCGTTTTTTAAATGAAGTTGTATTTTGAAAAGATGATATATGTATGTATGTAGACATGATCATAATTTTAATTTGTTGTAGTTTATTTTTTAATCTCTCTCATGTCTTGTCTTTTCCCTCTCTCCTGTTCTCTTTCTTTCTCTCCCTCCTTAAAAACCTACCAACTCGATTTACCTTTTCCCAAAAGATCGTAAGCCCCCGTTTCTTCTTCTCATTCCCTCCATTTTCTTCGACAAATAGTATTGTGATAGGCTAAAATCGTTTTTTTTTAAAATCATTTTATATCAGATTTTAAAATTGCCTTTTGAAAAAAAAAAAAGATTCTAAATGCTATATTCATGAGATTATTTTTTCAAAAACCTTATTTTCAGGATTTTTTAAAAATTTTATATTATGTTTTTCCTTTTCCCTAATTTTACTTTAATAAAACTTGTAAGATATATATGTTGCTCGTAAAAAATACTCTATTTAGAAGGATGAATAATAATGTTTTCTTTTTTTTATTTTTTATTTTCAATTATTGTAGCGGATAAAAGGAATTTAAACTTGATTTATTCTATCAGAAAATAAGTATTCGTGACATTAGATTATGAGGAGAAATAATCATGTTAAGCCTCATAATAAGGTAAAGAGATGTCATAATTTTCTATTTGCAAAATAATTATTAATTAATTAATAACATTGTCCAAAATTTAGTGAATGTAATATTTACAGGTTTTTTTTTTCCTTTCCTCCAACCATTATATATTACAATTGGAGTAGGAGAATTCGAATCCAGTCTACTTCTATCAAGAGACTAATATTTATATTACTAAATCTTGGTGCCATTCAATTAAGTTAATTGATTCTTCCTTGCTCATCAAGGCTTTAGCCTATATAAACTCACCCATTCCACAAAAGCAACATTTTCTACCATTGAAATCTGTCAAAAATCAAAAGGAAAAACGAATGAAAATTAAGGGAAAATAAGGCGGAATTAGATCAAGTGCAATCGGAGGACGACCTGCTGTGGAATGCCATTGGCCAACGATAGAGCAACATAGGACAAGCTTTTCCATAAAGCGCCCTCATTTGATGGCAATTGGAGCTCCTTGTGTCGGTGAGTGTAATTTTTCATCTGAATTTTTTGTATAAATGGAAAAACTTTAGAAAAAAATTATTTTAAAGTTATTGTAGGTTTAATTTTACATAATAATTCTACAAGTAAAGGAAAAAAAATATAAAATTTAAAAAACTCTTGAAAATGTAATTCTTGAAAAAATAATCCAAAATATACATAACTTAAAGGCGATTTTATTTTATGAAAAAATCATCCTTTTGAAAAAATAATTTTAAGTCTCTCATAAATTCCCATTTTAAAAATACGGTATATATATGTATATAGACCTGATCATACTTTTAATTTGTTGTAGCCGACTTTTACTCTCTCTTACGTCTTATCTTTTCCCTCTCTCTCCTAGTTTTTTTCTCTCTCTCTTTACCTATTCCTAAAAGATCCGTAAGCTCCATTTCTTTTTCCCATTTCATTCATTCCCTTCGACAGACAGTATTGTGATAGGTTGAAATCGCCCCCATAAAAGATGATTTTATATTATATCTTAAAATTACCTTTTGAAGAAAAAAAATAGTTGTAAGTATTATATTCTTGAGATTATTTATATAAAATCTTTATTGTTAGGATTTTTTCAAAATTTTATATTATGTCTTTCCTTTTCCCTAATTTTACTTTAATAAAACTAGTAAGATATATATATATATATATATATATATATCTATGTTGCTCTTAAGAAATACTTTATTTATTGCGAATTTTCAAATTGAATTTTAGGAATTGAAAACAATGATGCTTTGGCATAAAAAATATTCAGTTAAACTCCTCACAATGTTTATTTTATAGATATTTAAAAAGTTTTTGTATTGCAACTTGTTTTATTTTTTTACTAAATTTTGGTCTTTGAAAAATGGTAAATCTAGAAATTACAAGAAATTAATTAATTTGCAAGAGCTTGTTAAGTACTTTAATAATTTGTAGTAGTATCACATTCAATTTTGAGAGAAAAATTTGGTTGATTTCATATCGACGCTGAAATTGTTGATTTTGAACTACATGCAAATATTAACTTTACATGGATTTATGAATTGAATAAGTTCTTTATGTAATTCTGGGTGGTCATAAGTGTTATGTGAAATACTTCTTGTTTAATGTTAAGCTACAATTGGAAAAAAAAAAATGTTAAACTACGATGAAATCTTTACAATAATTGACTAAATTTATTGATTTCGTGCTATTGCATTTTTTCTTTTTGTCAACTTTAAGGAAATGGGGATTCAAACCTTAGTCTACCACGATTGGAGACCAGTAGCGATATTATTAGGCTACAATGGCCTTAACTCGTGCTATTACTTAGTTACATAGTTGAAAATATATCTTTATCATGTTAATTTGAGTTGTAAATAATAGTTTCCGAATAAGTTTTAAGCCTTAACAAAAAAAAAAAAGAATAAGTTTTAAGCCGACTTGAACTGGTAATGGTGGAATAATATGTAAAATGTGGAGATTTAATGATTCTATATATCATATATTGCCCAAGTAGAAGAAATTGTAAAAGATTTGTTAATATGTTTATTTAGCATATATTCTAAGTAGAAGGAATTGTAAAAGTATTTGGGTATAATGATAGACATAAAGACTAATGTAGAGCTTATATTAAACTAACAATTAAGGATAACCGGAAGTAGAAGCTAAAGTACAGGATCCTCTAATAGAAATCTCAAATTGAATTAATGTAGGTAGAGGGTTAACATTAGAAATCTAAACTGATGCAACATAGAATGAATTGTAGAGGATATTGAGAACCTAAAAAGAATAATAATATACATATAATCATTCTACCCATACTTCTACTAATCAACAAATTTACTATAAGGTTTTACAATGGTAATATTCTAAAGAATTAAACAAAACCTTACTTACTTTTGTACAAAAATTAGAATTTTCATGATAATATAAGGTTTCTTAGTGATAAGGAGTTTGAAGCAGTAAAATGTATTTAGCAACATTGATTATAGGTAAGTGGAGTCAATGCCTCATTTGCATTTCAAATTACTCTTCTAAAATACTTAGAGACTAAGGTATATACTTGTTTGTGCATGTAAGCAGTTGAATATGCGCATGTAATTTGTTCTTTGGATATTGAAGTGTTATGATTGGAGCTAAGCTATATGTTGTGATTGCTTTATTGAGTGTTGCTTTCTACTTAAGAGTGTTTGCAAATTTGTTGGTTACTCAAAATTGAATTAAGCTAAACTTATACTAAATTCTAACCTACCATGTACTGCTATCCAATGGGAGATGATCGGAATTATTTAAAAGTACCAACCCTTTAAAGAGATAGTGTAAATTGATCTTTCCTAACCCTCAAAGTCAAATAAGTGAATAGAGAGAAGGTTGTTATGAGGTCAAGGACTCATTTAAAGAAGGTCTTAGAAGGAGTTAAGTCTCTATTGTATAAGTTTGGATTTGGTTGTAAGTTATTGTAATGAGCTAAAACTCTTCAATCAAGATTGGACTAGGGTTATTTTCTCTAATTTTACAACGAACTAGGTAACATCATGTAGATGACGTTCTTTTCGTTACATTGTATTTGATTAATTGCTTTAAGAACTTAGTTGTTCTTGTTGTGTTATATATGCTCCTATCTCTATTCCTGATGGATTGCCGACCTTAGGACCTCTCACCCGAGCTTACCTTAGGGGTCTGTAAGATCTAATAAGAAGGATACAATCTTTTCAGCTCAGCTAAGATGAGCTTTAGTATTAGAAAGGCCTGCTACTCAACTCTTTACATAGTTGGCTTGGATGTACCCTACTCTACTCTACTACTAGCACAAATACTAAGTTCCCAATCCTTCCTAGCATGATTGAGCAACTTAGTGCCGAAGTCCCTGATTCTAACCTTTGAATCCTTCTTTATCGACCCATTCCCACATCTAAACAACTCGACTCTAATACTTTACTACCCTCAATACAAATTCAATAGCAATGCACCACTTGTTCCAACTTTTTTTAGCATTTATACTACATTCCACTCTTATCTTTTGTCTCATTTATCCTTTTTAGCATTATACTAGGTTTCCTTAGCTTGTATACCCTTTATATAATTTCACACATTTCTATTTAACCCTGGGGGCTTACTTTTAATAGCCCTTATCCTTTGTAGTTGGAATCATTCTTATCTTACTGTTAATGAATATTCTCCTGTGTTCTTGTGAGAAACCTTCTTTGAGTATATTTTTTACACATTTATCTAATCTTATTAGTAGCTTGAGGTTAGTGGCGAGTAGATTTTAGCTTTTACTTGTGTGTAATATCAAGTAAAAGTTAAGTCGTATAGTGTTCATCGGTGTGTAATATCTGGATAGTAGCTTCACAAAGCTATTGGAATTTTTGAACCACCCATCTCGTGTTTTCTTCGATAGCTCAAAGGACCCATCTTTGCCAACTACGGTAAGACCTTCTGATAACTTAGCTCCAAGGTATATTATATAATCCTGGTATTAGAGCTTGAGGTTATGACCAAGAGCTAAGTCTTTGTAGCGATTGGTTTATTGTGAGTAATATACAAACTTTGTTGTACTTTGTTTTCTCTACTTCGAAATAGAGCTAGTGTTGTGTGGAATCTTTTTGTTAGGTGGTAAACTTGTTGAAATTTTGTTGTGAGGATGTCATATCCTAGTGTACGGGAGGAGATAGGTGATGTTGAGAGTGATGCACCTAGGTGTAGTCGTATCAAGCAATAAACTCCTTATAGTACCTATAAATAGATTCAAAACATTACCGCCATTGCCACTAACTTGGCTGTGATGGTATAGAGGTTCTTAGATGTGCAGCCCTAAGATAGAAATGCTGAGTATGGTTAAGGCATGCAAGATAGACCAAGAGGGCAGGGTGTAGAAATTCAAGGTCTTGATGCTATGAATGCACCACAAGCACAACTTAGCAGAGCCAAAAGACTCACTCAGTGGAGACTTGAGTTAGAGAAAGTTGAAGAAGAAGAAGAGGATGAATAGTTTCATGAGTTTGCTAAGTGAGAGCTTTAAGCTCCATAAGGATTTGAAAACATCAAAGTACAAGTTTTAAGCTTCTTTGGAACAAGAAGTGCATATGAGTATGTGAATTGGGAAGACAAGGTAGAGAAATTTTTTTACTTCTATGACTATGAGGATGCCATTCGAATTCGAGTTGCTGCTTTAGAGTTTTCTGGATATGCAGCAATGTGGTGGAAGAAATTGCAAACCACGCGTCGGCAAGCACAACATGAGATTCGAACTTGGAATGAAATGAAGCAAGTCTTAAGGAATAGATTTGCCCCTGAACACTATGAGCAGGATACTTTCCGACGTCTTCAAAAGCTCAAGCAAGGTAATTGATCTGTAGATGAGTACGTTCGTGAATTTTGGTTATTAATGATTCAATGTAATGTTGATGAGCCAGAAGTGTGAACCATCGCAAGATTTATATTTAGTTTACGACCTGAGATTGGAAACGTAGTGGAAGTATAAAAGACAGGAACTTTAGACCAGATAATATGAGTTGCTTAACTAGTAAAATGGTAAAGGCGAACTCAACTTAGTCGAGCTCAAGCTGCTTGACCTAGCATGCTGAGCTGACCTAGATTTGGTCAAGCTCCTTATAATTCTAAGGTGGATTGATGTGGTTAAGCTCCGAGTAGACTTGAAGATGGCCAAGGTAAAGCTAAGGCTAAGGAGCTTGAGGTCAAGAAGGACTAAAGTCAGAGCTTAGGACGGAAGATTAGGGAAATCAAATGTTTCAAATGTCTTAGCTATGGAAATGTTGCTAACCAGTATCTGAACCAATGTGTGATGACCATAAAGGGTAAGACCCTATAGATCGAGGTGGAGAGTGTAAGTGAAGGAGAAGAAGAGATAAATGTTAGGCATTTATTGGAGGAGCTTCAAGAAGACCTTGACACCTTAACTCGACTTGAAATAGAGGAATGTTGTATAGTTGTTTGAAGAGCCTTTAGTGCCTTTACTATTGATGAGAATAAGTAGAGAGAGAACCTCTTTCACATAAACTGCCATGTTAATAGCAATCTATGTACCTTAATTATAGATGGAGGAAGTTGTACTAATGTGGTTACTTAGGGAGTGATAAAGGCCTTGAAGTTGTTGAGTTGTTCTCACCCCTAACCTTATAAAATCCATTGGCTTAATGAGAAAGGCGAACTACCAGTTATCGAGCAGGTAAAGCTGTTAATCTCCATTGAGGATAGATATAAGGACGATGTGTTATGCGATGTTTTACCCATGTATGCCTCACACATACTTCTTGGCCGACCTTTGTTATTTGACTTAAGAGTACTCCACGATGAATACCGAAACACTTGCATGCTCTAGAAGGATGGCAAGAAAGTAGCACCGACGTCCATAAGCCCTGAAGAAGTTTAGGACTCCTAAGTTAAGGTCTTAAAGTCCTTACAGAAGAAGTCCTTAATGATTTCCTGAGCTTAATTCTCTAAGAACGTTAAGACTAAATTGAAGAAGGATGGAACTTTGTTAGCCGACGTGTACACCTTACTCCAAGAATATGCAAACATATTTGCTGATGAGCTGCCTAAGGGATTGCCCCTTATTAAAGGTATTAAGCACTATATCGATCTCTAACCTAGAGCAGCTTTGGCGAACCAACTTGCTTATAGGCTTAATCTCGAGCAGGCAGCTGAGTTTAAGAAATAAGTTGATGAGCTGATTAACAGAGAGTATGTTAGAGAAAGCATGGGCTCTTTTATTGTACCTGTTGTTCTAGTATCAAAGAAGGATGACTCTTGACAGATGTGCATTAATAGCCGAGTTATCGACAACATCACCATCAAATACAAGGATCCAATATCTCGATTGGATAACATGTTAGATGAACTTCATGGTGTGTGGAACTTTTCTAAAGTAGATTTCAAGAGTAGCTACCATCAAATCAAGATGAGGCCAGGAGGAGAGTGGAAGACAGCTTTCAAAACGAAGGATAGTCTCTTTAAGTGGTTAGTAATGCCTTTTCAGACTTACTAATGTACCGAGTACTTTTATGTGATTGATGAACCATGTCTTGAGATTATTAATGTTATGCCCTGAAGCGGTAAAGTTATAATAGTTTCATCGTGTAAACTAACTTATGATAGTAATTGTTTTCACAGTTCCTATAATATATATGATTTACACGTGGCGTCCATGACTCCTTACTTTAAAGTAAACAGCTGATTCATAATTACTGATAAAATTTATAAATATAACTAGAAACTTTAAGTCATAATTATATAAAGATACTTATACTGTCTTCGATCCCGGGAAACATTTACATGCTATAGGAGTTTGATAAGTAAAGTATTACAAGACCAGTATAGAAACCTAAGAGTTAATAATAAAACACTAAAGGACTTAATTGTTTCGCCAGTTGATTTTCACTCCCCAAGACACTTCAAAGGAAGCTAACCTTAGGAAAGTTATATCGCGGCATCTCAATTGAAACTTGCAAGAAAATTTATAAGGGTATGAGCAACCAACAACTTAGTAAGTCAAGATGGAGACTTAAGAATGCATAACAAACATAAACAGGGTTTTTGAAACAATTAATTAAATGCAATGCAATCACACAACGTGGTTCGGTCTATTATGAAATCAGAGTTTCACTCGCTCTAATCTAAGTTAAGGAGTTTCAATGTTTATACAATAGCTCGCAACTAAACCCGGGTTTATACAATGGAGACATCGCTCCCCCCATGACTATTCTTTGAACCATTGTCTTCATCCTTACCACGACTTCCTCTCTTATCACTTAATTCAGTTAAGGATGAAGAAAAAATCATTATGCTATCTAGCGCTATCTTTTTTGAAGGTGTTAGTATTTAGTTAGAAAATCCTAATAATCCCCTAAAGGGTTGCAATGCATGTCTAATTGAGGTATTTAGGTTACTTATAACTAAGTTCCGTTTAAGGTGACTAAATAATCATATACTACTCAATTCACAACAAACCACCAAAACGTAACATCAATTTTCTGCAAGTAATTAGAGACACACAAGCACATGTACATAAAACTACCTACAAGCATAACCACATACAATTCTAAACCTTTGAGTACTTTAATAAAGTAATCCAAAATACAATGATGTATTGAACCTAGTTACCTGAAATCCTCAATTCGTTCTCTAGACTTATCGCATGTCAACTTGTCTTCGTGTCTCCATATAAATATTCTTTTAATATTTTTATCCTTATGATATACAAGCTTTAAATTATGATTTGACTCAATTTTCTAAATATATGTGTAATACTTATTACCAATTTATTCTAGAGATTCAGGTTCTAATTCAGTTTTTGATTATTGGTGTTAAATGTAAATCCTAAGAAATCATTCTGAATCATAATGTGAAATTAATCACATTATATTCATGTATCATAAATATCATCTTTGGCCTCCAACCAGTATTCTAGTCTGTACGGTACATCCTAATTCTAATTTAATTATTGAATTTACTTTCGATGTGAGAAAAAATTATATTTTTCATATAATTACCTCAATTTAAGTTTCATATCAAAATTATTGTATTTTACTATTATTATATTATCATTTTTAATCTAATATTTTCTACTTATTACATTTTCAATTTCACATATTCTTAATTTACACATATACAATACATAATACACATAATAATTACATCTAACACTCTAAATAGTACCAATATCATACTACATCAGAAATTAACATCCTAAAATACCTAATTATATATTAAGTCAATATTTATACATTTAATCATTAAATTAGCCCAAAATCACTATTTATATATATGATTTAAAGGCCTAAAAATTTCAAAAATTAATTTCTAAAAAATCTCTTCATAACACTGTTTTACATACTCTAAATAGCCTATACAAAAATTTTAAGCTCAAAATTACACTATGAAGACTATTTATTTTTAAATTGAAAACAGGCTCGGGCTGAGGGATTTTTTAAGTATTGTATATTTCTAAATCTAAATTCATCAAACTAATATTTTTCCTTAAATTTACATATATAAAAACCTTAAAATACCAAATTTCAAAATTTTCTAAATACAATTAATAATTAAACTAAATTTAATAAAATTGAATTGAAATCGGACTTACCTGATAGGGTAGCTTCTAGTCACTAGCGGTGGTGCTAGGGTTGTCGGTAGGGTGGGGTGGTGGTGGCTGGTTGGGGTTGTGGTGGCTATTCAGTTCCAGGTGATTGTTGGTCGTAGGTTTGCTTTATAAACCCTAATTGCACATAATTTTTCTAATTTTTTTATAAAAATACTTAACTCTCTTTTTCTAGTCTCTCTCAATTTTTTCTAAACTCACAACATGTTCAAATGAATTTTAGAAGAAGCTTTTCTAATTTATAGGCTAGTTTAGGTTTTCTCTTTAATTTTCTTATTGCCAAATATTCCTTATCCTCTTCTATATTGCTTTCTAATTATCCTATATTGATTGGTTAATTGTGTTTTTCTTAATCCTAGCTTGCCATGACTTGAATTTGGACATTTCCACACTTTTTCTTATTTTTCCTAATTTTTATAATTTTATTTAATTATTTAATATTTTTTAGTATATTTTGAGTATTTTAAGTAATTTCAGATATTTTTACCTACACATAAATACACATATAATACAAGCAAGTACTCATAAATATTATTTATGTTATTTTATGATTTTTAGTGTGCATATAATTTATTTCTATTGATTCGTTAGTTATCGAAACTTGTTTTACGTATTTCTGATAAATAACAGATAATATGCTTATAATTCAATATTATGATATTTAATTATTTTATTACTTATTTTTCTAAATTCAAACTTACGGGGTCACTTTTATTGATATTCCTAATTTCATTGTATAATTTAGGCTCGACTGAACAACTTACCTGATCACCTTAAACTATACATATTGGTTCTAGATTTTTTATTACAGGGTTTACAATTAACTGGTAAGTTCACTATGGTATATTTTGATGATATCTTGGTACATAGTGTCGACCTCTCATCTCATGCTGAGCACTTGAGAACTATGTTTAATATCCTCCAAGTTAAACACTTGTTCGATAACTTGAAGAAACGTGTGTTGTGTTGAAGTGAGATTATATTCCTCGAATATGTTGTGTCTGATGGAGGTATTTGAGTTAACGATGAGAAAGTTTGAGCAATACATGATTAGCCTATGCCGATTTGTGCAACAAATGTAAGCAGTTTTCATGGTCTACCTTCATTTTATCGGTATTTTATTTGGAACTTTAGCTCTATAGCATCACTTTTGACTAAGCTAACTAGGAAGAATTAAGAGTTTAAGTAGTCAAATAAGGCTCAAAAGAGTTTTGAAGAGATAAGTCCAAGTTAATTTTTACCCTTATTCTTGCATTACCTAATTTTGACAAGGTCTTTGAATTGGAGTGTAATGCCTTAAGAGCTTGCAATGGTGTAATCCTCATGCAAGAGTGCCGACCTATCGCATACTTTAGAGAAAAGCTCAGTAGTGCTACTTTGAACTATTTAGTATATGACAAGGAGTTCTATACTCTTATTTGAGCTCTTCAAAATTGGTAACATTACCTATTACCTTGAGAGCTCATTATCTATATAAATCATGAGTCTCTTAAACACTTGCAAGGTCAATAGAGATTCTCTCAACATCATGCCAAATGAGTAGTATGAGCAAGAAGGGAAGTTTTAATAATGTGGTCGATGCCCTATCACATTGACATGTACTTGTTATGGCCCTATAAGCATGAGTACTAGGATTTAGCACTCTTCCTGGTCAGTATGAGCAAGATCCCTACTTTGGACCCATAGTGGTCAAATGCACGTATGGAGTTGTCGTGGATAGGTTCTATCTGAACCAAGGGTTTCTGATGAAGGGTGGACGTATGTATGTGTCGAATAGCTCGACCAGAGAACTACTAGTTCAAGAAGCTCATGCTAGAGGCTTAGTTGGTCATTTTGGTGAAAAGAGGATACATCAACTATTGAAAGAGCATTTTTATCAGCTTAGGATGATGAAGGATATTCACAAGGTTCTTGAGAGGAACGAGGTGTATAAGCATACAAAAGGTTGAAAAGAACCATATGGGGAATACACACCTTTGCCTATACCTAAGTAGCTATAGATCAACCTAAGCATGGAATTCATGCTTAGACTGCCCTAAATAGCTCGAAAACATGACTTTATCATGATGGTGGTCGATCGATTCAACAAAATAAGCCACTTTATTCCCTGCCACAAAACCGATGACGCTTTATATGTTGCTAATCCCTTTTTGCAGGAGATTTTGTGGCTTTACAAAGTCCTTAAAAGCATTGTTTTTTATCGAGATCCAAAGTTCACAGAAGCTTGGCACTGAGCTGATGTTTAGTACTTCCTGTTATCCTTAGACAAATGGCTAAACTAAAGTTGTGAACAAAACAATTGGAAATTTACTCTGAGTTACTGTTGGGAAGAACTTATGTGATTGGGATCTATGTTGACCATTTGTTGAATTTGCCTACAATCGCTCTTCCCATAGTTCGACAGGAAAATCACCCTTCAAGGTCGTTTATGGGCTGAATTTGAATTTGAGCCAATCTGGGTTGCAGTAAGCCAAAGCGCTCTAGAGGTTACACAAGGTCATCGAGTAACTAGTTAAGATAATAGCTTGACAATAGGAGTAAGGCAGCAGAGGTGAGAAAAGCATTGCATTCAACCCTAGAGATTTAGTTTAGATCTACCTTAATAAGGAGAGGTTCTCTACTAAGAGGATTAGTAAATTATCACCTAGATCAAATGGACTGTTTAGAGTCCTCCGATGGATCAATGGCAACGTTTATGAGTTGGAGTTGCTAGAAGGATATGGAGTGTCACCAATCTTCATTGTTGTTGACCTAATGTCATATGTACTCGAGGATGAAGACCAAATTTAAGGGAAAATCTTTAAAAATCCTAGGGAATTGATGAACTACTGACCTTAGGACCTCTCACCCAAGCTTGCCTTAGGGGTCTGCAAGGTCTAGTAAGAAGGATATAGTTTTCTCAGCTCAGCCGGGACGAGCTCCAATATTAGGAAGGCCTACTACTGAACTCTTTACATAGCCGGCTTAGATGCACCCTACTTTGCTCTACTGTTAGCATAAATGCCAAACCCCCAATCCCTCCCAACACAGTCGAGCTAGCTTATGCTAAGGTCTCTGATTTTGACGTTCGAATCCTTCTTTGTCAACCTGTTCCCGCATCTAAACAACTCGACTCGAATACGTCACTGCCCTTAGTACATATTCAATAATAACGTACCACCTGTCCTAACTTTTTCTAACATATGTATTATATTCCCCTTTTGTTTTTTGTCTTATTTACCCTTTTTAGCATTATACTAGGTTTCCTTACCTTGTATTATCCTTTATGTAATTTCATACATTTCTATGTAAGCTTAGGGATTTACTATCAAGAGCCCTTATTCTTTGCAGTCGAAATCATCCTTATCTTACTGTTGATGAATATTCTTTAGTGTTCTTGCAGGAAACCCTCTCCAAGTACATTTCTTACACTCTTATCTAATATCAAGTGAGAGTTAAGTTGTGTAGTGTTCCTAGGTATATCATATCCAGAGAATGGCTTCATGAAGCTACTGGAATTTCTGAACTACCCATCTCATGTTTTCTTCGATAGCTTGAAGAACCCATCTTTACAAACTATGGTAAGATCTTATGATAACTTAACTCTAAGACACATTAGTTCCCCTACCGAGTGATGGTTGTTTACATCCCTATACACTTCTATTAGGTGGATAAAGATGATTGGCAATAGGGTTTAAAGTGAGGAATAATCAACATTGAAACATTTCTTTTGTGTCTTTTATTTTTAGAGTTAGATGGGCTTTTTGGGTGACCTAATTTGATTCACGGTTTTGAACATAATTAAAAATCATAATCTATCTATAAATTGTACATATATATCCATTGTATATAATTTATTAAATAAAATGTCTACTATATAAATATAAGTTGTTGAATTGAAGATGCTTTAGAACAATTACTTATATGTGTCTTACGTATGCATATTTTATGATAGCAGTTAGATTGTCAGCTTCTATCTTATGCTAGTATACGTGGAGACTATTATGAGTTGTGATTATACCACTTAGAGGACGTGACTAAAAAGTTCTTGATTTCATATCAAATTTTGTTTCTTTTTCGATCTTATTTTTGTGAAGTCAAAAGCCAATCATAGTTTTTCTTGTTGTAGACCTACTTCTAAGTGTCATGGATATTAATTTTTTCTATAACTTTTAAATATTAACTTTTAGATTTTAAGTTGATGTGATATAATTATGCAGTGCAGGAAAAGGAAAAGAACCCATTTGCCCATATCATATAATATTAATCAGCAAAGTAATCAACATAAATAAAGAATTAATGTATATCTTTAGGCAGAAAGTATTAAGAATAAGATTTTTTTTTTAAAGAGAAAATTTGCTACAAATAAAGATACAGAACACCAAAATAGAAATTACCATAAAGAGCTAAGTTAAACAAAAAATACTTGGAAATTCTTAAGTGTAGTCAAAGGGGCAACAAAAATTAATTCTTAAAAATGAGATAAAACATATAAAGCTCGTTCACTTCGGGAAATCAAATTCCATTCTTTCCTTATTCCTAATAAGGATATTATTACATTGTTCATTTTATCAAATTGCAATCTTAAAAATTGGGAATGATCATTCCTTCTCCACACCTAAGAATTGCAACTCTTAATAAGAAGAACCTCACTACCCCTTGTCTTCTTCTTCCTCTTTGACACAACATATCATCAAAACTACTAATCATTGTCACTTGCATACCACTGTCACCAACCACCATTACTCTTCATCTCTCTTCCCTTTCCCTTAGCTTTCTCTCTCTTAGCACCCATTCACCATGATGTAATTTAGTTGTTCAACTGTTTAACCTAAACAAAAGTCAACCAGCTCTATAACTCCTTAATCATGATCTTGAGGCACTCAATGTGCTGATTCAACTATTCAATCTTGACCACAAGATGCATGAATGAGTAAGGTAGCTAGTAGAAGATGACTTCATGTCCTTCTTAACATGTTCCTAAGATCTTGACTACTTGATGCTAAAGATGTTTCAAAGACGTGCAAACTTACCTTTGCACTTAGGCCTTATCTCTTACTTCTAGTAAATGTCCATTAGAAGGAAGAGATAAAACGCAATAACTAAGTACTACTTTCTCTAAGGTCGTAATCGAATTCAAGAGTGGATGTGAATGTCAATTGGGTAATTTTGTGATTTGATCTTGGGATTAGGGTTTGTAAGAATGTAAAGTAACTTGGGCATATATCAATATCTATGTAAGAATGTGGATTTTTTTTTTTTTGATTGAAAATGTATGCAATGTGAAGGAAGATGTTAATGTGGTAGAAGAAAGAGATAAGTGCCATTTAGTAATTTACCTCTTCTCACGTCTATTCCTTATTTGCTACTTTACCTAATTAAACAACATAACAGCCATTCTCCTGTTATTCCATTTAACCTTTTTCCATTCGATAAGGTGAATGGGTAGATAGATTTCCCCCCCCCCCCCCCCCCCCCCCCCCTCTCATTGGGGCAATTTGACTCCAATCATTTATTCTTATTATAGTTAGGCACTTTTATGATTTTGCTCATAAAAAAATTTTAAGTAGAAAAAGAAAATTTATAAATGTACATATATATCCATATGTGCATGGAGGGCTAGTAATTTGTGTTATTGTATCGTGTCATGTCTTGTTGTCATCGTATCTAAACAGGTTCGTATTCGAAAATCCTAAACTTGTAACATGATTTATTTATTAATCATGTATTAAAATTTAAACTCGTGACCTATCGTGTCTTGTGTTTGGGTTGCACCCGTTTATATTAAGGTTGATAATTCATACTACTATATCTTATCTCATTTATTTTAGGTTTGATACCGTTTTTAGTAAAGCAAAATCTTACCAAATATAGAAAATTAGAAAATTTAAGTTATATGACATTACTAAATTAAGTGGGATAACGGATTAAATAAATATTAATATTATTACCAGTATTGATTGCTAAACTTATCACATTGTCTCTTGGATTTTTAGTGGAAACAATTAAGGAATTTACATGAGTTCATAATTTTTTACTTATTTAAACTACGATGTAATAAAAAAAATATATAGTTAAAAATATCTTAGATCTTAAATTGAGATATCTAACTTCGAAAGAAAAGATTTGTGCAACAAAATGCAGATATAGGAAAATATATAACATGTCTCGTGTCCTGTGTTCGGATCTGAAAGCTTGAACCAAACTTGGGTACGGATTTAATTGTGTTTAAATGGGTTTGACTTGTTTGTATCTCATATCAAATTTTTTCATGCACTAACCTGTTTAAATTGTATCGTGTTGTGTCTACATCCATCGTATCTGAGTTTCAAATTGCAAGCCCTATGCATGTTTTATATGAAAAATAAGTAAATTTGTTTTATGTAGTGTGTGTTGCTTATCCCCTCCCCACCCTCACCCCCCCCCCCCCCCCCAAATGATTTGATTAAGATATTTATAATGGAATGATCAACAATTGTTAACTTATGATTAGATCCCTTCGTTTGTCATAGTTAGAAAAGAAAACTTATGATTAAGATCTAATTCTATGTAGATGCAAGTGCATTCAATCTTTTTAGATTATCCCATACTTTTGCGATTAGATATTGAGTGAGTAATTTAAGGTGATAGTGAAACTAACCTGATTGAGTTAAAAATTTACAATTGGACTTGAGGTATTAGTTAACAAGACTCTATGGACTTAGATCTGAAAAATATAATAAAATAATAATATAGCTAAAATAGTTTAATTTTACTATATTACTTAATATTTATTATATTTGTGTAGAATAAGGTTCGCTAGCTAGTAAATTTTTAGAGATAAATTATATATATAATAAAATTATTAAATGACATAAAATAACATGTATATATATACTAACTAGCACCCAGGATGAACTAGCCTAAATGAGGATGATATGAAATCGGAGAGTATATTATACTAATTTCTTCTGAAAATATCAGCTAAGTAAAACCTTTCTCCAAGTAGAGAATAAGCCTAAATTATATAAAACAAATATTTTATTACATCTTCCAAATATTGGTTATACTCAATTAAATCTTCCCTGTTATTGTCTTTAGTTTTTTTAGACATTAAACATTATATTTGTTGTTTGTTGTTCTTAGTACGTGGTGCTGTATTGCTGGGTCAACGGGAGGCCTGCGAAATCCTTACCTTTTCTTCTAGTCAGTCCCAGTTTCCAGCCAATATACTAAAGAACTTTTGTGATTTTATTATTATTAAAATACTAATCAGTATAGTCTAAAATATTTTCAACTTGCCCAAATAACTAGAAATATAATCTATGAAAATGCTTAAGAAAAGTAATACAATCTTTTAAATAAGTATAAAATAATTCTATATCTTGTTCGTTTTCACGGAAAGAATTATAATCAACAGACATCTTCAGAACAAAACATATTATTGATACCAACCATTATTGATTATTATAGTATAATACCATTCTAGAAATTCTATTGCATTATTCAAATAATCATAAATATAAATATCAACAGTAGATTGTAACATAAATAGATATTAATAAAACCTCTACAGGAGCAGTGCTAGGACTAGTAGGCCTTTATGCAAAATATAAATATGAAACCTCCAAAGGCAATAATACCAACCGATTATGGGGTTTTGCAATAGTAAACAATATTAAATTGACAGATCTTGTGGAATTACACTTAAAATGATTGGAGATTTCCCACATGAGATATAATATAAGGAGAGAGATATATATAATCAAAATTGAAATTTTATTGATTCAAAACAATTTGTATAAAATACAGGAGCATATATAGATCAAAGTAAATATTGAAAATATTTGAAAGTGATATGAGAATATTGGAATATTGAGAGGTAAAGGTATTCTACCTCAAAATTGAAGCAAACAATTATGCTTTAGAAGAAAGTATTTGGTTATCAGAATATTTGGAGTAAGATCGAAAAATGTAATGTATGTATTTGAAAGAAAAGATCGAATTAGACGGAAGAAAGAAAAGCAAAGTGTAAGTGTGGAAGAGATAAGAGATAGGAGACGATGGAAGCAAGAGGATTTGAGAGAGAGAAAATGAGAGAGAGAGGATATCTGACCTTGTTTCAAATGGTAGAGGGGGCATGATTTTATAATTGAAAAACCGACTGGTTGCTATAGTGAACAGTAGTATTATAGCCGATAAGGTACTGTATAAATAGTACGAAGGAGGAGACATGAGCAGTTTTATGTCAAGAAGTGATATTTGACATCATTGATGATGATATTGTGCACTGTAGTACATGTATACAAATACTGTATACCTATTTTATTTTACATTGCAAAATTACATCTGAATGAAAACAAAATTACATTTATTGCTCAAGGATCACCTAGGTCTATTCCATAGCAGTTATCTTCATTTGAATTCTCGTTGTAATGAGATCCAGACTCTGATTCTGAGTTTGTATTTGATCCTAGAGTTGATTCATTGATGGTGGCCAATGCTTGTTCCAAGATTTGTTTCATTTGATCTGGAGAACTGGTACTTGCCAAAGAAGACATTAAAAAACTTTTATTTTGGACTAATGGACTTGGACTATTGGTTGGAATTAGAGATAGAGAAGTTTTATTTGCAATCCATTTTAGGATTGAATCTTCTTCAAGTCTATCCCACATTTTAAAATTATCCTACCATTTGACCTTATACATTCTGACTAAATTAGTTGTATTTGAGGTTCGATAAGTTTTATCATCAAAACCACCATCCCATAACCCATGATACTCCAATATGTATAAAATATAGCATTTCCTTCTGGAAATTTTTCTCATGGGATGTTGGATTATATTTTTTCATGAAAACATTGAAACCATTTCTAGCATTTTCATGAATACTTTCTAAAACTGCTCCAAATTGTTCCCACCAGTAAACAAACCAGTTGGGAAGATTTTCAATAGAACATTTATCAAAATATATTAGCCAAATATGTGATCTTTTTGCTTTCATTTGATAGAAAACATTCTATCAAGCCTGTTTATAATCATAATAATTATAATTGGCTCGATAACTTGGCTGAGGTGAAAAAGGTTCTATATTGAGTTTTATGGGAGTTGTAAAATGAGTTTGCCATTCTTTTAAGCTAAAAACCTCTCGGATTCTAGTTGTAAAATAACTTATCATTCCTTCTTTTTCAAAATGTTTGAAAGTTATTGATCTAGTTTCAATTAAAATTTTCTCATAAAACTGGATTAATTTGTAAATATCATATGGGATATAAAAGAAATCTTTTGTAAAAATTTTTCTTGCAAATTCAAACGAGTCCTTTTTAAATAAATTTTCTTTAATAGAGAAAACATATTTGGAAATAGGTTTTGAAAAGAATTTGGACCTTTGAATTGCAGGTGATATTGTGGAAGGTACTGAAGATGGTACTTCAGTAATTTTAATATTTTGATTTTTCCTTTGAGTTTCTATTTGTTGAGGAATTCCGGGTAACATTAGGGGTTTATTTTTTGGTTGTAATGCTATTGAAATTGCTTTTAGCAACTCTAGAGTAAGAGCCATGTCGATCAATTGGGACAAATTTTCATTGGATTGTGTTTGGATATTGGAAGATGATTGAATATTTGAAGAAATTGGTTTAGAGGTCCTAGAAGAGGATTCCTCTTTTATTGTTAGTGGATTGTTAGATTTGCAAATATATAAGCAAGATTTGATATTAGTCAACCCCTTTCCGATGGTTGAAGAAGAAGTTTTTTCTTTTCCTTTATCTTTTTCTTTCTTGGGAGGCATCTCCCTACAAGAATTCATGATTAAGGAAATTAGGAAGAGAATTTGAAGCAAACAATTGATTTAGAGGTACCAGAAGAGGATTCCTCTTTTTTTTTTTATTATTATTATTTTGACATCATTTGTATGTTCTATTGACCACTAAGGTAGATTCTTTTTTAACCTTTGTTATAAAGGTTTGCAAATAATATTAAGATTGGAAAGAAATCTATAACATAATTGAAACTTTCTAGAAATCTTTGGAGTTGATTTTTCTCTTTAATTTCATCAAGAAATTTAGTTGCAAATTCAATCGATCTTTGGATAAGAATTATTGTCCTATTATAAATATTGAAGCCTAAAAATCTAATCCTAGTCTAGAAAAGACTAATCTTAGATGGTGAAACAACTAGGCCATTTTTTCTTACTATATTGATGAAAATTTTTATATGCTTGAAATACTGGTCTATATTAGATGAAAAGATTAAAATATCATCGATATATATTATTATGCAATCGATAAAATCGTTAAATATTTTATTCATGATTTTTTGGGATTCAGAAGGGGCATTTTTCAATCCAAATGGCATTACATTCCATTCATATTGACTAAAAGGAACTGTGAAAGCAGTTTTGTACCTGTCATTATTCTCAACATGTATTTGCCAGAATCCAGATTTCATATCAAAATTTGAAAATATTTTAGCATTGTGCAACCTATTGAGTAAATCTTTTTTATTGGGTATTAGATACCTAATTCATTTTAGAGTAGTATTCAAAGGTTTGTAGTTAATTACTAGCCTTTAAATGCCTCTTTCTATTTCTGCATTTTTATTTACATAAAAAGTAGAACAACTCTATGATAATTTATTTTTTCTAATCAATTTTTTATTAAGTAAATCATTTATTTCATTTTTGCAATGATTTAGGATTTTATTATTCATTTGTGAAGGTCTTGCTTTGGTTAAGATATTTTTTTCATTGAAATCATTTTCACATGATAAGTCCACGATGTGTGATTTACGGTTCCAAAATGCATTTGGAAGTGTGGAACAAATTGAATTTTTTATTTCTGATTCTAAATTAGAAATTTTTATTTTCAAACTTTTATTATTGAGTTGAGTTTCAATCCTTTTGAACTCAAGATCATTTTTTAAATGCATTAAATGATTTTCCTTGCATTCAATTAAACAATTTAATTTAGAAATTAAATTATTTTTAAATTCATTTATGTATTTAGTTTGTGGTTTTGTGATAAAATCGAATACAATTTTCCTTTTGAAATATTGTGTTTCAATTCCATCTTTGTTTATAGAGAATGGTTGAATTAAATTTATGAAAGGAGTTCCAAGAATGACATTTTTATTTAAATTTTTAACAAGTATGAAAGAAGTTTTATATGAAGCATTGTCTTTTAATACTTTAGCATTGGACAATTTATAATTAATGCGTAATTTGCTACCAGATGCAGAACTTAGAGATTAGGCAATTTTCTCAAAATATTTGGTTGAAACTAACCCTTCTTTAATGCAATTTAAATTTCCATTAGTATCAAATAATGCAATTGTTTCCAAGATGAATTCATTATTGATTCTGATTGAAATATTAATTATTCATTTTCTTGTTGTTACTTGAACAAGATTCATTAGATAATCATTATTATTAAATATTGGTAAAATATTTGAAGTTTCAAGATTGTTGTCTTGAACTATTATTTTTTGCTTAAGTTCAAGAAAGTCATTTTGAAGTTTTATCTATATTAATTTCAAATCTTTTATTTCTTGCTTTTAAATATTAATTTCATTATGCAGATCCTCAATTGTTATTAATTTCTTTTGTTTTCTTTTTCCTCTTTTGAGAATTTTATTAAGATTATATGGTAAATTTGGTGTAAGAGTTAAATTAGGTTTATTGATATTTTTTATAATGTTAAATCTTTCATTATCATTTGACAATTTATCAATATTGCGAAGAATTTCTTCTTCTTCATTTGTTAAAACATTGATTTCATTATCTTCTTCAAAAGATAAAGATTATGCAGATTCCATATCATTAACTTGGATTCCATCGTCACAATCATTTTTTGATGAAGAGGATTCATTATCACAGAAGATTTGCAAGATATTATTCATTGTTTGTTCATCTAGATTTAATTCATTAAGTTTATTCTTGAGTTTGCAAAAATTTGCTATATGGCCAATTTTTTTACATTTATAACACCTTAACTGTTTATATAACTTTTTGTTATATTTCTTATTTTTTTCTTTCTTTATTAAATTTTTTTGGTTTTTTAGAATATTTTTTATTGAAATTCCTTCGTGGTTTTTTGCGTAAACATTGAGAACATTTTGATGGAGTATAAGAAGATTTTTTATTCTCTTTTAATTTCTTACTGATAAAAAAGGGATTATATTAGGCACAAAAATCACCAAGGTTTTAGTGTTTTTAGCCCTATTCATTTTTTAATTGTTTTTACAATCTTATTGTGGTGTATAAATTAGTTCCAATTTTATTAACATATGATACTAATTCTCCATATGATAAATTATCATAAGGAATTTCGCTATTGTTTTTTCTTAACTTGTTCATCTATTAATTTTTGTAAACTTGCTAAGAATTTCTCTTTCCAAAATAGTTTGTTACAATCATTTCTAAGGAAAACTCTCTAAAATAAAATATCCTTATATTGTCTAAATTCTCTTAGGGATTTGCATTTTATATTGGACAACAGATCTAAGGTTTTATTTCTAATATGTGAAGGATCTCCTATGAAATGTTGACTAATTAAGAAAATTAAAGTATTGACCATATCATGAATCGATTCATCATTATCATCTAAAATCCTTCTTCGATCTTCATCAATTTTGAATGAAGTTAAAATATTGATACGTTATTCCTCAGTAAGATAGTTATCCCACCAACTTTGTAATTGTTCAGTAAAACCAAAAATTAAAAGGAGTGTTACTTGATGATTAGTAACATTCGGAACAGTTTTATTTGTATTTGAAAACATTATCATCTAATTAAGAACGTTAAGTATTTTTTGTTCTGAGTATCCATCGATATTCCATTCATATGTGGATCCTATAGAATACTTATTTTGATAATTATCATTTTTTTCTTCAATTAGTATATCAAGAGGTGTTACTCTTTGATAATATAATTTTTGAGGTTCTTTCCAATTGATTCTATTAATTTCATCATTTGACTCTTTGATGTTTAAATCTTTTAGAGAGATATTAGACATTGTATCATTTATTGACTCATTATCAGTTTCATCCAAAGTATTAATTTTCTCTAAAAGTGTATCATCAATGACAATATCCTTCTTGATTAGAGTTGGTGTGTCTATATTAAGAAAATTATTTGGTTTTGAAGATGAAATTTCTTCTTTTATCATCTTATTTTTTAACATTCCTTTTCTATCATCTAAAGCTTTTAAGAACTCATTACTGAGATTTTTTGGCATTTGAAAAGGTTTAAACAAAGGTATATTTTTATTTGTTTTATTGGTCAAAGTTTTTTCAGTAATTTTATTTATCTCATTATTGATTGTATCTTCCATTTTGTTTAATTGTTTCCTTATTGTATGTAAATGTTGGTTAGTAAAATTATTTTGGTTTATTATTTTCTTAATCCTTGAGCCTTCTTCTTTTGTGGCATTTTTGAATGGCGTAAGGGTTATTTTAGTATTTTTGTGAATAGTTCTTATATTGCTAAGTGGTGAATGGTTTGATTCAATTAGTTTTACATCACTTAATTGCCATTTAAAACATTCATTTATTACATTAATTTCTTTAAGTTTCAGATAATATTCTTCAAACTATTCAAAGAAATATATCTGAAAACCTATTTCTTTCATGAAATTATAATATTCATCTTTTATCTACATTTTAACATTATTGAATGTTTCAAAGTATCATTTTCTAATTTTTTCATTTTTAGGTGAATTAAACTTCTTGTTCAAGAGAATCCTATCCGGTTCAAAAGGTTTTTCTAAAACATTAAGTTCTGGGTCACCTGTTTCTGAAAGTGAAGGTTCTTCATGTTCTAGTTCATTGGTTGGTTGGTAAATTGGTTGAGTTATACCGAACCTATTATGAACGATTCCAGGAATGGATAGATTATTTGGTTATCTATTTGGTTAATCATTTGGTTGAGTATTGGGTTGATCATGAAATGGTGTATAGATTATTGGTGGAAGATTTGGAAGATCTACAGATCGCTTAGAAGAGGATTTGGAAGATCAAAAGATCTTCTATTGAATTGGATGGTGACTTTACCATCTAGGTGTTAAACTACGTTTAATGATTCAGTATTGTATATTGGTTGTTTTCGAAGTGGATTTTCTACTTCCCAATGCTCAGGTAAGTTGACTTGAGACCATTGAATCATCCTAAGGATAAAGACATTGGCTTTGGTTAGGTTTGTTTGGATAAGAAGAGTTTGACCTCTTTTATCTATTTAGTAAGCCTTAGAACCAAAAGCAGTTGTTATTAATTTAAAATAAATCTTATATATTACAACTATTGGTATTGACCCTTCTACCATTTGGTAATTATGAGTTTTTATTTGAAGGATTAAAGAACTCATTATTGTTTTATCTTTAAGAGCAAGAGTGATATTAGTGATATTGCGGTGACAATCAAATTGGATTGGTCCACTGTTGAGACTAGTTTTTATTGTCGCATGTATTGATCTCTCATAAACCAATTCTTTAGCATATCTAAGAACCATGAAGATAGAAGTGTCTAACTCTAATTTAGTAAGAGGTTTTGCTTCTACTTAGAGTAGACTTATGTGCATGTAATTCCATTCTTTTGCATATTTTTTTTATTGAATCAACATTTAGAAGTTTTATTGTGGTTAAACCATCAGAGATTAGGATGTCCTTTTCCTTTGTGGCTATATTATAATCATTTTTTTTCAAAAATTTTCCATTTACCAATTTGATATACTTGGTCATATGAAGTTTTTGGTATTTTCCACTCATCTATCGCCTTATCAAAATATTTCATATGTATATAATCTCTATTATTTAACATAGTTTCTTCATATTGCTCAGATGGAGTAAAGCTAGAAGAAGACATAGTTCTTCTAAGTAAATTCATATTTTCAAAAGAGATTAATTTATCTAATCTTATAAATCTAAATCACAGGACTAAATTAAATCCAAATATTATGATTTCCAATTTATGACCTTTTGCTACCCTTAAACTCAAAGCAGGATTTAAGCTAGGCCTTAGTAGGCTTTTCACAATATTAGGATACCCCACAAAAGATTCGTTCTGAGTGATTAGTAAATATAAGATATAGATTTTCACCAAGAAAATTATCTCTTTTAGAAAATACAAACTAACTTATTAGACTATATACTCTCCACTTTGCTTTGATACTAACTAGCACTCAGGATGAACTAGCTTATATATATGCCACGTATACCTTTTACATGAAAATATATACCCATAATTATCTAAAATACTCGATTAACTAGAAATTAAGCTAAAATAAGTTAAGGAAAATAATAAAAGATTAAAAAATTTTAGCGGGACAACTATAATTTATCTAGAATAGGCATAGAAGTGGAAATTAGACAAGTGTTGAATAACTAATCTCATTGATGATAATACCTAAGCTTAGTATAAGAAGGAAAAATGCATGAAGAAAGAGAAAGATTTCATTTTAAAACTCCACAATTTTTGTAAAATTTAGAAACTCTCTCCAAAACATTCTATATGCAATATGGGATTTAGAAGAAATAAGGTTGGGTTTAGAAGGTTAAAGAAGTAGATTTAGAAAAATTAACAAAATCTACACAAGATATTGGGTTATTGGTGGTTCGCAAGTGTAAGGAGAAGCTGGAAGTCAACCGACCATACCACCAAAAGGAGTAGCTAGTGCCTAGCAATGTTAACATAGGTGGCCATAGAAGCTTTAGTTTCTAGTAAGTCCCTAAAATCATCCAATTTATAAAAAAAAAATGTTGAAAATACCAAACTAATCTAGAAAATTCTATAAAAATTTATTCCTAAGTTTTTTCTTTAATGTGTAGAATTTAGGAAAAATATTATTTTGTATAAATTTATTAGTTAAATATTACATCCCTAAGAAATCGACAAAACTGAGCTATTTTGATATCGATTTAAATTATCTTAATGGTATCTCACACACGAAGTTAAGCTGAGGGAGTGCTGCTGTTGCTTTGTATGAATGTGTTTGATTTGCTCCATCTTGTTAATTGGTTAATCACCTCTAACTAGAATTAACAAGGACCAACCCTTAACCTAACTGGACATGCATAGCAACCTACTAGGGAAACAATTGGATGTGTCAGACCAAATATCAACCCCTTTAATTAGGATAGTTGAAATAGTTATTTCCTTACGCTTAGTCGAATTAAATGGTAGGAGAAGAGGTTATGTTAAGGTTGAAAGCCGTGGTTCAAAGGCAGTTTTGAGAGGAGGATGTTCTTCATTGCATAAACTTAGGTTTGGTCTGATTTGAGTCACATTAAAATTCCTTAATCTAGGTTAAAGTAAATGTAATTTCTCTAACCTCACAATGGATCTATTAATGTTGTGTGATGTCTCATTTGATTGCTTACCATTCATTTAATTAAAATCTAATGATTGAAAACCATGTTTGCATTTGATGTACTCTTTTGTCTCCATCTTACTTATTGAGCTAACTGTGCTCACATCTGAATAGACTCTTTTGTAGGTATTGATAAGGATTAAGGATGCAGCGTTATAATCACTCATAGGTTAGTGTACGTTAAGCTGAGGGAGTAAGGAGTGAGGAGACTTGAAAACTTGCAAAAACCTGATCTTTTGTTTGGCTCTTCTTTTGTCTTTTGTAGAAACTAATTGGGATCCCTTGAGTTGCCCACTAGTTTCCTACTTTAATGTACATAACTTCAAAATCTGTGGCTTTTGTAAGCTTTTTATGAAAATTGGAACTTTTGATTTATAAATACTTATGTAAATACTACCATGTTATTAAGATATGTACTATAGGTTATCTTGAATAGGTGTTTTGAATAATTATACTACACATTTTACTAATAACAGATGTCGGACTAGATGCTTCAAGTTAATTGAGTCGAGTACGGCTTATATAGGCTACATTTATGATAACAGTTATGAGGTTAGCTTTTATTTTTGATTAGTTTACATGATGGCATTATTACAACTCTTTCTGTTCGGAGCAGGATATCTAATTTCTATTTATTTAAATCTTGACGTTTGAAAAATAACTAATCTGTATCGTAACTATTTCTATTTTAAATTTGATATTTACATATATTGTCTTTATATAACTTATCATTATTACAATTAAAATTATGATTGAAGTATAAGAGTTGGAAATAAATGCTACTTTCAAGAGAAAAGGTGTAAACCTAGCAAATTTTGTATTTTAGATATATAAACGAACTTGAGACTGATATATATTCTCTATATCCAATGAGACTGACATTAGACTAAAAAATTTCTATAATGAAACTTTAAAATGAATTTGAAAACCTCAATATGAAATTCAAAAAAAGAAAATAAAAAAAACTCATTGCATACAAAGACCCTAGACCCTAATCCCTAATCCCTAAACCTTAAATACATACAACCACATATAGTAACAGTGAATTGAATAAAAAGCCCCTAAAACTTAAACCCTATAAATGTAAAACCCTATTAAACCCTAAACATAAAGAAAACGCTAAAAAGATAAATTAAACTCAAATTTTGTCAAATCACAAAAATTTGATATTAAACAGTTAGAGATATTCCTAAATAATAACAATTAATTAAATTAAGCCAATTAGTAATTAAGTTAATAAAATTATAATGCCCCTATGAGAGTACATGGTGCTATACATGTGTAAATTCCTCTCACATACAAATATTCTTATCATATACTACACAATAATAGTTGGCATAAAATTAAACCAATTGAAACACTAAATTAGTAAGTTAACTCTAGATATTAAACCATGCAAATTAAATATCAAAGGACCAAGAATGTTCCCAATGAATGGTGACTAACTAATTAAGCTAATTAGAGTCTAAATTTTATAAAATTAAGAAATTATCTTATGAATATATATTTTGCTATACATGTGTATATGTATACATATAATTTTAATCATGTAAGTTAAGATATATATAATATTGTATAATTTTAAATTAATTAAACCAATTGAATTTTAATTAGAACCAATAAGAATTCAACCTCGAAACCATGAACAAGCTATAAAACCCAAAATATCAATTTAAAAACAAAAGGGGAGCCCTACTTCGAAAACACAAAATTATGAAACCTTAGAATGAAAACTTACCTTCAATTAAAACACTATTTACTAGAAACCTTAGAATTTTTCCAACCTTTGTAATTCGACACTAGCGAATTAACATAAAATACTAAACAACACCAAATAATTAAATTGAATTAATCAATAACCAAATTAGAATAATTGAACAAATTTAATTAACCCTAGCGTGCCACTATCATGCGCAAACCATATACATGTATACATGCCATCAATTAAAATTTAAATGTATATATTAATAAGTAGCTAAGTTGCATTGTATTATTCCCTCATGTAAATCTTAGCAAATTTATCCTTTACCCAACTTCTATAAAGTATGACTATCGATTTTATACCAAAAATAGCAAATGCATTAGATAGTGTGATAAGATAATGTAAAGCTTGATAAATAAATTTTTCTCTTCCTTATAGTCCTTAATTCGACCAAACAAGGAGAAAAAGGGGGAAGTTTGAAATTTGAGAGCACACATCTCCATGGATTAGATAACGCACCTTTACCATCGAAGGAATAGTTGTAAGTGTAAATGCATAGAAAATTCAAGATGTAGCAACCCAAATCTTTCTTTTCTTCCACTACGCCGGGTTACTTCCATTAGCTGTCCTTTTCTTTCAATTCCAATGAACAAGCCACATGCATACTTCATTTTAAACTTTCTCTCAAATTTCAAGGCAACATAAAACCCTCCTAAGGAATCAACTAGTACCTACTGTAAATACTAATACCATCTCCATTTTTTTTTTTATGTTATCACCCATTGCATCTCACAACAACTTACTTCAAACTCTTATCTCAATCTACATCTAAAGACCCCATATTTCACCACCATAAATACCACCAACATTGCAACTAAGCCATTGCAGTTCCAGTTGCTCTAATGTCACCAAACAACTAAGAGACACCACCTTCTTTCCCCCTACAACCAAGATGCAAAGAGCTCAAGGAAAGCTATCACTAAGGCTGTTGTTATGTTTTGAAGCGGTAGAGTCATAATAATCTTGCTATGTAAACCATTTTAAGATAGAATTTTATCATATAGCGGTTATCTTAAACCTGATTTACATAAAGTATTCATGACTAACCCACTTCGAAGTAAATAATTCATAAATTAAATATGTCATTTACTTATGAACTTAAGAAAATTACATATTCCCATTAAAATAATCTAAGTATATTTACAAGATTTAGCAACCTAACATAATCTACTTAAATAATTTGTAAATTAATACTAAAAGCTTTAAAGATAAATCTAAACTTGAGAGTATATTTAGTCTTCAGTTTATATCCTCACTTCCCGGGATCTAGCAGTTGCTAACTCTAGGTAATTATAAGTCACTTCTTAACTAGCACCTGCAATAATGTTTATAGAGATATGAGTAATCACAGCTTAGTAAGTTAGGACGGAAACTTAAAACTATATGTTAAACATAAATAAGATTAACAACCAAATTAATTAGATGCTATGCATGTACAAGCAAATGTTATTGTATGACGTTGTCCGGCTGGTCATGAGACTTGAAAAATTGTATCTGCTCTAATCTGAGTTGATAAGTTTCCATTAATACAACAACTCATGACTAAATCTAGGCTTGTGCAATGGAGACATCGCTTTTCTTGCGACTATCCCTTTCAAAGGGGTTGGTATTTAGCTGGAGAACTCTAAGTTTCCCTTAATAGGTTGCGATGCAAATTCAATTTAGAATTATAAGTCATATATTTAGTTAAATCTAATTTAAGGTGTTCAATCAATTCAACAAGTCACATAAATACAAGCTAGGGCAGTAAATCAGAATCACATCATCAATACAGCAACAAGCATATGCGCACAGTTAACTATTTAACAAACACAATCAAGTATAATTTCAAGCCTCCGAGTACTACAAATTAGTATTCCAAAATACAGTAATGTATTAATCTCAATTTATTTAGATTCTTCGCTTACTTGTTCGAGATGTGACTCGCTCAGGCCATTACCGATAATCTCTACATTACAAATATTGTTTTAGTGCATGTATATAACTATCTTATATAAACTTCATTCTGTAGTTCTTTTATGCTATTTTTAGTTTAAGGTTTTTATTATACTTAATTATTCAGGTTTTAAGTCTCTTAAAGTTATTCCTAATTTAGGTTGAGTTCGTATTCAGTTTTGAAGTCAGTTTCTAAATTAAGTTTTTAACTCAGTTTTCGATTAAGGATTTTATACGTAAACCCTACGAAATCATTTCGACCCATAATGTGAAATTAATTATATTATTTTAGGATATTCTAAATATCATTTTTGGTCTCTAACCAATGTTTTGGTTTATGCGGTACATCCTAATCCTAATTTAACTACCAAATTTTACTCCCATTGTGAGAAAATCTTAGATTTTTCATATAATTATCCTAATTTAAGTTTCCTACCAGATTTATTACATATTTCTATTATTGGTATAATATCAATTTTAACCTAATATTTTCCTACTCATCAATTTTTTATACTTACATATTATACATTATTATCTAATATGTACATAATATATACATTTAATATTCTCATCACTTCAAATATCATCTCTCAACATCAATTAACATCTCAAAATACCTAGATTCATCCTAAATTAGAATTTATACCTAATTACCCTAATTTACATAATTAACTTAAAATATATCATTTTTACCTATTACATATATATTACATAATTCCCTAATAATTATATCTAACACTCTAAATGCTACAAATAGCATACTCTATTTAATTTTAACATCATAAAATTTATAATTATGCACTAAATCAGTAATTATCTATTTAATTACTTAATGAGCCCAAAATTACTCATTTTATGCATCATTTTAAGGCCTAAAAATTATCTAAAAATTTTGAAAATTTATTTTTGAAAAAAGGGCTTTATAGCACTGCTCTATAACTCTTAATTAGTCTACAAAAAAATTTTGAGCCTAAAACTATACTCCCAAAGTCATTTATTTCTAATTTGAATAAAGCTTAAGTTTGTAAAGTTTCTTAAGGATAGTATATTTTTAGACACAAAATCATCAAACTAAAAAATTTCCCTAAATCTACATACTTAAAAACCTTAGAATACTAAATTTCTTAATTTTCTAAGTATATTTAATATTTTTAACAAATTATGAAAAATTGAAAGGAAGATCGAACTCACCAGAGTTGGTGGCTTCGGCCACCATAGCCTTGTTGGCCGATCTGGGCACTGCCACCACCATGTGGTGATGGTGGTTATCCACTCTTAGGTGCTTCTCGAGTCTAAGTTCACCTTGTAGCCTCTATTTACATATGAATTTTATATTTTTTTGTAAAGATACTCTTTCTTCTTTTCTCTCATCTCCCTAATTTTTTTGGATCCTAAACTAACCAAATGAGCTTCTGATTTAATTTAGGTACTTATAGAGCTTTAAGAGATTTTTTATGCATTAAATTGACTTGATATGTGCCTTATTTTCTTTCTATTTGCTTTTATTTGGCTAAATTTTATTGGTTGATTTTTCTACTTGCCATGCCTCTATTCCAGACATTTCCACACTTTTTCTTATTTTTCTTTAATTATTTCGTATTAATTTTGGTATATTTTGGGCATTTTAAGTAATTTCATATATTTCTACTTGCATGTATATTCATATATGGTATAAATAAATATTCCTAAATTTTATTTATGTTATTTCATGATTTTTAGTGCGCATATAATTTATCTCTATCGATTCGTTAGTTATCAGAACTCGTTTTATACGTTTACGATAAATAATAGGTAATATACATATAATTCAATATTATAATAATTACTTATTTTATTCTTTATTTTTCTAAATCCAAACTTACAGGATCACTTTTACTAATATTCCTAGCTTCGTTGTAAAATTTGGGTTGAATCGAACGATTTGCTCGATCGCCATAAATTTTATAAAACGAACCTCGAGTAGTTGGTTGCGGGGCTTATAGTTGCAGTGACCACCACCAACTTCCAATCCATGCCATGCCATAAGTACACACTAAGCCATTATCTAACACCCCCTAAACACTTTGAACATTGAATGAAACCAACTCTTAATCACCATCTCATGCTTTAACCACAACCCCACCATCTCTCCAACATTTCAATCACTTAAAGTAGCTACTAGAAGAAGCAACTTGAGAAGGGCTGGTTTGCATGAAAAGGGGAGGAAAACCAAGCATCAAGAAGAAGCCAAAGGTTGAGCCATCATCCTATAATAATGGCCTTGTTTTCCCTTCTTCTTCTTTTTTTTCTCATTTTCCTTGTATATTTCGGTTTTATTATGTAAGAGTTGGCAAAATAGGATATTCTACTCTTGTATTTATGTCCCTTGTAAAGATTCATGTGTAAAAACTTGTGAGAGTAAGATAGCATGTAGCCAAGTGGGAGCACATGTATACATTGAAGTTGTATGTAGTTTAAGCTTTTAAATCTAAGGAAAATGAAGAAGATCACCTCTCACCCTTCATATTCATGTATAATCGAATCATGTGGGGCTCATTCTTAGGCACATCTCAATGTTCCTCATGAGATTGTAACTTAAACATGTTAGTGGAACTCTTTAGATGGAAAAATGTGGTTATCTTGAGATTAATCAAAGTCTAACTTTAGGGAAAGCTCCATTAAAGGTCACAACATATACATTACAAGTTAACCTTGCTTGTTACTTTCCTAAAACAATGACTAAGGTTTGACAAGGGAGGTTTAAGACTTGATTAGTAGGGTAGATTATTAGTATAAGGCCTTAGATTAAGATTTAGGTTTGAAAACTTAGATGGGCCTAGAAGATGGTCTTTTCAACCCATAGACCCAATTGATCATATCTGATTTAAAGGGTAAATCTACCTACATATTTAATTTTATTAAGGCTTAGGCCAAAACAAATAGCTTTGACTTATGCAATAAGCCCTAAATGGCTAAAAAGACATAAAACCCCTAAATCAAGCCTAAACACATAAAATAAGCCTAAGAACAAATAGGGATCAAGTGTACATGTGAATTATGGAGCCTATCATAAGGCCTATTAGAACGATATTTAGGCTCCTATTGAAAATCGACTCAAATTATGGCCATATGCTTATTCTTTAGGCATTTGAATTCCTAAAAGAAAAGGAGACCAAAGAATAAATATAAGTCCTAATAACTTAAGCGCATATATGAATTTGAGGGCAAAAAAAAAAAAAAAACCTGACAAGGAATAAAAATAATACAAGAAAGCCCAAAACAATAAGGAATGAAACAAGGAAAGCCTAAACTCAAAAGGGCCTATAACATTTTGGTCTGTTACTGTAAATTGCAAGTCCCATATGTAGAAATGGAGCATACTATGATAATCTATATATAAAACAATAGAAGTTGTCTATATGAATGTAAAAATCGGAGTTAAAATGAAAGAGTTACAATAAAAACACGTTTTAGTCATAAACAAGAATTATTTATTAGTACTCTCCTTTACTAATATCAGGTGATCCTAACCTTGATACGGACTTGCCATTGGATTATTACGATTATAGGAAGACTTAACTAGGTAAGTACTCCCGACAACTTTATACTTGTTTTATACTTATAGTTAGTGCACCTAAATTATATATTAATAAATTGATACTTGGGGTTCGAGTTATGCATGTACTTGAATATCGGTTGTTTGTTGTATAAAATACGGTTAAAAGTGAAAACTAACAATTGGTTGTTTGGTCGACTACTGTATGATTTGGATAGCATGTTGATATTGGTGATTACTTAATAATTTGACTTATGTATATTTAGCTTATCTTAAATTAAATGAATCACGCATAATCATGAACATTGTATTTACTATTCTGGCCATCACCTTACGCGGATGGTAATGAAGGACCTTATAGGGTTAGGGATCTTATGTGATTGGATTATTTATGATTAGTACAGTGTAAGAGCACTAGTATAACAGGAACCTACCCTTAGATTATGAGCTTACTTAGCGCCCAGAGGTGCTAATCGTGGGTGGCTGATGGTTGAGTCTAAAGGTTATTGCTGTAGGGTATAAATGTGGATTGCAAGGGTCACCTCATTGTTAGACTTGTGAATTTGTTTACTACTAAATGTTTGGATATGGAAATCTCTTTTGTGAATTACGAAATTTAAATATATGGTTAAAAACCTAAGTGTTAGAACGTGGTTGCGATTGGTGTCAATGAATCTCCAATCCTGGATTCAAAGGGCTTTAAATTCGAAATTGTATGTTGCACTTAGTTAACTTTATATATTATTTAGCATACTATTTATTTATGCATTCATATGATTGTTAATTAATTGACTAATAATCTGCTTAACAGTATAGTAAGAGGAATATATCATTAAGCTCGTGTAGTTTACTTCTTAATAGTTCTTTTTTCTATGCAGGATGGTTAATAGTTAGGATTGGGATAAGAGCTAAGGGTAGAGTGCAAGCATTGAGACATGCCTTAGAAAGATAAAACTTATAGCTAGTTTGGAACCTTAAATGTAATTACCATTCTTTTACTTAGATTCTATAACTTTGCTAAGTTGTATAAATTTTATAGTCTTACTATTCGATCTTATTGTTTATAGGGGTTATCGATTCTCTGTGATTTTGATAGATTACGAAATATTAGGTATTTGTAGTTATTTATATTTTACATTAAATTAATAAATTAAAAGAATCTGAATCCTTAGCGATTAATTAATCAAAGTTTTACAATCTCTAATTTATAAGGCGATTTTCATATAACATGTGTACATGTGATATGAAAATTTTAGGTAATATTACTCGGCCCCCTTTAAGGTCTTGATAAAAGGTTTAAGAATTGTATTTTATCTATGGAAGCTTTTTTTTTTTTTTTTTGTATAACTAAATAAAGAGAAGGGAAAATAACTCTAATTTATAGAGTTGTTCAAGGTACTTAATTTTATATATAAAAGGGATATTTGTATACTTATATTTCGTCTTTTCATATATTAAATACATGAGATGGTAAGTAGTAAAAGAAGTACCAAAAGGATAAATTGAGAAGAAGCAAAATGACAATAGTAACTATATTTTTTGTAAAGTTAAGAATGGTCATTCATACATTGTAGACATAATTAGAATAGTAAAGGTAAGATGTCGTAATCGTATCTTAACAATTTTAGAATCGAAAACTACCCAGCAATGTATAAGAACCATTATAGAAACTCTATCTTATAGAACCTATCTAGTACGAGCAACCTTACGAAACTTGTAAAATCTCTTCTGCATTTTTATAATATAGTTTTTTTTATCAAAGTTATTATAGCATGCAATTTTTTTTCACATATTTATAATCGGTACATTCATCAATATGGTAATCTCTAATAATCTCATTGCATATTTTCAATCACATATTTCTCTAAAAGCATACATCATAAACCTAATAATATAACTCCAAACAATTTATTATAGAATGACATCACAAAACAATCTATCATAAGGAATAAGCCTATAATGGACAAATGGGCTTAGATCTTGAATATATGTTAAGTAAAAAATATTATATTTTGTTATGTTCAATATTATTAATCAAGAATTTTACAAAGTGAGTATAGAGCACCATAGAACTTGAACCATATATTTCTTACATGGAATGATATGTAATAGGTGATTGAGTGAGAAAGAGCTTACTATAGTTTTAAGAAGTTCTAACATATGTAGGAGGAGTTGGATAGCTTCAACCATATTATTATTGAGAAAACTGTTATTTACTCTATATGCAATTTGATCTTTCGTTATAGTAAATTGACAAAAGAACAATGTTTTTCTTGATCTCTTAAATGAGGAAGGACTCTAGTTATTTATCGAATTTTGTTGTCAACATGGTTCATAGGATTTCCATGGATAGCTGATGATTGAGATGAATTCTCTTCTTAATAGATCCATAAATGGGCTCCTATTGATTATAGGCCCATAGAAGGATTTATTATTATTATTATAGTACATGAGCCTTCTTGAAAAAGGTTGTGGATGAGCCGGTCCAATACTCCCTTATATAAACTTATCATGCTAAGTCTACTTGATCATCCCAAATCCATATATTTTACTATTTGGACTCCATTACTTTAGCTTAAAAAGTTAAACATAGATTATTATTAGGCTTAAAGTTTATAAATTAAATTTAGCCCTCTACATCTTTTTAGTATAAAAGTGAAGAAAGTAAGGTTGCAAACAAGTCGAGTTAGGACAATACAATTATATACTTAAGTTTGTGCTTAATTGATTTTATAATATGAAGTTTGAACTTGAGTTGAAGTGGAACCTAACAAGTATGAACTTAATTTGATAATGCTTGATTCATCTTGAAATTGTTTTTTCTTTTAATTTTAATAATGTCAATATGCAAACTTGACTTGAACTTGATTAAGCTCAATTAGATTTACAAATTAATTGCACTAAACATTATAAAGCTTAAACTTAACTCTATTGACCATTCAAGTAACTTGAGCTCAAATTTAAGTTTGAACTTGATTGTTTTCTAATTGAGCTTAAACATTAAGCTAAACTCAAACAGCTTGTGAATGGTTTGACTTATTTGCACCTTGGATAAAGTACGTTAAAAGTTATTTTTGCTTGTGTTAAAATCCATCAAGTCCCTTATGTACTAATTAAATAATTTTAATCCCTTAAATATGTGCCAAAATCTAACCCAATGTTTTGTTGCTTTAATCTAGAAATTTAAGTCCTTTATATTTATATTGTTACATTTACTAATTCCTTCTTTTAGTATTTTTATAAAGTCATGTTTATTAAGGGTGCTTAGCACATATTCCTATGCTAAGTACCATGTTTTATTAATAAAGAACAAATAATGTAGGATGCTTAACTTCATTATGGTACCAAAATAGGCAATGGTTCTTAGCACATATTCTTATGCAAAGCACCCCATTTTCAAATATATATATATATATCTTATGCATTGGTTTTTAAATTAATGGCCATGATAAAAAGATTAAAAAAATTACTAAGTAATTATTGATAAAGTGGAGAGTTACTTAGAAAGGAGTTATTTCAAATGCCGATATGATGTATCAAGCACCTCCTTAAGTTGATAAACATGCCCTAGTGATGCTTAGAAAACTTACATAATATGACAACATTGTAGATACTTCATTTTTGCTTCTCTATAATATATTTTAAGAATAAAAGAAAAGAGTCTTAGTTAAAAAATACAAAAATACACAAAAAAAATACTTGAGAAAATTAAAAAATACAATAGAAAAATTAGGAAAAATATATATTTTTTAGGTCTTAGATTGTTTTTAGTATCATTGAGTAACATAAACTGGGTTATTCATTTTAGGGTTGAATAACGTCTAAGTACATACAATCACTAAAATAGGGCTTCATTTAAAAATTATTATTATTTTTATATGTGTGTACATAACTTGGCTAATTAGGATTTAATTTTTGCTTAGAGCTAGGTTTAGTGTTATTTATTTATTATTATTTTTTTCCTTAAAAAAGTAAAAACGAAGTTTGTTTCGATTGAAAAAAAAAAAAAAGAGACCTAGACTGTTGCTAGGTTTAAAGCCCAACATGAGACAAAGACCCAAGTAAGCACGCATTCCCACTGTACACGTACAAGGTGCGTGGCATATGCCTTGCACGTGAACATACACTGTCTTCCTCCTCCATTGGCTTCAATTTTTCACATAAATGGAGGAGTTTAAAACCGTGTGATCCCCTCCCGGATCTTTCTTTGACTCGATTAAACTCCTTTTCTACCAAATTTTTATCAAAGTAAGAGCAAGAATCAATAATACACTTTAATACAATTGGACCTCAAAGATTTAAAAAAAAAAAAATGAACGCATGGATTTTACTTTGGTATAAATTTGCTTAATTGGAACCTCCTTATTGACAATCGAAGTTTCCACTAAGCATTTCAAACAAGAGAGTAAGTCAAGGAACGAATTTCAATCCATTATTTCACCAAAATCGTGTCAAATTTCGAATCAATTGAACACCTATGATTGCAAATCTTCACATTTACTTCATTCTTGACTTTCTTAAGCGTCATTGAGCATCAATTAGTATAAAAGGAGGTCTAAGGGCTCAATTCCACCATCATTCAACAATCAAACACACTCAAATCATAACTCCTAACTCTCTTTCACTCTTTAGGCGTTGGCACTCTCTCTCTCTAAATTTCCTATGACTACTTTGTTAATCGAAGGAAACTAACACCATAACCAAGCTTCCTAGACTCCAACATTTCCATTCCACCCCCTTTCTTCCTTAGCCATGCCTCCTAGCTTCCCTAATCACCAAACCTTGTTGCTACCATCTCATCGCCATCGCTTAATACCCAAACACCTACAAACAGCCACCAAATGCAGTGACAATTCGCCTATACCTATATTCTCCAATCTAAAACACGCAAAAATGCCCTAACTCGTGTCAAATTCGGCCTAAAAATGCTTGTAGAACTCCATTTGTCACCATTGCTATTCTCCTCTTGTGTAACTCAATTGGTAACCCGATACTTAGGTCCAACTCGACCGTCTTTAACCCGTCCGGTGCTAGTCCGTCCCGTTCCCATTGTCATGCTTGTTTGTCTTTTTTTTCCATATTTTATTATTACTTTATTTATTTTTTTTTTCCTTCTTCTTTCCCTTATTGTATTTTTTTTTGAAGTAAAAAAAAGAAAAAAAAAAAGCTTTTATCCATTTACTCTAAATAAATAAATTTAAGATTGTTAAGTAAATAGTTAATTTTTTTTTCTTTCTTTCCCTTTTAAGTAAGGATTTTATTTTATGATACATAGAAAAAATGTTTTAATAATAACAATAAGAAATAAAAAATATATATTCTTTTCAAATTAAAATAAACTCAAAGTTTCTTTTAGAAGGCATTGTTTAAATTATGACCTATTTTTAGAGTTTTTTTAAGTAAAATAATATGAAATGATTAAAAATGTAAACTCAGTCCTTTTCCTAGATTAAAATCAATCAACACAGTTAAGTTTTCGGAACAAACTACCGAAAGTGTGATCCTGAATAGTAAGTACATAGATACCCATAGACAATTACAAGGCAACTTAAAATAAGGAAAACCTTTTAATTTTTCCTTTTGTAAATAAATTAATTTTCTTATTTTCTTCTCATTTTTGTTAATAGAATTAATTTTCTTTAATGTAAATTATAGTTCATTTTTCATATTAAAAAGGATTATTTTGAAAAATAAAATCCAAGAAGGTCATAGTGGTATCCGTTTAAGGTTTAATAAGTTAATGTTTGAACTCAAAATTTCTAAATTTTCAAAATTATTTTTTTAAAGTGATTTTCTTGTAGATTGGTAGTTAAGTTAGAATCAATCTACCCAATTAAATCTAGCTTAACTTTTTTCCAACTTCAATTGGGTGACAACCCCAATTTTTCAAAAATGATTCAAAAGAACCATATTTTCCTTAATTTTTAGTCGAAGGTTTATATTGAATGGGTACATGGTTCGATATAAACCGAATTAAGGAAAATAAATGGAAAATTGAAAATTCAAGCTCAATAACTTGACGACTTAATCAAGGACATCAAGAGGGCTAACTATTTAAACATTCCAAAATTAAATTTATCTATTAGAATATCCATGTTATTTTTGTGATTTTTTTTATATGGGTTCGTAGATAAATACACGAGCCCAATATCACACGTAACCAAGAGGTATGTGCAGACTACGAGATGGTCTGAAGGATAAATGAGAGTTGAAGGTTAAGTAAGGGTTCTCGTGCATTGACGATAGATATGACGCACCAATGCCTCACACGAGTTTGGGTCACACTTAATATGATGCGCAAGTATGGTTAGGGATCACTCACTACTAGTCCACGCTCAATAGGCTAGATAAGAGTAGCTCAAGAGTAAGCAGAAGAACGCTTAGTTCAAAAGAGTATAAAAGTTTAGTCTATTCTTTGTATGCTGTCCTGTGGCTATTACAATTTGTAAGTATTTATAGTACCCAATTAGGGTAAGTCCTAGGTTACGGGAAATTACACAAAAGGATCCCTAATAGCTAAGGAAAAGGGGGAATAATTTACAGGAGTATCAATGTAATCGTGCAAAAAGAATTTCCTTTGTCATAAAGGACAATACAGATGTTAGAAAAAGGACAACGCATGTGCGATTTACTAATTTTACGGTCCCCATGACATTGTTATTCGAGCAAGGGTGAATTCTGATCAGTAAGGTTAGCATCAGCAGTTCGATAGTTCGGACAGTTGGGACCGGACTTGGGTTGACTTAGGAGGGTAACTCATTTTTGAGTTGATCTCAGATGATCAACTCCTAACAGTTGTTAGCTCGACTTCAACATTAGTAAAGTTGGCTATATCCTAATTCGGTGCTTGGACTAGGGTTTATTACGGAGGGGCCAACTCGACATGTTGGCTGATCACCTCGATAACTTCTTAAATGACGTAAAGAGCGAAGTAGCTTGGCAAGTAAGACTGAGAAATGCATTGCTTCTTGGCGCTCAGCTCACCTTGAACAGCTCAGCGAACCAATTAGGTAAGCTTACGAGCTCAGGAACGCGTGATTGGTCAGTGATTGCTCATCTTTAGGATGGTACGGTTAGAGATCGGCAATGTTGAAGAAGTCTGAGACTCTATATTCCTTAAGAAATTCAATCCAGTAAGCATCAGGATTGATCTTTTCAAGCACCTTGAAAGGTCCGTTGGCTATAGGAGATAACTTACTCTTCCTTAAATTTGGGAATTGTTCCTTATTGAGGTGGATCCAGATCAAATCACCTAGTTGGAATTCTCTCTTTTTCCATCCTTGACTTCTCCTCTCGAGCTTAGCAGTAGTTCAGCTTAATTGCTTTACCTCCTTTTGGTGTATAGCTCTAATGGCTTTGACCCTCTCTACAGTTGGTAGGTCATCATCGAGTCTTGATAGGGGAACTTGATCCATCGGATGCTTAGGGTTAAACCCATAAACTACCTCAAAGAGAGACTTGTTCATCACGCTATGGGTTGTCTTATTGTAAGCAAATTCAATGATTGGTAGGTACAAATCCCAATCACCCATGTTCCATCCGATAGTAACCTATAGTAAAGTTCATATTGTTCTATTGACAACCTTGGCCTGTCCATTAATTTATGGATGACAGGATATGTTGTACAATAGCTTAGTTCTCATTCGCTTCCACAGTATCCTCCAAAAGTAGCTTATGAACTTCAGGTCTTGGTCTAAAACAATGGTCTTAGGAACCCCATGAAGCTTGATTATTTCCTATAAGAAAAGAAAAGAGATAGACAAAGCGTCATTAATTTTGGAACAAGGCATAAAATGTGCCATTTTGCTAAATTGATCTATGACAACTATGATAGAGTCTTTCCTTCGGGACGTCCTCAGTAACCCCAACATGAAGTCCATACTTAGCTCGGACCAAGGTTTAGTCGAGATGGGTAAGGGTAGATAATGTCCTTGCTCGGTACGGCTCTTTGCTTTTTAGTATGTCACATACCTTTCCAGTATGGATTGTGGTGAGAACCATGAACAAAAACAAACAAGGGTGGTCGCTGGATGGGTTCGAGCTTGTAAAAAGCTCAAAAGATTTAATAGGGGAAAATGCGAAAGGAATGAATGACGAATGAAAAGTAAGCAAGACCTATAAATAGCTCCAGAGGATATGATGCATTAATGGAACTTCCAAGGACTCATGGCACAATTCGATATGACACACGAATTAATCTAATAAAGTTACTTGCTACCTATCCTTACTCAAGGGTTAAGATAAGAGTGATACCGAGAGCAAACAGAGTATTTATGCAAGGAAGGAAAACATACAAGTGCATTAATGGTAATCTTTGTATAAGTATCCTTGCAGCTACAAAATTATAAGGGTATTTATACTCATAAGTTAAAGCAACTTGCCCAAAAAGGAAAAGATAAAAAAGACACTTCCTAAGGTAGTAATGTACAAGATACAAAGGATTAAAAATGAATATACAAGGAAAGCAATCATTGGTGCAACAGATTCTATATATGATACTGTACATATGGTGATGCTGTTGGAGGATGTAAATAAAAAGTATGGATAGCTTGCTTATTCGAGTAGGGGTGGCTTGGTTAGTTCAAACTTTATCTCTTGGCATCTTGGTAGGGGTGAGGCCAAGTAAGTAATTGGCTAGGCATGTGTGAGAATGATGATGGGCTATTATCTCGACCTTTAGTTTCTCGGCACTCAATATGCGAAAAATAGGTAGTTACTTGATTCAGCCGGCAAAATGGGTTAGCAAGGAGATACCCGGTCTCCGCATGAGTTAGCTAGAATAAGAAGATTCGTCTTGCTAGTCTCTCTAGTCCTCGGGTTCGACTATAGGTTAGAGGTCCAGTAGCTTAATTCCCATCATTCCCTTTGGGTTGTTTTGGATTTGGGATCAAACCTAAATGGTCTTCGATAAGCTCTCCGTCAGGGTGATATAAACTGAGGTCAGGAATGTTAAAGGTGTCGAAAACCCCATAGTCCTTGAGCAACTCTAATCTGTAGGCATTATCATTGATCTTCTAGAGGATTCTGAAAGGTCCTTCAGCTCGTGCAAATAATTTATTGCTCTTCTTGTTCAGGAACCATTCCTTGCTTAGGTATAGCCATACCAAGTCTTCTGGCTAGAATTGTTTAGTCGTCCTATCCTTGGTCTTCTCCTGTATTCTTTTAGCAACTTGGTTGATGTGCCGAGTGACCTTATTATAGATATGTTGGAGGGATTATGCTCTAACTGAGGCGTCAAGGTCCTCTTGCGTAGATGCAGGTACAGGGGTGTGGTCGAAGGGTAACTCGGGATTAAAACCATAGACCACCTCGAAAGGAGTCTGCTTAATGGTGTCATGTATTGTTTGGTTGTAAGCAAACTCGACCATTAGTAAGCAGATGTCCTAATCAGCCAAGTTTTTACCCACTGTAGCTCGGAGTAGTTATCCTAAAGTGCGATTGACTACCTCTATTTGACTATCAGTTTGGCGGTAATAGGAAGTACTGAATAGCAGTTTGGTCCTCATCTAATGCTACAAGGTCCTCTAAAAATGGTTTAAGAACTTCGGGTCTCTATTAGAGACTATACTTCTTAGCACGTCGTATATCTGCATAATTTCTTGCAAGAAAAGAGAAGTAACAACCAAAGCATCATTAATTTTGGAGCAAGGTACGAAGTGTGCCATTTTGCTGAATCAATCCACGATGACCATTATGGAATCTTTGCCTTGGGTAGTTCGTAGTTGTCCGAGAACAAAGTCCATGCTCAATTCAGTCCATAGCTTTGTCGAGACAGGCAAAGGCATTGCTTTCCTTTGCTCGGTTCGACATTTAGCCCTCTTACATATGATACAGGTCTCGATAACTTAGTGCACATCTCTTCTCATTCTCGGCCAAAAGAATCAACCGGTCAGCAATTCATAGGTCCTTGTTTCTTCAAAATGTCCAGAGAGTCCTCTATTGTGGGCTTCCTTGATCAACAAATCCTATAATGAATAGGTTGACACGCATAATTTTCTACCTCGGAACAAGTAACCATCCTCCACATGATACTCATCCACCATTCTTCCATCAACGTATCACATGATTATGGGTCCAAAGTATGGATCCTCATAATACTATTTTTTAATACTTACAAACCCAAACAATCTGGTCTGCAATTTAGATAAAAGCGCATGTCTTCTTGAAAGAGCATAAGCAACGACATTGCTTTTTTCTTGCTTATATTTTATTACAAAATTGAATCCTTCGAGGAATTCAACTCATCTCACCTACCGCTTAGATAACTTAGTCTAACTTTGGAGGTACTTCGGTGACTCATGGTCAGTATATATAACAAATTCTCTCGGTAGTAAATAGTGCTACCATACTTGCAATACTTGGATTAGCGCCAAGAGTTCTCTGTCATATACAGAATAATTTAACTGTTGTCCGAGTTTCTCATTGTAGAAAGCAATCAATTGGCCTTCCTGCATCAGGACAATGCTTATTATAACACCCAAGGCATTATACTCCAGCTCAAATACTTTCTTGAAGTCAAGTAGAATTAACACTAGGGTAAAGGTCAACTTCTCTTTTATCTCGGCAAAGCTCTTCTCCTCCCTTTCTCCCTATCGGAAGTCAATGTTCTTCTTTGTGAGCTCAGTAAATGGCGTAGTGAGGGTACTGAAATTCCTAATGAACCGCCTATAGAATGAAGCTAGTCCATGGAAACTTCTTACATCGATACAAGTAGTAGGAGTCGGCCACTCAACAATTGTTTGAATCTTCTCATCATCCACTTGCAAGCCTCCTTCGCCGACTACATAACCCAAGAATACCGCTTCTTCTTAGCAAAAGCAATAATTTTTAGATTAACGAATAGTCTCTTGGCACGAAGGATATCCAGAACAACATGTAAGTGTTTATAGTGACTCGGCATGTCGGCACTATAGACCAAGATGTTGTTAAAGTATACTACGACACACTTCCCTATGAGATGTCTCAGCACATGGTTCATTAGCCTTATGAAAGTACTCGAGGCATTTGACAAGCCAAAGGGCATAACTATCTATTCGTTTAATCTATGTTGAGTCTTGAACACCGTTTTTCACTCATTGCCTAGCCTCATGTGGATTTGAGATCAATCTTGCTAAAAAACTTGGCTCCACTTATTTCATCCAACATATCTTCTAGCCTTGAGATCGGATAATTATATGTGATCGTGATCTTGCTTACGGCTCGGCTGTCTACACACATTTACCAGGTTCCATCTTTCTTTAGCACTAGAAGCATCGGTATAGTGCCAGGGCTGAGACTTTCTCTAACATAACCTCTTTCCAGCAACTCATTGACTTATCGTTAGGGCTTAGAAGCCTACTCGAGATTCATCCAATAAGCTAGCTTATTCGGCAACGCAACATCAGGTACTAAGTCAATGCAGTGCTCTATGCCTTGAGTTAGAGGCAACCCCTTAAGTAACTGTTCTGAGAACAGGTCGGTATACTTGTCTAGCAACTTCTTGATTTCTTAGGGTAGTTGACCCGCTCTTTCATTTCTAATAGTTTCCTGACCAATAAGAGGGTCGGCTTATTAGCATTGATGGCTTCTCAAAACTCGGCTCTGCTTATCACTAGAGCCTTCTTTGATCCGTAGGCAACTTTTGTCTACAATTTATTAACCTCTCCTGGCGACATCGACTTTAGTATTATCTTTCGATCATCCTTTTCGAACATGTACATGTTCCTATAGCCATCATGGATAACTCTCCTATCAAACAACCACGGTCTGCCCAATAACACATGGGAAGAGTATATAGGCAATAAGTCGTAGATAATCTAGTTAAAGTAATTCCCTATAGTGATTGGTAGTAGTATTTGCTGAGTGACATGTAGTACTCCTTTCTCACTTAACCAGTGCAACTTGTACGGCTTCTGATGCACAACAGTTGGCAACTTCAACTTTGAGATAAGATTGGCCAATGCCACATTAGTGCAACTTCCACTACCTACAATGAGGGCACATACCTGATCATTCACCTTATAGGTGGTGTAAAACAAATTCTCTCTTTGCTCCTCCTCTCATAAGGGTTCCATGTTCATAGTATGTTAGACAACCATCAGTAACTGGTCCAAGTCCTCAGTAAATACGTCCTCTTCAATCAATTTTTTCTCGGTAAAGATCTCTTCTTCTTCAGGTTCCTCATCGGTGTTGTCTACTTCTAGCTTCAAGATGTCTCCCTTGATGACCATCATCCATTAGTTCAGATACTGAACGACCATAAATCTAAATCCTTAGCACTTGAAGCACTTGATCTGGCCTATCTTCCTACTAGAACCTTACCCCTTCTTGTAAATTTGGGTCGGCACTTCAGTGTCAGGTCGGCCCTTTAGTTCGACTTAGACATCCATCTTTTGGCTCGGTTTGGTACTCAATTGAGCTTGGTAACTTGCCTATTCGAGTCGGTTAGCCGGCATTCTTGTCAGTACTCGGCTCCTCTTTTGCCTTTCTACTCGCTAAGCTATTCTAATGGCTTCATCTATTGTAGTAAAGCATTGGAGTTTCATAATGTCTCAAATATCACCTCTCAACTTAGTGATGAATCTCGAGATTGTTCAAGTCGATGGTTCCTCCACTTCACAATGGATCATAAGCATTTGAAATTATTAAACATACTCATCAACAGTCCGGCCTCTTTGTCTCAACTCCTGAAGTTGATTGAAAGTATCTTGAAGATAAGTTTTCGACATGAATCTATTCATAAGAATTCTCTTTATCTCGGGCCAAGTATTAATCTCTCGGTAGCTCTTTCTTCTCCTCATCATCTGAAAATTCTTTCACCACATAGCGGCATATTCGGAGAACTCAACAGCAACAGTTCTCACTTTCTCTTAATCTTCGTACTGACAATAATCAAACACACATTCCACCTTCTCTTCCCATTCTAGATATTCATCAGTATTCCTAAATCTATTGAAACTCAAAATCCGAAGCTTCACATGGTTAGATGCTCTAAGGACTCGTACATGTTCTTCTTCGAAATACTCTTTCTCATCCTCTTCATCAAGTTCTCTTAGATCTATTCTTCGCCTTACTTGTCCGCTTACTCCTCCACCTCGAATTGGTCGAGCTAGGTTCTAACCTCTAACAGGTTGAGTAGCTTGTGGGGTATTTTGCGCAACCTTAATGGGTTAATAAGCTAACGCATGAACAGCTTGGGTCAAATATACTAAGAGGTTATCCACCTCATTAAGTCTCTTATCGGTATTGTTACAACTTAATGTCATAGAGTCGCAACAGTTCCGCCATATAAATCAACCTATAACAGGAACTAACCTCACAGTGCCTATCATAGGTTCAATCTATATAAGGCGTCGATGACTCTTCGCTTTGAAGTAAACAATTCAACAAGAGTTTTAGCTAAAATTTACAGTAAAAGTAAAATCTTTAGTCATATATATATAATTACATTCACATTACCGCAGAATTCCCAAGAGATTCTGCATCCTAACATAATAACTAGCTAATTTACATATCATATAGCAGTTCTTTGTCTTAACAATACTAGTAAGACCTTAAACAAAAACTTGAACATTAGGCTAATGGATCCTCACTCCCCATAGCTTCAAAAGAAATCTAACCTCTGGGTAATTGTATCGTGGCACCACAAATCAAAAGTCAGGACCTGTAAAAGAATCTATGCGAGTATGAGCAACTACAGCTCAGTAAGTTAAATTGGAGACTCATGAATGTATACAAGCACAATCAGGGTTATTAAGTAATTATTCTCACGAAATGCAATAAACAAGTGCCATCACACAACGTAGTTCGGTCCGTTGTGAAATCAGAGTAATTTCACCCGCTCTAATCTGGGTTGAGGAGTTTCCATGTTATGCAACAGCTCACAACGAAACCTGAGTTTGTGCAATGGGAACACTGCTCCTCCTAAGACTATCCTTCAAACTAATGCCCTCATCCTCACCGCGACCTCCTCTCTTGTCACTTAGTTCGACTAAGGATGAGGAAAAGACCAATTTGAATTTGCCATCTAGCGCTATCTTTTTCGAAAGTGTCGGTGTTTGGTTAGAAAATCTTAATGATCCCTTAAAGGATTGCAATGCATCACAATTTAGGGTATTAAGGTCGATTAGGATTAGGTTCCATTTAGGGTGTTAAGATAATTTCACACCAATCCAGTCATAACAGTCATTAATCACAATACAAATTTCAGCATGAAGTCAGATACGCAAGCACATGGATAAAACTACTTACAATCACAATCATACACAATCCTAAGTCTTCGAGTACTCTAAAATTATACTCCAAATACGGTAAAGTAATAAACCCAACTTACTTGAAATCCTCAATCACTCATTTAATTGATTGTAAGTTGTCTCGTCTCCGTGTATCTTATAATATAAATACACTTTTTAGTACTTATACTTCAATGATATATATTCTAGGTTATGATTTAATTAAATCCTTCTTATATACCTATTATTTACTAATGATAAATTCTACATTAGTTTGGGGTTCATTTTCCGAATCAGATTCTAGTTCAGGCTCCAATTAGGTTTCAACTATGAGTAATCCTAAAATACACTCCAAATCCTAATGTAATAGTAATCACATCAAGCTCGAGTATCCTAATATCATATTAAGTCTTAATTTAGTATTTTAACTCACTCGGTATATTCTAATCCTAATTAGTATACTAAATTTACTCCTGATGTAAAAAATTTTTACATTTTTTGTATAATTACCTAAAATCAATTTTTGTACCATATTTAACATGTACTGATATTATTATTATATTATCCAATTTAAGCTATTATTTCATAATTATTAAAATTCTAATTTCACATATTACCAAATTACTCACATTTACTACATAATTTCCATATTAATTGCAATTAATACTCCAAATGCTAGGATTATGTTACCCTACCAGAATTTAACATCCTTAAATATCTAATTACTTTATAAATCAGTAATTAGTCATTTAATTACTTATCTAGTATTTTTCTCATCATTTTAAGGCTAAAAAATTATTTAAAATTTTTGAAAATTAATTTTAGAAAAATGGCTTCATAGTTCTATTCTATATCACTTAAGTATTCTACAAAAAAATTTTGAGCTCCAAACTACACTCTTAAGCCTATTTATTTTTAATTCTAAACATGTTCGATTTTGTTCGATTACTTAAAAACCCTATATTTACAGACGTAATTAAACTTAATCACTATTTTTCCCTAAATCTATATGCAATAAAATATCATAATAATAAATTTCATAATTTTCTTGTCAGGATTAATAATTTTAAGAAATTTTGCAAAATTGAATGAGATTTGGGACTCACTTGGTTTTTGAGCTTTCTGCCACCAACATTGGTTCAGCATGTGTCGGCCAATCCAGGCAGTCAGTTTGGAGTGGGATGGTGGTGGTGGTGGTTTAGTCCCAGGTGGTCGTGATGTGTAAGTTTGGCTTACTTGCCCTAATTGCACAAATTTAAGAAAAATTTTTCTAAAACCCTAATTTCTTTCAATTTTCGGTGTTCTCTAATTTTCCTAATCTTCTAATTGTCCAAATGGTCTTCTCGATTTTTTTGGCTATTTATAGGGCTATAAAGCAATTGCTGTACATTAATTAGATAAGACTAGCTCATCATCTTCCATTTTTTTGCCTTTTTTGTTGCATCAATTTAATTGGTAAAATTTTCTCTTCTTTTCCCCCTAGTTGCCACGACTTGATTTGGATCATTCCTTATCTCCTTGATTTTCTTTTGATTTTTCTTTATTTTTTTTTATAATTTTCTTTAATTATTTAGCAATTTTCTAGCAATTTAGGTAATTTTACGTATTTCTATTTACACGTAAATACATGTGGAGTATAAGTAAATACTCCTAAATATTATTTAAGTCATTTTATGATTTCTAGTATATATATAATCTATTTCTAGCAATTTGTTAGCTATCAGAATACATTTTACATATTTCACGCCTTTCATACATTTCCGATAAATAACGAGTAATATATTTAAAATTTAAAAATTTTATATTCTTTTATTTTATTACTTATTTTCTCAAATTCACACTTACAGGGTCACTTTTACTAATATTTCTAGTTTTAATTTATAATTTAGATTTGATCTGATCAGATCATTTAATCGATCGCCTTAAACCTTACGTACTAAGCTTGATCCTATAGTTATAAAGCTTACATTTAAGGCTTATAAGTACTTTTCAGTGTTTCTTGTGACTGTTGTCCATGGTAGATAACTCTATTGTTGTCATATTCAATACCAACATTTGTACTTGGATCCATCATTTTCTTTACTGATTCAAAGTTCAAATAAACACTCTCGTTAACCAAAAAATCAACAACTAAAATGTAGCAATTAAGATGAATACAGTAGCTTGCTCTGTTTCACACACACAAAACAAAGTATGAATAGAACTTCAGAAGAACCATCAACTCAAACAAAACCTTCACTCTGATACCAAGAATAGACAAGGGCAGTCACTGGATGGGTTCGAGCTTGCAGAAAACTCAAAAAAGTTAATGGGGAAAAGTGCGAAAGGAATGAATGACGAATGAAAAGTAAGCAAGACCTACAAACAACTCTAGAGGATATGATGCACTAATGGAACTTCTGAAGACTCACGGCACAATTCGATATGATATACGAATCGGTCCGATAAGGTTACTCATCACCTACCCTTGCTTAAGGGTTAGGATAAGAGTGATACCAAGAGTAAACAGAGTGTTTATGTAAGGAAGGAAAACATACAAGTGTGTTAATGGTAATCTCTGTATATGTATCCTTGCAACTACAATTACAAGGGAATTTATACCCATAAGTTAGGGCAACTTATTGTCACGCCTCGAAGCGGTAGAGTCGTAACAGTCTCGTTGTATAAACCATCCTAAGATAAAAGTTGGCCTTACAACCGCTATCTTAGACCTGATCTACACAAGGCGTCCACGACTAATCCACTTTGAAGTAAACAGTTTGTAATTTAAATAAATCATTTACCTAAGAAAGTGAAGAAATATATATATATACTATAATTTAGTTATTACAATTATCGTTTACAATATTTCTCCGTAATATATTTCCTAGTTATTACATTATTCAAAAATAAAAAATTCTAAAGTAAAAGCTTAAACCTTAAAAATATGTGTTTATTCTTCAAATGTTTTTCCTTGCTCCCTAGGATCCAGCAGTTGCTAGCTTCAGAGTAGTTGTTTGCCGCTTCTTAGCCAGCACTTGCACGATGTCTATAAGGATGTAAGCAACCACAGCTCAGTAAGTTAGGATGGAGGACTTAAAACTATACCATAAACACAACAAGGTTATCAATCAACTTATTAAGTGCAATGCATGTGTAAGCAAATGCCATCGCACGATATTGTCCGGCTCGTCATGAGATTAGAGAAATTGCGCCTGCTCTAATCCGGGTTGAGGAGTTGCCGTTAATGCAATAGCTCATGACCAAACCTAGGCTTGTGTAATGGAGACCTTGCTTCTCTCACGACTATCTTCAAACTATTGACTTCACCCTTGCCGCGACCTCCTCACTTGTCACTTAGTTCGACTGAGGATGAAGAAGGGACCCTTTGCAATCTTGCGCTATCCCTTTCGAAGGGGTCGGTATTTGGCCGGAGAATCCTAGGTTTCCTCTAATGAGTTGCCATGCAGGTCCGATGATGATTAAAAGTCGTATATTTGATTAGGTCCAGTTTAGGGTGATCATTCATTTCATACAAATCATACAATATATGCTAGAACAACAAACAGAATCATAGCATCACTCATAATCAAGTACATGCACATGTACACATCCAACTATCTAATAAGCACAACCAAGTATAATCTTAAACCTCCAAAATACAATATCGTATTAATCCCAACTTACCTCGACTCCTCGCTCACTCACTTGAGGTCCATCTTGCTCAGGCCATAGCCGATCATCCCTATAATATAAACGTAGTTTTAGTTTATCATATAATTATTATAGGTTCATTTTATCCTATAACGCTTATTGTTATGTTTTGTTTAGGGTTTAATATGCCTAATTATCTAGGTCTTAAGTCTTTTATAATTATTCTAGGTTTAGGGTTAGGTTCGGGTTCGATTTCCGCATCGATTTCTAAATTAGGTTCTAGTTCGATTTCTAAGTATTGTTTTATACTCGAACCCTAGAAATTCATTTCAACTCATAATGTGAAATTAATCACATTACTTCCCAATCTTCTAAATACCATCATTACCTCTAATTAGTATTTTATTTTACCCGGTACACTTAAATCTTTATTAGTATACCGAATTTACTCCTGATGTGAGAAATTTTTACATTTTTCATCTAATTACATAAATTCAAATTTCCTATCAGATTTATTGTACATTTTTATTATTATCATAATATCAATTTTTATTATAATATTTTCTATTTATTATATTTCTAATAATTGTGTATTATGTACTATTACTTATTATGTACATAATACACATCTAATATTTCTATTACTCTAATTACCATCTCCTAACATCAATTATCATTTCAAAATGTCTAAATTCATCCTAAATAAGATTTTACACCTAATTACCCTAATTTACAAAATTAACTTAAAATTTACTATTTTTCCCTATTACTTATCTATTACATAATTAACCTAATAATTACATCTAACACCCTAAATGCTACAAGTAAAGTATCATACTCCATCAGATTTCAACATCCTAAAACATATACTTATTTACTAAATCAGTAATTAATCATTTAATCACTTTATTAACCCTAAATTACCCATTTTATGCTTCATTTTAAGGCCTAAAAATTATCTAAAAATTTAGAAAATTAATTTTTGAAAAAGGACTTTATAGCACTATTCTATATCATCTAAGTAGTCTACATGAAATTTTTTGGTTTAAAACTACACTCCTAAGGTCATTTATTTCTAAATCGAAACATGCTCGGTTTTGCACGATTTCTTAAGGATCATATATTACGAGACATATTTTCATCAAAATAATATTTTTCCCAAAAACCACATACAGAAATATTTCAGAATAACAAAAATGATAATTTTCTAAGAATATTTACTATTTTTTACAAAATTACACAAAATCGAGTTGGAAATTAGATTCACTGATCTTGGTGGCTCCGGCCACCGCCGGTCGCCGTGGCCTTGTCAGCCAGTCTAGGCGCTGCCACCACTATGTGGTGGTGGTGGCCGTCTACTCTCAGGTGCCCGTCTGGTGTGGGTTCCCTTTTAAGGCCCTAATTGCATAGTTTTTCCTCTTTTTTTTCTAACTCAATTTTTCTCTCAATTTCGATGCTCCTAAATTTTCTCTGATTTCTAACTGTCCAAATGAGCTCTATGATTTTTTTCCCTATTTATAAAGCTTTGTGGTAATTAATGTGCATTAAATTGGACAAAACATTATCCAAATCCCTTAATTTTTGGCTTTTATGTTGCTCTAATTTAATTGGCTGATTTTTTTTCTTATTTTTCCCAATTGCCACAACCCAATTCTGGATCATTCCTTATTTTTCCTGATTTTTCTTGATTTTTACTTAATTAATTATGAATTTTCTTTAAGTATTTAGTATTATTTTAGCACATTTTACGTATTTTAAGTAACTATGCGTATTTATATCTACATGTAAATTCATATATAGTACAAATAAATATTCCTAAATATTATTTAGGTGATTTTATGATTTTTAGTATACATATAATTTATTTCTAGTGATTCGTTAATTATTGGAATGTATTTTACGCATTTTTGATAAATAACGAGTTATGTATTTAAAATTTGGAATTTTTATAGTCTTTTATTTTATTGTTTATTTTTTTAAATTCAAACTTACGAGATCATTTTTACTAATATTTCTAGCTTTACTTATAATTTAGGCTTGATCGGATCTTTTAACCGATCGAAACCTTGAGTGACTGGTTGTGAGGTTTACACTTATCCAAAAAGGAAAAGACAGAAAGGGCACTTCTTAAGGTAGTAATGTACAAGATATAAATGGGTAAAAATGAATATATAAGGAAAGCAATCATTGGTGCAACGGATTCTATACATGATACTATATACGTGGTGATGCTATTGGAGGATGTAAACAAAAAGTATGGATAGCTTGCTTGTCCGAGTAGGGGTGGCTTAATCAGTTCGGACTCTATCTTTTGGCATCTTGGCAAGGGTAAGGCCGAGTAAGTAATTGGCCAGGCATGTGTGAGAATGAAGATGGGCTGTTATCTTGACCTTCAGTTTCTCGACACTCAATACGCTAGAAATAGGTAGTTACTCAGCTCTACAGGCAAAATGGGTCAGTAAGGAGATACTCAACCTCCATATGAGTCAACTAGAATAGGAGGATTCGTCTTGCTAGTCCATTTAGTCCTCGGGCTTAATTATGGATCAAAGGTCCAGTAGTCCGATTCCCATCAGATTAGACATCTCTCTTCATCCTTGGACAAAAGAATCTGGATGAGAGTACCTTGTAGGTTCAATATTGGCCGAAGTGTCTTGTCAATCCACTTCCATGTACCTTGCGCACTAGCAATTCTTTTATAGAACAAGTCAAGATACACAATCTCTTCTTTCTGAACAAGTATTCATCCTCCTTGTGATAGTTTTACGAGGTCTATCCCTCCTTACACTAGGCATAAATAGGATCAAAGTGTGGATTCTCAGCATACAAATTCTTTATTGTTGAAAAATCAAGTAGCCTTGTTTACAGTTCAGTTAGGAGGGTATGTCGTCTCAATATGGAGTCAGCTACTATGTTGTTTTTCCCATTTTTATGTTTCACGACATAGGAAAATCTCTCCATGATCTCGACCCATTAGGCCTGTCTTCAAGACAACTTCGATTGACTCTTTAGATATCTTAAGGATTCATGGTCACTGTAGATTACAATTCTTTAAGTAAAATATAGTGTTACCATACCATAAGGTTTGGATTAAGGAGTAGAACTCCTTGTCATAGATAGAATAGTTGAGTGTAGCTCCTTGAAGTTCTTGCTTAAGTAAGCAATAGGTCGGCCTTCTTACATCAATACAACACCTATGCTTAGTCCAGACACATTACACTCTACTTCAAAAACTTTATCAAAGCTCAATAGAGTTAAGATGAGGGCTGTGGTCAACCTTTCTTTTACCTCTTCGAAACTCCTTTACTCCTTCTCTCCCTATCTAAATTCAATATTCTTCTTTGAGAGTTCAGTGAATGGGGTTACAATTGTACTAAAATTTCTTATAAACTTGCAATAAAATGATGTCAGGCTGTGGAAACTCCTCATGTCGGCCAAAGTGATTAGCATTGGCCGTTTGGTGATCACTCTAATCTTCTCTTCATCAACTCATATCATCACTTACAACAAACCCCAAGAATATCACTTTGGGTAGGTAAAAGTCGTACTTCTTTAGATTGGTGTAGAACTGTTCAACTTAGAGTTTTGAAAAGACTCTTTGGAGATGTTATTAGTAAGTCTCCAAGTCAGAACTATACACCAAGATATTGTCAAAATAAACTATGACAAACTTTCCTAATAAGTCTCGAAGTACATGATTCATCAAACGCATAAATGTGATCAGCCTGTTGTACAGTCCAAACAGCATTACAAGCCATTCATATAATCCGTGGTGCGTTTTGAATGTGATTTTCCACTCATCACTTTCGTGTATTTAAATTTGATGGTATCCAAATTTGAGATCAATCTTTGGGAATGTTCATGCTCCGCTTAATTTGTCTAGCATGTCATTAAGTCTGGGTATGAGATACCTATAGTTGATGGTGATTTGATTGATTGCTTGGCTGTTTACACACATTCTCCTAGACCCATCTTTCTTAGGCACCAACAAGGTTGGTACGGTATAAGGGCTAAGGGACTCACGCATATACCCCTTCTTCAATAGCTCATCTACTTACTTCTGCAACTCAGTAGCTTGTTTAGGGTTCAGCCTATAGGCAGGCTTGTTTGGAAGTACAATTCCTAGTTACAAGTCAATTGCATGTTTGACGCCTTGGATGAGAGGTAGTCCTTCTAGTAACTCTTCTTGGAACAAATCAGCGAACTCTTCTAGTAATGTTTTCACCTCAACGAGCTACTCCCTCTCCTTGGACCTCATCTCCAGTATCCTTTGAACTAGAAAATAGGTTGGTCCTTTGAGCTCCATTTCTCTTTTCAGCTCGACTCGAGTCATTACCAAGGCTTCTTTCTTCAAGGTTCGACTAAGTTGGGACTGTATGACCTTTACCTTCTCAGCAGTCATAAGACTCAATTTCATCCTCCTGCCTTCATGTTCCATAGAACATGTATTCCTCCTTCCATCATATACCATAGCTCCATCAAACATCCATGGTTATCCGAGTAAAATGCAGGACGCACTCATGGGCAGCACATCACAAAGCACTTCATCTCGATATTTGCCAATACAAAGGTTACATTGGTGCAGCTCCCACTATCAATGATCAGGGTATACGGTGACTCATTCACCTTGCATCCAATGTGGAAGAGATTTTCTCTCTATTCATCTTCAGGGACAAGACCGACACTCATTGTCCTCCTCAATACTAAAGTGATCGACATAAAGTTGCCTTCTTCACTGTAGATAACTTCTTCCTTAGACAACTCGGCCTATCCATCCTCTTTCAACTCCTCTACTTCCTCATCAGTACTATCCACTTCAATAGTCGGCACCTCACCTCAAATCACCATAGTTCTTCTATTCGGGCACTGAGCGGCCATATGTTCAAATCCTTAGCTTTTAAAACACTTGATCTCACTTGTCTTCCTCCTTGAACTTTAGCTTTTCTCAAACTTCCTCGGGACTTTCTTCCCCTCTACTCAAGTAGTCTAAGTAGGTCAAATCTCAGAAACCTTACTTGGTTCCATTCGCACAGGTTTACTCAGAACAGTTTAGTTACTGCCAGGTCGGCTAACTAGTGGTTGGAACCTTCTTGTTTGGCGCATTTCTATCCTCTGGACGGCTCGGATTGCATCGTCAAGTGTCTTAATATCCATAGTTTCTAAGATATCTCTGATCTTGTATTTTAACCCACCAATGAATCAAGATACAGTTCAGTCTTCTGACTTGTTGACTTTGCATCAGATCATCAACATCTAGAATTCCTTGACATAAGCTTCAACAGTCGATCCTCCTTGCCTCAGTTCTTGCAACCTTTTGAAAGTATCTTGCAGATAGTAACTCAATACAAACTTTCTCGTCATGACCCTTTTCATCTCATCCTAACTCCTAATTTTTCGTTCTCCTTTCCTTTGTCAAGTGGCTTGCAAGTTTTTCCACGACAGGGTAGCATAACTAGTGAACTCCAGCACAACAAGTCTAACTTTTGCATTATTGAGCACATTGTGACATTCAAATTGCTTCTCAATTTTGTCTACCCAATCTAGGTAATCCTCGGCATCTCTACTTCTAGAAAAGATTGGAATACACACCTCAACTTTTCAACCTTAGGGGTTCATACATTTCTTTTTTCAGGCTCATAGTATTCCTTCACTTCATCGTCTCCTTCCTCTTCTTCCTCAATTTCTTCAAGTGCTAGCTTACACCTAGTAGCTCTACCCATTCCTTCAATCTAGGGTCGTCAAACATTAGCTTAGCCAAATTAACCATTGCCTCACACTTATTGCTCACGTCCTCTAGTTAGGCTATTTCTAATGAAACACCCCAATCAAGCTAAAATAGTAAATTATTTAAGTCGTAAAATTTTTTAGCTTATATTGTTAGAAACCACTTCTTAATAAAAAATTTCTCAATTTAGCAAACTTCAAGCAATTCTATATTCATTTTAAAGTGTACTTTATATTAAAGAAGTTTAATTAAGGTTCCGATTCTTTTTTTTTTTCTAAAACTTGTATATTACGTACATACTAAATAGATTAAATTTAATTTTACAGATAAGGATTAAATATTTTATTAATACTATATATATTATGATATTTTTATATATGACATATTTTCCTAAATACCATATATTCTTATTTTAATATATTCTTTAATTTTCTATTTCAAATATAAATCCATCCTACATTCTAGAATATTGTAGAATGATTTAGAATACTACCCTAAAACCTTATTCCATTTCCTCTTCGTTGTAATCCTTTTCCTTTTTCTTTCTCGTTCATTTTATTTTCTTCTTTACCAGACCTCTCTGCCCTCAAGCTTTCTCTCTCACCATCTTTTCACCATTGGACCATAACTATTAAATTCCTACCCTTGTCATTCTCTCTTATCTCCCCATACCCTTAGCTTTCATTTATACCTTTTAATTCTCCCTACCCTTTAATCATTGCTCCTTTTGTCCTAGAATTCCCTAAACCCCCTCCCCTTTCTTTTTTAATTATTGGACCACACACCTGTGTCTCTAAATGCCTCCTTCAATTCTTTCCCCAAACCAAGCTTTTAACATTGGAACCCCTACCATGTCCCTTGTCTATTTCTCAATTCTTCTCCAGTCCCATTTCTTTTACAAGTTTTCTTTAATTTCAAATCCCTGTTTGCTATACCTAACCCCCCAAGACCAAATTCTTTAGAGTAGAGGTTCGAAACCTATTTCCTCTCTATATGTTGCAATCTTGCTCACTTCCACGCATTCTAAGTCACTCAGGTAAATATTATTAATTAGTTAGTTGAGTATATTATTTTATGAAATATAATTTTTTAAATTTTTGTATGTAGTAGGTTCTCATTCAACGTCAAAGCATGCCCATCTAGTGTTTTCATCTCGATTTATTTTCGCGAGCCATCTTGATTTCTTATCCGATATTGTGTATGTAGTGTAATATTTTTATTTTATTTTCCATTATTATTGTGAAAATAATTAAGTATTAGTATCCGATTTCTATTGATAAATTATTCAAATGCCATATTATATAGTATTAAATTACATAAAAGTTACTGTTAAATATTTTATTATATTTTGAAGTAATAGATATAGGTATATATGTTTAGGGCCAAATTTCTGTTATTCGTTATATTCAAAGTTGGGTCATTATTTTTTTTTTTTTTGCTAATTATAGAGTTATATTAATGCTCGTATTTTATACGTAAGTTTCGGGTGTCGATTTGGTTTATGAAGATGCTATCTTATTATAGTTATGTCTTGCTATTAATGTTGATAACATTATGATTTAAGTATTTTTATTACAATATTTATTATGATTATATAGTATATTATATTATTCATAAAGTATGTTTGTTTTAAATTCTGATGATTGATATGTCTTTCCTTATATACTTCTACGAATCATGATGTTATCCAATTAAGTACGTATTATCTTATTACTATATCGATTTGTTAAACTATATATTTTGATACTGATCATGTGTCCACTTTATATTTTCTTTTATATATATATTGTACCTTATGATTTAAAGTAAATAAATAATATTATATATAAATATGTCAACTTTTGGCTTTATTATGTTCTGTATTTATATTATCTCTAATTTCCATTCTTAATTTACGATTTGATTTGGTTATTTTCTTTCGGAACCTTTAAAGTAATAAGTTATGGTATTACCAAATATTAGATAAATAGGTTCACAAGTAAACTTAGGTAGAACTCAGTTATTGAATAATGAAGGTTAATGTGTATGCTTGTTTTTCATATAGATTTGTGCTGGTTATCGAGTTTGAGTTCGAGTTTTCCTTGAATCGGTGGTTAGAACTAAACAGTATGGGACTTAAAGTTGTAGATTTCAATTAACTATCAGGTTGTTAGATTTGATATCTATGGTTGGTTCAGACTTTGTTTTTTATTCAAATTCGGCTTTCCAGGTACATGGTGCTTATTTATATGGATGTACTTGATAAGACTTAGAATATAACTGGAATAATCAATATTCGACTTAATTGACCTTGACTGCTGGTTATAATTGACCTGTTCACTTTAAGGGCCCACAGTGGCAATTCCTTAGAGGAGCAATTGCTGATCACATGTGAGGATTTCTTAATGAACTCGTATATGAGATGATGCAGCTAGAATATTAGGTTTTTGGTCTCTAGACTTTGGGTGTAAAGGACTTTAAAGAAAACGTATATTTATATCCACTTATATTTGTGGATGAGGATTATAGTGTGGGGGGGTCATAAGAACCCCTGTGCTGTTTGCTAACCTAAGTTAAAGATAATTAAACTGTTGTTATTTATATTTGTTATAGTTGCATTATATGCATGTGTTCTGGGCTTGGCATTCGTGTATGATTGTGCATCCGTGCTGGGTTTCGGCTTGCTTTTCTATTTTTACAACTGTAGGTTGATTTGATAAGTTTACGACAAATACAAGATTTGCTATCATCAAGTTAGGAAAGAGAGGCGGTTAGCTCTGTATGGGGCCAAAGTGACTCGCCCGTAAATTACTCGAATTGTTGTATTTGGAGATTTGTTATTTTGTATTAGATAAGCGATTATTACAGGTGATTTTGGAGATTATAGTTGGTTTTAGAGCCTTAACGTATTTTTAATTGGTAAGGACATGTAGGGGCTTATGACGCCTCCGATTTTGGAGCATTACAAGCAAGTTATCTATCTTCTTAGATAATAGTCACTAAACTAGCTACCAAGTCGATAAGCTTATCTAAGCGGTCACTCACTAACTAAGGTGTGAAGCTTCCTTCTTGCCCTTGACCATGTCGAACACCACTTTCTTGGTTTCCTAAAGTTCCATAAACACTTGAATATGATATTGTTGGTTTAACTCACAAAATTGATGTTTAAAAATACCACTCAAAGTCCTTTTTGCGAACGACAATAGCAGAACAATAACTAATGCTCCTACAACTAGGTACAATGAACAAGCCAATAACCACTATGCTTTTGCACATAAAAAACAAAGGAAAATAGAGCACCAAATGTCTTCAACACTATCTACCTGCCAAACTGCTAGTATTAATAGAAACCTCAAATACACAAAACTAGTAGCAAATTACTCAAAGAAAAAGGTAGTAGAAGCTAGCCTTCAAACTTAAATTAGGCTCTGATACTAGGATGATACGGGTCCGTAAATGAATACACAAGCCTAATATTATGTGTAACCAAGGGGTAGGTTCGGACCGCGAGATGGTTGGAAGGATAAATGAAAGTTGAAGGTTAAATAGGGGTTCCTATGCACCAATAATAAATATGTTTCACCAATGCCTTACATGAGCTTAAGTTACACTTAATATAATGCACAAGTATGGCCGGAAATCATTTGCCACTAATTTATGCTCAATACGCTAAATAAGAGTAACTTAAGAGTAAGAAAAAAAAAACACTTAGCTCAAGACAGTATAAAAGTTCAATTTCTTCTTTGTATGTTGTCTTACTGTTATTACAATTTGTAAGTATTTATAGTACTCAATTGGGGTAAGTCCTAGGTTATAGGAAATTACAAAAAAGGATCACTACTTTAAAATTAAAAGATTTGGATTTAATAATTTTTTTCCCTTTTTGTAGAATTTTAGAATTAACCACTCTATGGATTGTCATAGGTTTTTATAGAATTTGTAAATCCTTAGCAACTTATCTGTATCCTCTCTCCTTCTCAAATTCATAAATCTAAAAAATTTTTCATCTATGTAAAGCCTTACAATTGTAAAATATTTGTCTCCTTAAGTTTTCATTATAGAATAGATTCCCTTATTAGCCTTATTCTTTCCACTAAGTTTTTGTTATTGCTCTTGTCATTAGTTCCCAGTACTTATCTTCTCTGGATTTTCCATTTAGAAATGATAGTTATTTGTAAATATTAAGTAAAATAATTATTCTTTAAGCATTGTAAGTAATTTTTTTTTTTAAATACCTACAAGTTATAAATATTTTTCTTTAGTCGACCATAAATTATTAAAATGTATTTTACTCTAAGTTTTTTAAGAGTTTGTCAATTAAGTCTATAGACCTAAGATTTTCTCATGTAAATATACCTTACTTGAGTATTTTCGATATAAGCCTTTCTCTCTTCCTTATCATCTCTTATAAAATAATTTGTAAAGTTTCTTTTAACTTCTCCATTCTTGTAAACTTCCTCTTATAATAAGTTAAGTCGGTCTTTTTTCTCTTGCAAAATAAGGGTTTTCAAAATTTATTAAAAAGAGAGAGATAGAGAGAAAGAAGAGAAGTGAAGGATTGCTAATGGATAAGGCTTCTTCCAATTAGATTCAAATATCAGATGATAAGATCACCTTCCTGGAAAAATGGTATGTCAAATGGTCAAACAGTTGTAGATCTTGTTTTTCATAATCATTAATCTCTAAGTACCTCAAAATTCAAGCCTGGAAAAGAAACTTGCAAATCTAAAAGTAAAAGTGGCAACATTGCAAAAGAGTATTGTAGACTTAGAAATAACAATGTGCCTTATACTTAAAAGATTCCAACACTTGACTTCTAATATTGATCAAATGTTAGTAAGCCCAAATAATAAGAGTAGCCAAAGAAGAAAAGAGCCAAAGGTGAGTGAGAAAAAAACAAGCTTAAGGGGCTCGGAGGAGACAATTCACTTGACTAAGGATCTCAATGACCCAACTCTTTCATCATTTAAAGGAGGCAAAAATCCTGGCTACGAAGCCCCTAATCCAAATTACAGACTATACGATTTTGACCCAGAAGCACAATGCAACTATCATATGAGTTAAAAGGGGCACTCTACTAAAAAATGCTAAAGGTTGAGGGACAAGATTCAAGACCTAATTGATGTTAAAGTTATTTAACCAGAGCTTCAAGAAGTTAGTCCTTCTTCAAGTAATGAGAGGACTTCAAATGAACCACCTATAGCTCTAAATCTTTTGAGTCTACCAATTCTTTCTAATAAGCTCATGTGTGATCTTAAATGGCTAGGGGCAAGGAAGAACAATTTTTTTTTTCGATGAAGGCTATAATAAATTCATAAGGGAATGTTTTTGCATGACCTTGTAACAACTATCATCTAAAATAAAATTATCTTCTTGGCTGCCTTGTACTATTAGAGGTATTCTTTTAAATTAAGTGATTATAGTTTGATTAATATTGGGGCAAATGAACACACATTTTTTGTGGCTCATTTTGGAAAGTTGAGAATAAAAGGAGGCAAACTAAATTCCAAACACTAACCCTAAAACACACATGAGAGTTGAGTGTCATTATAGTGAGGATATTGGACTCATTTCTTAAAAAAGGTTTATCTTAAACTTAATACATGAATCAAAATAACGTTAGGTATTCATTTTTCAATAACCTAAACACAAGATCTCTTGTTAACCCTATTGAGCCTTTAAATGGAGTATTTTCAAAATTAAACTATATCAAGAACCATCCTATAATAGGGTAATTTGGAGGTTAAGGTCATTAAAAAGGAGAAAAAAAGCCAAAATTAATTTATGTTTGCTCCAATAGCCTCAATTCAACTGCAATTATTAATTCTGGATACTTATTCCCTTTAATATGAAGAAGAGCTTCCATTCTACACCTTAAGTCATATAAAGAAGGGAGGATTACCTTTGTTTTAGGGCAATTTAAAAAAAAAAAAAAGGAAAGAAGAAACAAAGAAAGAGAGGGCAAAAGTAAAAATGAGAAAATTTGAAAGAGAAAAAAAAAATGAAAAGTCCACCTAAAAAGAAATCCACAAAAATAAAGTAATTAAGTTGAAAGCCTTAAAGCTTGAAATAATTAGAGATATGTACTTCAAAAGGTCTATTCTTGAAGTAAGGCATATCCCTCGAAATGAGAACCCCTAAAATTTGAAATAACAAGGGTAAAAATCAAGATTTTCAAAATCTACGTCTCTTACAGACTAAGACCCACCCATACTTCCCCCCCACCCACCTTCCTTAAAAGCCCTTCTAATTGAAGAAAATAATTTATCTTTAGTAAAAGTTATTTTTAAAACTAGAGCAAGCACAATTTTAGTTTCACCTATAAAGTTCTTAACTTGTAAACCTACGTTAAAGAGCAATTATTTAATAAAAAACCATTTCATGAATATTTGTTTTTGAAACTAATAACCAAAAGCCTATATTATATTACAACCCAAAAAAAAAAAAAAAAAAACTTAATAGATTAACATAAGTGCATCATTTGTAAGATAAATCATAATTTCTGGAATTATAGTGAAGAGTGAGAATTTAAACTAAGAGAAGGTAAGAACGCTATCTTAGACTAAATTAATCAATTGTGAGATATCATTCCTATGATTAAAAGACATTTGAAAGGTCTTCAATAAGAGTTACTATCCTTGTGATGAATCTAGGTGACACCGAAAGATCACTTGCATTGAGATTGAAAGTTAGTGCATTGAAGAGGAAAGTAGAGTAGCTAGAGGAAATAGGACCTCCTTTAAGACAAGAAAAAAGTGAATTTCTGATGGCCCATGTATATGAAGAACCTAAACTTGTTAATAATTTTCAAAAAAAAAAAAAAGAAGAAATAAAAGAAGAGAAAAGGGATAAGTTTTCTTTAAGTCGATTCTAAACTAGTTTTTTTATTAAGCTTTAGCTTTGTTTAGCCTTAGTGTAGAGTTTTGTTGCTTCCAAGCATTTTTTCCAAGATCTTTTCTTAACATGAGTCTTACCTTTGTTTGTAAATTTTCTTCTTCTCACTCGATTATAGTGACCATTTTCATCAGTTTTAGGAGTTTTACCTTAGATTCAAATAAAGAGACTAGTTCCTAATATTTAATCCAAAATCTCTTTTTTACTTATTTAAGAGGGCGTAGCCCTTAGCAATCAGATCAAGTAACCATGGTGACGCGGTGTCTCTCTTAAATCAATCATCGAGGTCAATTTTGATAAATTTCAAGAAATTGCATAGTTGAGAAAATTTTTTTTTAAAAAAAACCTAATTGAATTAAAAACCCATCAATCTAAGATGGCGATGGAATTTAAAAGTTCATTAATCTAAGATGGTGATAATTTTTCTTAAGCCCATTAATCTAAGATGGTATTAAACCTTAAGGTCCATCAATCCGAGTTGATGTTATGTCCATCAATCCAAAAAGGTGCTATACTCATCAATCTAAGATGGTGTTCAAGATTTTACTAAAGCCTTCAAGATGGTATTATGCCCATCAATTCAAGATGCAATTCAAGATAAAACCCATCAATTTAAGATAATGTTATACCTATTAATCTTAGATAATATTAACTTTTTATCTGTCAATTCAAAATGAAGATAAAATTTTTGTGATCCATCAATCCAACATGGTATTATCTTTTTCAATACCCATTAATCTAAGATAATACTTGCATTGTTGCTAAATTTGAAAAGACCATATATCTAAGATGGTCATTTTAGATTTACTTTGTTTTCCATCCACTCTAAAGTAGCTATTTTTATCATCCATCCAACACAGTATCTTTAGGGTTCAGTGTATTTTCGAGAGCATACCATTTTTCTCTCATTTGATTCTCTTCCCTGTAAACAATGTCCTTCTCTCATCACATAAATTCCTGCTAGATCAAGTTTAATATCCCTAAAAAATATATTTTTCTTTCGGTTAAAATATTATTGATATGTATACTTGATTAAATCCTAATAAGACACATAAGCTAGTTGTACCTGATAATATTAAGCTCCAACTTAACTTAATAAACAATTCATACAACTCAACCTCAATTTTGTTATTACCAATCAGAGCAAATGTAGAGCTGCCTCAGCAGCTCACGAGCTATCTCATTTATATCCCTACACGTAACAATTAAATAAACCATGTGAAAAGTCAAAGTGTAAACTTTTTAATTAAAAAAGTATAATTACTAACCCACCATTGATTAAAAAAGGACATAGTATTGCTTCACCCTGAAGCATCGTCTACATTTCCACTATTAAGTTTACTTCCACTTTCAACCGTTAACCCTCTTTGTTTTCTCTCCTCTTTCTTGCACGCCCCTATATTTCCGCTAGAGAGAGAAATTGTAGGGAAGAAAGATCTATAAACCCCACAAGAATGGCTTCCTTCGACTCCTTTGAAGAAATTAACAACACCAACACTTCACCAAACCCTAACTTCTCCTCCTCCGACTATGACACCTTCTCCACCAGTTACGGCGACTACTCCTCCGCCACCTTCCCTCCCTCCTCCGATGACCACAACATCTCTGTCGACCATGTCCCTTCCTCTTCTCCGGACACTTTCGGTTTCGATGCTCCAAACTCTAACTACTCCTCCTCCCAGCAGTCTCCCTTCGATCCCGTTCACGGTAACGGTAACGGTAACGGTAATGGCTCCGTTTTCGTGGAGAATGATGGTGATGGAGGTCCTTTCATGGGTGACGGTCCGGTTCTTCCTCCTCCGATGGAGATGGAGCCGGAGGAAGGTTTTGCTCTTCGAGAGTGGCGACGGTTAGGGTTTCTTGATCTGATCTATTTCGGATTCCTTTTTGTTTTGATTAGATCTGTGTTGTTTTGGTGTTTGATCAGCTTTGCTTTGGTTGAAGTTTGGTGCTTTATGTTATGATGATCTGCTATTTGTTGGTATTGCTGTATAAAGGTGTGATCGTACAAGCTTTAGCAGTGAAATAGGTGTTTGTCAACTTAGGTGTTAGTAAGATGGTGTGTGAGAGTGAAATGGGTTTTGTATTATTATGATCTAGATCTAGTTAGATTGAGTTTGATTTGGAGTTTAGTTTGTTTGGATACTTAAGATCTAGTTCGAGGGCTTGGTTTCGAGGTGGGCTTTTTAAGTGGTAAAAAATTCTGACAGTGTGTGTTAGAAGGGAGGTTAAGGTTGTATGGCCAGCAGGGAAAGCTTATGGACTAATCTGTAGAACCCGGGAGAGTCAGATTCAGTTATTTATTCCTATTCTTAATAAGCCCCTCACATATAAAATTTGGTATATTGATTTCAGTCAGATTCAAGATCCCATGGTAAATGCTGGATAGCCATGTGTAAAACCTATTTAGGTTCATAATGAAACTATTGTCTTGTATAAACTGTCTATTTTGAAGTATTTGGAAGCACACTTAGTGATGGATGGCCATGAATCAAGCACTTTTTATTTTTTCTTCTTACATCAACTGGGGCTTGAAAGTTTCCTAGTTTAGGTAAGGTCAGTGCTCTATTCCTGGGTGGATTGTTCTGAATATTGTTGGGATTATTGAGTTACCTTGATTTATTGGAGGAATAATATGTGGATCTTTTTAAACATGGATTATGATTTGATTGATTATATGTGAGATGTTATGTTCTTTCTTAACATTGCTGTGTGAAGCTGTAGTTTCTGCATGTTTGTTGACCAGTAACTAAATCTTGTACTATTATCAGGTTAGCTTTATGACTGGAGGTTGTTTTAAATTATAACGTGAGACCATGCACACGATAATATGTTTGATCAGCTAAATTAGATGTTGATGCCAAATCTATAAATCTACGTTAGATATTCATTCTTAAAAGGAAAAAATCTAGGTTTAAGTTACGATTTTCATGCCAAATAGTTACTTACCTTCTTGGCTTTATGACTAGAGGTTGTTTTAAGTTGTTATGTGAGACCATGCCGACAATAAAATGTTTGATTGGCTAAATTAGACTTTGATGTGAAATCTACAGATCTATGCAAAATACTCATTCCTAAAAGTGAAAAATCTAGGTTTAAGTTGATGTTTTCATGCCTGTCTTTTTACGCTGACATCAGTTAGAAATGTTGGCAGTGTGTTCTAGATGGTTTGATATATGCCTAGAGGGACTGATGCATTGCCTTGTAGATTAAACTGCATTGGTTCTGAGTTTTAGAATACTCTTCTGTATAGTTTATACGTATTATCTGAAGAGGATGGTTGATGAGTTTCTCTTGGAGTATATGCATTGGGTTTGTTATAGATTGTTCACATACCAATATGTTTAAAGTTTGGGAAATAGTATGAGGATAAAGGACCGTATCTAATAGTGCTCTACATGCAAGCAGTTTTTACTTTTTCCTTCACATACCAATATCCTTCTTCATATGGTTGGATTCACAAGTTATTTCAAATGAATGGAGGAGTAATCATGGATCTTTATGATGCTTTGGACCCTCATAGCCGGTCTTTGGGTTTTTGACTTGAAACTTTTCTTAGAATTGGATTACTGGTCATGATGGCCTTCTGCAAATTCTTTGCTCATGCAAGCAGAAAGTTCCTATTTCATAAGTTTTAAATTTATGTGGTTAATGCAATGTATGTTTGTCTGTCATGTTGAACGAGTAAATTAAGTTGCTAATCCTGAAGTGTCCTTTTTACCTAATAATGATGAGATTAACATGGAAATACCTTAAATGCTTTTAGTATTTGTTGTGTAATGTAAATAGTAAAGAAATTATTAGTAGTAAGGTTCCATTTAGGAAAGATCAAGTGAGGTGGAGATCTGTTGTTGTATATGGTTGGTCCAAAGGGAATTAATGAAATCAAAGTTATATGCAGAGAGGAAATTAAAGAAACTGAATTTATATGTATAGAACTTGTATGTACAGATCCATAACGACTATTGTTACCAATAAAGTGCAGTTTACCAATTATGTTATGGATAATGCCTACTATTACATTGTAGGCCTTATCACATGTCATTCTTGCCAAACATATGGTGGACATACCATGAGGTGTTTTTTGCTTTACTGTTGTGTAATAATATCATTTAAAATAAATAAATAAAATAAAGAAGAAATTATGAGGTGGGATTTTTGAAGAGCTAGAGCATCGAGCAATTTTGCTATATGGTTATTGGAATTGTGCAGGACTAAAGTCTATGTTTTACATATGACTGAAAGTGCACTTAAGCCTTTGAAACTTTGACCATTTATGTGATGAAAAATTGAGCCCTTGAATTTAATTTTTTTCGATTAAATCTTTGAACTTTTCCAATCCGATTAATGATATGAATTTGTCTGGTATATAATAATCTCAATGTCTTTGTTCTTTTATAATATGATAGGGCATTTTATTGAGAATTCCCTGAGAAATGATCATATGTGCAATATTTCTCCCCGCAAATTCATTTATGCCAATATTCATGCAGATTTCTCCAAAACATTACACAGATTTTGGTTCAAATGGCAGTTCCTCGAAGGATTCTTATTAAATGCCAGGCTTAGTCTATATGTTATGCAGTTAGACTAGGTTATTAAATGGATTGACACTTGCCCATTTTGTTGATTATAAATGGCATGATGTTATAAGCTGTCCCTGAGATTGTTCCTCTTAGGTAGAAAATTTGGAAATTTGTGATGGGGAACAGGCAGACAGCTGTAGTTACATCATGTTATATTTTTATTTTTTATTTTTATTTCATTTTGTATTATTTTTCAAGTAAGCTGGGGTGGGGAGAACTTGTTTATACAAGTGCAGACATTTTGATCCTGTGGTATTTGTCGTCCCATGTTGCTATAAAAAATCTCAAGGAAAAAAAATGAAAAAGAGATTTTGTTTAGCTAATTTATTGGTTCTTCCTTTTCACCATGCACATCCTGACCCCTTTTCAACCAAAAGAAAGGGCCAAAGGCATAAGACCATTTTTTTTATGCTGGCTGGATCTCTAGTTGGTGTTTCGTATGATGCTTCAATGGGTTTCCCGTTATATGCATTGTAAACTGCTGGTAGAAATAATACATTGAAAGAAAACTGCTGATGGGAATATATTTGTTTATGCAGTCAGAATGCCATTCTTCTGGAGGAGAAGGAGAAGAGGGAGAAGGAAATGAGAATCCAGATCATTGAAGAAGCTGAAGCCTATGTCGGAGAATTTTATGAGAAAAGGAAGTTGAATGTTGAAACTAACAAAACACAGAACCGGGAAAGGGAGAAGGTATGCGTTTTGAGCAGACTTGATTTGCAGCTATCTTGCTCCCTCTTATTTTCTTTGGCCCTACTGCGTTCTATTCTACTTTGTTTTAGAATGTGCTCTTGTTTCTAATGACTGTTGATTCCGTATGGCATGCAGTTATTCCTAGCTAATCAAGAGAAGTTCCATAAAGAGGCAGACAAACAATACTGGAAGGCGATAGCAGAACTCATTCCTAATGAGGTTCCAAACATCGAGAAGAAGAGAGGCAAGAAGGATCAGGACAAGAAACCATCAATCACTGTAGTCCAGGGCCCTAAGCCTGGGAAGCCTACTGATCTTTCTAGGATGCGGCAAATACTGATAAAAGTGAAGCACACGCCTCCACCTCACATGATCCCTCCCAAACCAGAACCTGCCAAGGATGCCCAAAAAGATGGGAAGGACGCTAAACCAGATGAAGCTGCAAAGGAAGGAGCTGTTCCTGCTCCTGAAAAGGACGCTCCTGCAAGTGCAGATAAACCCGCTGTAGTAGTTGAACCAGCAGCTGCCTAATTGCACTCTGTAAACTCTTATCACCATTCTCCATATTCTTTCTCCGTTGAACAGATGCTTTGCTTGGTTGCTGATATAGATCATTTCATCTTTTTTCTGTTGTGGCCATTGAATTTTTGAACTATCATTTTCTTTTCTTCACCAGCATATGGTTTCTTATTGCATGTCAGATTCATCCAGACATTTTGTAATGAAACATGAAGTTTATAAATGCCACCTGTTTACTTGTTTTGGCCGGGGATGTTGTCTTAACGATGCTGTTATAGTTGTCATTAGGTCATGGATAGGATATATAATACAATCTGGCTTGCCTTTCTAATAGGGGTGAGCATAGTTCAGTTTGGTAAGGTTTACTTCTCTTATCAAACCAAACCTATTGATTTCTATTAGTTTATCTGTCTGCCAAGAATCCGTCCATGGACTCTGGAAAACAAGTTTCCATATCTTAAACAACATGAACGTTATGCTTAATCTATGTTATATAATTGATACATGTTATATAATTAATGAAAATCCCCATCAAATATTCAGTGTCTCCCTTGTTCCCACGAAGCTGTCGAACGACTTGTGCTTGGATATTGTCGATAGATTCTCGTCCCTGCTTCCTAATTGCCCAGAAGAAGATGAAGCCCTTCTGTTAGAAAGGAGATGCTGAGTAAGAGCTAGATTGTGTAAGCCTAAGTTGGGTTGGGGCATTAGGAATTCTTGATCTTGTCTTTTGGAATAAAGTAGGGTTATAAATGAGTTGGATTGAGACGATGTAATACTAAACTCGAGCTCGAATATGCTTCACTCGTAGTAGTAGTAGTAGTAAATAAGATTGAGCTTGTTTTGATAAACTACTTTAGTAATTTGAGTTTGAGTTTAATCAAATTGTTCTTAAGTTGAATTCAAGCAAATATAGAGCCAAACTCGAGTATTTCGTGAATAGTTTGGCTTATTAATAACCTTAGAATAAAGTATTTTAAAATATCTTTCTTCAATTCATAATATATGTATATATATATATATATAATTTTCTTTTAGAAGTATGAATTTTTATTTTCTAATTTCTATATTTCAGTCATTGGGTCTATTATATTTATAAAGCATAAATAGATAAGGTATAAATAAGATAATATTCTAAGTGTTAGATTTCAAATAGAATCAGATTAAATACAGAAAAAAAAAAAAGAAAAAGAAGAAGAAGAAGAAAAAGACAATACAAACAGGATTAACGACGTTATGATATGGAAACATGGAGAAACTTAAAAGTGGGAGTCAGGCGGCAATTTCGCTCCCTATAGCCAGCCAAATCGATCGACTTGTTTGGAAAACAAAACCAAGGAGCTTACTATCGTGGAAGCGCATACAGCTGTGCATGATGTTCCTTGGCAAGGCCTAAGGTGGTACAGTACAAGGTACTTCAAAACATGTTTCACTCTGGTTTAAGAAAAGCTCTAAACGATGGACAAACTAATATATTCGGGGGAGTAATCAGCCACAAGCTTTGCTGCATTGTGTAAAAAAGAAGAAGAAACTCGTGCAACACCTTCTTCAAATGTGACTTTGCCGAGGAGCTTTGGACAAAACTTGAAGCACAACTCCAACGGTCAACTAGCACCCACCCATCGCCTACAACACCATCCAATTTTCCAGTGCAATCGAAATCTGTTCCGATTTCTTTCCCTTCATACATAGTACATTATTACGTCTGAGGGCAAGAAATGATAGGAGAACCAAAAGTTCGGGTCAAAATATAGGTTCATTTGTTTATTTGGGGCATTGGTCAATATTTTGGTTTTTGTATAGTATACTCCCCTTTTACAGGCATCTTTTATTATGTAATGAAAAAGCCAACTTCACAAAACATAATATCTATAATTAATATATAATATTATTCTACCTTAATAATATATGTAATATGCTCATATAAGTCATTAATATATTATTCTACATAATTAATATATTATATATGGTAAGTTTTTATGTTATAAAATTTAATTGTTGCGCTCAATAATTTATATTCTTCCATTCCAAACTAAAGGAGTAGCCAATCAAATGATCGATAGGGTCGGTTTGGTATTTATTTATTATATTATAATATTATGGTTAGTATGGTAGTAAGCGATTATAAATTACTATTATATGATATTATGATAAAATATACAACTAATATTTTACGAATATCATGTCAAGTAATTAACAATATGAAAAATTATGTATGCTTGATAATGCATAATTGTATATATATAATTTCATAATATAATATTACAATATAACATAATTATAATCATATATGATATTATAGAATATACATTACATGATATATCGCTGCCATGGTTTCAATACAATTTTCCATTATATACATGAATATTTGTATATATAATTATTAATTATAATGCATTGTATATTATTATATTAATATATTTGAGGAACACGTAAAATTGCAGACGCAAAATTTTCCATAGAAGGAACAAAGCGTTGTACTGTATGGTATTACTTATTAGAGAATCTTTCTCTCCCACAGGAGTTTTGTCTATGGCCCATAAAAACTTACACATCTGCTGTCATCACAAAATCACAAACTGAAACATCCCTGGAAAACCTCGTCATCATTAACGCAGGAAAGTAACTTTTGGTCTCACTTCTATTTTATTAACTCAACGGAAATTTCATAATGTAGCAAGTCCCTTAAAAGTATCATAAGACAATTCAATTGTACATTACATGACACAACTCTAAATAAGCTTTGCTTTTCGATCTTCATAACATAACATAACACGATAATCTTTTCAATAGTCGCTTTAGCACTTCTAATACGGAATCCTGTCACCGATCGTATTCTTTTATCACGCCTCAATTCTGGATCCTATTTTACTATCTTCGGTGCCTAATGTTAGATAAGTTAATCCTTCAGCTTATTGGTTTAAGCTAAGTGAGTATAATATATAAAAAGAGAGACACAATACATAACAACTAAGTATACACAATATTTAATCAATAAGTCAAGTTATATTTAAACCATTCGGTAAACCTATACACATGCAAGTCTTATGTGATGCAAATGTTATGCTAATACATATGACATATACCGATATAGGTATCCTAACCTTACCTAATTCAATCATTCAACTAGTGTATGTCCTAAGCATCCAGATAACATCTGAGAATTTAGGACTACTAAAAGTAACCCAATAATAGGAATCTTAAAAAAACCCAACAATAGCTAGCTTGAAAGTTAACCCGATCGATCTTGGCATCCTACAAAACTGGTTAGTTAAAGCCTGCTCAATTATACTCAGCAAAGGAATGCAATTATATATGCTCCATAAACCTAACTTTGTAACTTAAGAGCTATTGGTCAATAAGAATCTCATCTTTGAATAAAATGTGACTTATAGATCCTTCTCTTGCAATACTATATATACAATCAAACGGCATAACCAGTAAGAAAAAGTACAAATTCTAAGTTAACCTAATCAAGTAAAGATTTTGAGTTATGTAGCATAAGCAATACCGATCCAGTTTAACATTCAGCCTAGTTTTCATTTCTATAATAAAGTATTGCAGTTATAAGTATTGCACAATATAGATATTACAACTTGAACACAATCTTGCAACATTTTAAGAATTCTAACTTGTAAGGAATTTATCTCTAAAACTCTTATAAACAATTTCTTAAGATATTTTTATATTATTTTCGAACCTGTATTAATAAATTTTTTTAAAGAGTTAAAAGAATTATCCTTTGAATTGCATATATCAATGGCTTGAATTCTCTAAATTTTGTCCAAGTTCAAAAAGAAAAAAGAAAACAAGGGAATAAGGGCTGGGTGGTCTAACAAGCATCGAAAGAATTTTAAGGAACTTTTACCAATGCTTAAGAACCCGAGAATGGACTCCTTGTGTCTAAAAAGTCGCGCAAAGTACTTGTGTTGTTGATGATCTCATAGGCCACCTATATCAAACTCCCTATTGGCCAATTTAATTGACATCCTTACTCATTTTATAAGCAAAATGACACAAAATCATGCAACGAGTGGTTTGACTTACCTTATTTAAATCAAAATTAGAATTGCTCATCAATATATGTACATTTTTTATTAGTAAAATTTAATTTTATTGGTTTTTATTATGAAAAAAAAATAAAAAGTAAATCAAAACATATATGAGGAAAACAACAATAAATATAACTTAAGAAAATAATAATTTTATGATAGATATATTATATATAAGTATATGTTTTGGTGACAGATATGGTTTGCCTTTTAACAAACAAACATAAAATCTATTTTATCCTTTTTCTAATAATTAATTTTTCCAAACTTCAAAAGGCCAACGCCCCTTCTGACCTTAATTTGGATCCATTGTAATCTTTTAGGATATGATGACACTTCTCCACACTCTCCAAAATCTTGATTTATACTGTAAGGATTTGGATTCTTTAAGTGTAGGTTTAAGGGTTTAAATTTGTAAATATTTTGACGTGAACAGTACAACATGCACTTACTTATGCTTGTGCTATCACACAAGTTCTTTTCCCCTGTGTAAATTAAAGTCCACTCTTTAACTTGCTTCTCTTGCCTTATTATTTATTTTAATTCATTCTCTAACCTAAGAAAACCTTAGCCTACACCATGATTCAACCTAAAGCAACACCCTCTAAAACCTAAATCCTCAAAGAAAACATAACCAAGTAGATCCTAAAATGCTAAAATTGCAAGATGAAACCTTAACCATACTTTTGAAATTGTGATCCTCTACAATCATCCACTACTTTTATGGTTTAACCTAAATCTCTAAAAGATCAATAGTTTTCTTGAAATAGTATACCTATTTCGCTCCTCAACGTTATCAATCATCTTTTTTATGGATAGATTCTAAAATTTAAAATAATAAGGGAATTCACAATGCATGTCTTTTATCATTTTATTTATTGGTAGTAAATTGTGTTTTTATTGTAGCACAAGCAATGTTGATTCTAGCTTAAGGTTAAACAACCAAATTACTCCTTATCCTTTAATAGATGAAATATTTCCATCCAACACGTAGATCTTCATATCCTTATCACAAAGCCTATATATTTTAGATTAATTGAGACTAAGAGAGTTCATCAAGTGGTCTAATGTACATAGATCAGTTATCCACCCATATGAAAGATGAAGTCATATTACCCAACAGTAATGCTATAGAGTTATTTCACTCTAATTTTGACCACCTTTGGGTTGGCTCAACAGTTTTTTAAAGTGTTCAATTTGATTAGGATCAAATCCAACTACGCCTGCCTTCTAAAGCCAACTTCAGCCAATTAAGCAACTTTCCCTACTTCCTTTGACTTCTTGGATTTCCAATTAGTAGGTATAAGCCCCACAACCAGTCACTCAAGATTTCGATCGGCTGAAAAATCCGATCAAACCTAAATTATAAAGTAAAGCTAAAAGTATTAGTAAAAATAATCCCATAAGTTTGAATTTAAGAAAATAAGCGATAAAATAAAAGATTATAAAAATTTTAAATTTTAAATATATAACTCATTATTTATCGAAAATGCGTAAAATGCATTCTGATAATTAACGAATCGCTAGAAATAAATTATATGTATACTAAAAATAATAGAATGACCTAAATAATATTTAGGAATATTTATTTGTACTATATATGAATTTACATGTAGGTATAAATACACGTATTTACTTAAAATACGTGAAATGTGCTAAAATAATACAAAATACTTAAAGAAAGTTCATAATTAATTAAGGAAAACTCAGAAAAAATCAGGAATGATCCAGAATTAGGTCGTAGCAGCTGGGAAAAATAAGAAAAAATTCGGCCAATTAAATTAAGACAACACAAAAGCCAAAAATTAAGGGATAAGGCAATTGTCTTGTCCAATTTAATGCACAATAATTACACTAAAGCTCTATAAATAGCAAGAAAAATTCAGAAGCTCATTTGGACAGTTAGAAATCAAAGAAAATTAGGGAGAGGCGAAAATTTAGAGAAAAATTCAAGTTAGAAAAAAATTAGGAAAAACTGTGTAATTAGGGCCATCAAAAGGAACCCCCACCAGACGAGCAACTGGAAGTGGACGACCACCATCACCACACGGTGGTGGTAGCGCCCAGGCCAGCCGACAATGCCACGACGGCCGGCGGTGGCCAGAGCCACCCAGATCGGTGAGTCCGATTTCCAGCCCGATTCTTGTGTAATTTTGTAAAAATAGTAAATATTATTATAAAATTATGAATTTTGTTATTCTGAAATATTTTTGTATGTAGTTTATAGGAAAAATATTATTTTGATGAAAATATATCTCGTGATATAGGGTCCTTAAGAAATCATGTAAAACCGAGCATGTTTCGGTTTAGAAATAAATGACCTTAGGAGTGTAGTTTCGAGTCCAAAATTTTTTTGTAGATTACTTAGATGATATAGAATAGTGCTATGAAGCCCGTTTTCAAAAATTAATTTTTGAAATTTTTAGATAATTTTTAGGCCCTAAAATGAGGCATAAAATGGGTAATTTAAGGTTAATTAAGTAATTAAATGGTTAATTACTGATTTAGTGAATAAGTATATGTTTTAGGATGTGGAAATCTGATGGAGTATGATACTTGTAGCATTTAGGGTGTTAGATGTAATTATTAGGTTAATTATGTAGTAAATGAGTAATAGGGAAAAATAGTTAATTTTGTAAATTAGGAAAATTTGGAGTAAAATCTGATTTAGGATGAATTTAGACATTTTGAAATGATAATTGATGTTTAGAGATGATAATTAGAGTGATAGAAATATTAGAAGTGTATTATATACATAATAGATAATAATACATAATATGTAATTATTGGAAATATAATAAATAGAAAATATTATAATAAAAATTGATATTTTGATAATAATAAAAATGTACAATAAATCTGATAAGAAACTTGAATTTATGTAATTATATAAAAAATGTAAAAATTTCTCACATAAGGAGTGAATTCGATACACTAATACGGATTTAAGTGTACTGGATAAAATAAATACTAACTAGGAGTAATGATGGTATTTAGGAGATCAGGAAGTAATGTGATTAATTTCACATTATGGGTTGAAACGAATTTCTAGGGTTGGAATATAAAACACTACTTAAAAATCGAACTAGAACTTAATTTAGAAATCGATGCGGAAACCGAACCCAAACCTAACCCCAAACCTAGAATAATTGTAAAAGACTTAAGACCTAGATAATTAGGCATATTAAACCCTAAACAAAACATAACAATAAGCGTTATAGAGTAAAATGAACCTATAATAATTATATGAAAAACCGAAACCACATTTGTGTTATAGGGATGATCGGCGATGGCCTGAGCAAGTCGAACCTTGAGTGAGTGAGCGAGGAGTCGAGGTAAGTTGGGATTAATATGATGCCGTATTTTGGAGGCTTAAGATTGTGCTTGTTTGTGCTTGCTAGATAGTTGAATATGTGCATGTGTTTGATTATGTGATGCTATGATTATGTTTGTTGTGCTGACATGTATTATATGATTTGTATGAAATGATTGATCATCCTAAACTGGACTTAATCAAATATACGACCAGTAATCATAATCGGACATGCATGGCAACCCGTTAGGGGAACTTAGGACTCTCCGGCCAAATACCGACCCCTTCGAAAGGGATAGCACAGGATTGCAAAATGGTCCCTTCTTCATCCTCAGTCTAACTAAGTGACAGGAGAGGAGGTCGCGGCGAGGGTGAAGTCAGTGGTTCGAAGGTAGTCGCGGGAGGAGCAAGGTCTCTATTATACAAACCTGGGTTTGGTCGCGAGTTGTTGCATTAACGGCAACTCCTCAACCCGGATTAGAGCGGGCGTAATTTCTCTAATCTCACAACGGACCGGACAACATCGTGCGATGGCATTTGCTTGAACATGCATTGCACTTAATAAGTTGATTGAAAACCTTGTTGTGTTTATGGTATAGTTTTAAGTCCTCCATCTTAACTTACTGAGCTGTGGTTGCTCACATCCCTATAGAAGTCGTGCAAGTGCTGGCTAAAAAGCGACAAACAACTACTCTGAAGCTAGCAACTGCTGGATCCTAGGGAGTGAGGAAAAATATTTGAAGAACAAACATATATTCTTAAGGTCTAAGTTTTTATTTTAGAATTATTTTTCATTTTTGAATGATGTAATAACTGAATTATAGTATATATATATAAATTTTTTCACTTTCTTAGATAATGCTTTATCTAAATTACAAACCGTTTACTTCAAAGCGGGTTAGTCGTGGACGCCTTGTGTAGATCAGGTCTAAGATAGTGGTTGTAAGGCCAACTTTTATCTTAGGATGGTTTACACGGCGGGGCTGTTACGACTCTGCCGCTTCATGACGTGACAGTAGGCTTCTTATATGAACTCCCAACATGTTTCTCTTGTGTGGTTGGGTTTGTGACAATGGTTAGACCATGATTTGTCCGTAGATTACACATCTTTATGTTGATGATGCTAAACCACCAATGAGAAGGACTTAATAAATGAAGCTTACTAATACACCACCTCTTTTCGACTATCTTCTCACCCTAGCAAATGCCTCACTTAGTGTTGGAAAGGGTTTTTCCCTTAGTAATCTACCTCTCATTTCTTCTAATTCTGCATTCAACCATTGTAAGAAGTTAAACCCTTTATATTTCTCCATCATTTTTGCATGCTCGGCACCATCTTTGGCTTATTTATGGCCTATGTCATTAAAGTGATGTGCAGTGTTTATGTGGCTTAAGATACAAGATGCAAAGAGCTTGAACAATGAAAAACTACAAGAGAAGGTTCTATGGTTGTCCTTTATACTGTGCGAGTAACAACTGTAGCTTCTTTAGGTGGGTTAACGCAGCAAATGGCCAAGTCACACCAACAAGGAGGGAAGTGAATGTTGGAGTAGTGGACATTAGAGAGATGGATTATCTATAGATACAATGGAAATTGGATACTCTCTATGAAGAGATAGCCATGTTAAGGTAAGACATGATTGCACATGCAAGTTTTAGAAACAAAAGTGGGATGTGGAAATTTTTAAAATGGGTATTGTAAAATTGTGTTCTGTTATGTTTATGAGTTCTAATAACCTCATGTATTAAGAAAGTGTGTTAGTGGGTTTTGTACTATGTTAATGGGTCGGTAGGGAAGCATGTAGTAGGATTTTGACGTAGAGTTGTAAGACATGTTTTTAGTGGCATGGCTAATGTATTGAAACTGTCATTATCAATTCAATTTCCAGTTTAATTTATCTTCTATCATGTAATTTATCTCATGTTTGAGTATCCTTTATTAGTTTAATTTATGCCATGTTAATGGGGTTTGTAATATGTTTATGGTGTAAACCTACATGATAAGAATGAAGTTCAAATGCTATTATGATTATTCTTCATCTTTTTATCTCCATGAGATGACCGATACTTTATTTATTCTACTGCCACAATTCCTAGAAAAGAGAATCCATATGTTATGGCAATGTCACGATTAGTTTGATGGGTTATTTGTACAATACCATCTTGCATAATGTTGGAAGTCATTTGGGGCAAGAAAGCAAAGGCCAGTGGTAGATGATAACTCATTTGCTTTAAAAATCTATATACAAGTATATTATATAATAAAATTTTCTATTAGCTAAAGACTGAGATAAGATTTAGAAAGAATAAAGAAAAAAGCTCTAAAGCCCCCACTAGATTGAGCTATTTCTTGCCATAGGTAGTTAATTGCCAGTATCATAATCTACTCCAAGCATACTCAGATGAAGTTCAACACCTAGTCTACATTACTTAGTTCCTTCTACATAATTGCCAACTATTACAAGTGTGATCGAGAGGTAAACAAAGACTACTGCCAAGCAATCACAAGTGTGATCGGGGTGTGGACGAGGATTGCCTTCTAAGCAATTATAGGCATGATCAGGGAGTAGATGAGGACAAGCAAGGACTATCACAGCCGTGACTGGGATTGTTCAAGCATTGATCGTATGTGCAATGGCATACTACTAGTTGCTATTCATTGTGTGGTGTGAGTGAGTGGTCATGAGTGAACTGCATTAGCTGGGTGTTGGACATGGTAGTGTTAGACATGTCGTGGATTTATATGTGACGTTGTTATGTTGCTGTGTTGTAGATTGCCATGGGGGGGTGGGGTTGCGTGATGTAAGTACTCATGCTTGGCTAAGTCTATTGGAAGGTATGTATAGGATTGGGGAATCGTGGAGCGTCGTCGATATTGATAACTAATCTTAGGCGCTAGCTAGAGTTGCTATCGGGGGCTTTAGAAGAGGATAGATGGTGTACTGTTGCCATCAAGAAAAGATAGGATGTTATAAAATGGAACAGTAGATGGCTCTATGTTGTAAATACATGGTGACAAGACTAACCAACTTTTTTATTGCTAGAAGACATCACTCCAAAAGTAAAACATGGATATAATGTGTCATTCTAATTATCCATGCTTGCTAATATGAACCAAGACTTGTTGTAATTTTTTGCTCCATTTGGCAAATGATCCTAATTATCCATGCTTGTTGATATGAATTGAAATATTAACTTTCAAGTCTTCACAAGTAAATTGTACTAAATTAATATCCTTGGGTTGTTTGCATCTTAACCTATCACAAACAAAACTTCTCCTTTACAAACACCTTTCAAGAAGCAACTGTCAACATCGAATACTCGCCTACAACCATCTAAAAACCCTCTCTTGCAAGCATAGAAACATACATAAGACCTATCAAACATAACCCTGTTGGCATGAAAGCCCCTTCGAATGTTCAAGAAAATGGTCGAGTTTTGATTTTTCCTCCAAAGCTCCTAGGCATAATCCCATAACATTACATACTCCTTCACCTCTAAGCCCTTAAGTTCTTCCATAACTCTTAACTTAGCCTGCCTACACTAGGATATGGTAACATAACGCCCATTTGCTCTCACACCAACTCTTTCAAAGCATGTAACTTAATATTTAGTGCATCTTTTATAGTCGATTGAAACTTTTCAGCTATTGTTGTACTCTTAACTCTTTTATTTTTCAAACAGATGCCACAAGTATGCTTTCCTCTAAAATTCTTTAGGTGAAATGTTTGCGTCTCCCTTTCGTATGACACATACATCACCTAAGGGTATTTTTTATTTGCACATATTGCTTGGACTTGGCTTTTGTTATTTTTAACAAATTCAATCTGCCTTTGTTGTACCATGGACTTCTTCGCAATCATTTGCTTAAACTCTTTTAGACTTAAAAAGATCATTGACATATAAAAAATAGGATCTTTGGCATTGTTATCATATACTAAATACTTATTTCTCTCCCTAAGAATTTCCTCCCCACCACTTTCATCCCCTTGTTGTATTTCGAAATCATCAAGATCCCCATCATCACTACAATTGGTTTTTACACTAACACCATCATCATCTATCTCTAATGGGCTATAATCAAGGTCCTCAATAATCGTTACAATTGATCCACATGTACTCCCATGATCAATTTGCCCACTCTTACTATGGGATCTATCCCTAGTTACCTTGACATCTCTCCGAGCTTCCATGAGCTCCTCATCTAACACTTCCTTACTACTGACACCTCTTATATAATCTTCCTCTTCTTTGCCTAAAAGTCTCTCTAAAGCTTCCATTAGATGGGTGTTGTACATATATCTCAATATTATTACTAATAGCAAAATTACTAACTAGGCTCACAACATCAAATTCATCAGACATTACCCTAAGGCCATCGACCATTGTTGCCCTAAGGATCTTATATCTAAGCACTTCTATGTTATAACACCCGTAACTTGACAATAAATTGAAAATTTATTGTTCGGATAACTCACTTGGCTGAATAGCAACGATGATATTGTTGCCACCTCATACTACACATCATGTTGTCCCTTCTTAAAAGTTCTGTTGAAATATATGGTAAGTGACCTTTCACCCATTTGTAAATCTAAAACATAGAGTAAAATTAAAAAACAAGTTGGACTCATTAAGAAAAACCAACATTCTATTGAACACTGCAAACAAAACCCCATATCATCATGTCTCAAGCAAAATGAAATGATACCTCACCAAAACACTGAAAAACTAACATTCTTATGAAAGTATCTTATATACCTTACCCATGCCTTTATATCAAGCTTTTGTATCAGAAAAATTAAAAAACAGAAAAACAAAGCCCTATAACCACAATCACAGCACATACTCCGATGAGCAACACCCCACCAAAATAAGCATAGTATAAAAATTATAAAAAAAAAAAGGCAAAAACCCAAACCCAAACCCAACAGCGACATTCACCCCCTCCCTAAATCGACAACTTACCAAAACACTGACAAGTTAACATTTTTATGAATATGTATTATACACCCCACACACGTCTTCATATCAACCCTTTGTATCAATAAAATTAAAAAAAAAAAAAAAAAAGAAGCCATGCAACCACAACAAGCCTTCTAATTAGCAACACCTTACCAAAACGAACACTTCATTTACTAATATTTCAAAGCCCTATAAATTTAACATTTCATCCTATAATAACATAAAAATAAAAAACCTACTGTCACAAATAATTTACCTTTTCTGTTTCATGCACCTTTCAATCTCCTATTTGTACGAATTTAAACACCTACGGATGATCTTCCCATTCAATTCTTTCGAGTGAATTTGCCTTTCATACAATTTCTTATGCCAAGCTTGATAACAACTGTTGAACCTAAAGTTCATTAATTGATTTTGATGAGAACAAAATGTACATATTTAAACATATTGTTTTTAACCAATTAAGTAGATGACTAAACTAAGTAATATTTGTTCATATTGAGGCAATTGAATAAGATCGATTAATTTGCTTAAAGAATAAATATATCAATTATCTCTATAAAAAATTTAATCTTTTGAATGATAATCAAATGATCTTGAAGTTAGATTGCAAAGTGTATTTATTTATTGTACGTTAAAAGAATTTTCAAGTGATATTTGACCTACCAAGATGATGACTTAAGGAAAAACCAAGTTGATGGTATAAAGTCCCAAAAAAACACTCACTGTCCTGAAGGAGCTGGCATGCCAATTGACTTGCCGATGTTTATACCGGTAAAGTATTTTATTACCGGCTTACCGGTAGTACAAGGATCTAGCCTGCTGGTAAGTCTGATTCAAGTAACCGTTAGAGCATTTAATATGCAATAACAAAAAGAATTCAATGAGTTGATATAAAAGCTCAACAACCCGACCAAAGGCAAAAAAGATCTAATATTCTACTACAATTGAAAAATATTTTCTTACATTTTTGAGCTTATTTTACTTCTCTTTCGTCTCTTATACACTTATTTGCTATCAAACAAAAAGATATATAATTGTAGTACTTGAAAGTCTTCACATTTGTAATCTTGAGTGAAAAAAATGATATACTTGAATTAGTTGTATGTAAAAGAGATTTTATAAACTTGTGTAGCTCTTAAAGCATTGAGTTATAAAATTAATAAAGTGAAGTGAATTTCTCAGTTGAAGGCATTGTGAGTCTGTAGAGACTGGAAAGCAGTCTAAATTTCACATTATATTGGAGTTTGAATTTATCTATCCCTATCTCATTTAATTTTTATACTTATTATTGTTGTTTTGATTACTTTTATTATTGTATTTATTTGATTATATCGAAAAGAATTGCATATTGTTCTAGAACTCAATTCACTCACCTCACTCCCTTCTTTCTCTTGAGTTTAGTTTAGTGCTCTTCAATAACGACTAATGCAATGACTAGACAAAAATGAAATTGTAAAGGATTGGGTCAATGAGATAGGTTTAAGTTCTCTTCTCTCTTTGTTAAATTGACATGAAAGGATTGGTTGGATGTTAAATGCCAATATTGGGAGGAGAGTAATGGACTGCAAATGCATTTTACCACATCACAAACTCTTGTTAATTTTTTTTGAAATTGTTTTATTCCACATCAACAATACTTAACATCTATTTGGAAGCATACTGATAGATGTAGTTAGGCGATGCATTTTAATTAGTTTAGGGATTGAAATTAAAAATATCTAAGTCTTAAGTATTAAAATGAAAATTTAAAAAAGTCGGGAGGTACTTGAATAGGCTTTACTCCTCATTGAAAGTGATCCATCTCTAGCTATAACTCCATAAATTGGTTGCAATATTCAGCCACCATTTCTCTCCTTATTGACTCGTACCATGAAGCTGGGAACAGATTTCGATTGCATTATAACGCATTTTCGAAGTCTAGCAAATTTCTTGAAGCACAATCCTGAACCTCTTTTGCGACTCACAAGAGATATATAGGTCTTACCAATTTTAAGCTAATAAGTAAACAAGCTATGCCATTACTTTGGAATTTTCCACCTTTGAACATCCATATTTATCTTTAGGTTGCAATACAAGGGTTGTACCAATAAGGTATCCTAACGTCCCAAGACCACCTATATAAATCAAATCAATTCAGCTTGTGTTGGATAATTTGAAGAGAATATTAGTTGGGATTAAGATTCAATGTGCGATCAAAGGTTCTTAAATACTCATGGTTTGTCATATTTGAAGCTTTGGATCGGATCAATGCTATGATATCATAGATAATCACAATGTATAATCATTCATTAAATCATATGGATTTGCCCATAAGAATCTATTTATACAGTCTAAATATGGTTGGTAGTTGATAGCAACAATGATTACTGCACCAACCCTACCTCTACCAACTTAAGCATTAATGCAACTCTTCAACTGATTTCGCCATAGGAATCATATATGAAAGTAACCATATTTTCTAACAGACCATTTGATGCCAGACCGTCCAATCACTTTGTGTACTTGGACCCGGGTGGCGCCATTGGATCTTCCACCAGGCAAAGGTGTATGGTTATTCTACCTCAACTGTGCTATGCAGCTTCTAAAATAACACTGCTGAATCTAAGTTTATCAATGTAAGTCCCATAGCTACTCTATTTTGCTACAAATAAATAGGGTGTACCTTGTCCTGTCTGATATTCTCAAACATTACCTGCTCAATGGTCAATACCAACCAACTCTTCATCAAATCTCAGATTATATTACCTTTCAGGCTGTAGGAAGAGGCTGGGAGAAGAAAAGGAAGACAATCACAATATCAATGAACAATTTCAAATAAATAAAATTTACTACAAGCACAAAACTACTAAACCCTGCAAGGTCGAAAATTAGTTCCGTTAAAAGCATTGAGAAGGTACAATCAAACACTCGGCATTGACAGGAAGGAGTCAGTGAGTGTAGAGAGGAAAATCCTAACAGCAGTTCATAGAAGGTCTGATCATTCTTCAGAATCCTTATTCTTATGTTTCTTCTTTTTTTTCTTCTCTGACTTATCAGTTTGATCCCCATCTTTACCATTAGAGATGCTGCCAGGTGAAAAAGCATCAGCATCCTCGGCCTCTTTGTTTTTCTTCTTCTTTTTCTTCTTCTCTGACTTTTCTGTATCTGGAGAAAGGGCTTCAGTCTTATCCTTGTGCTTCTTCTTCTTCTTTTCAGTCTTCTCCTCATCCAAAGAAGCCACTGCATCACCATTTTCTTTATCCTTCTTTTTCTTCTTCTTTTTCTCTTTCTTCTCATCATCAGCTTCAGTTTTCTCCACTTTCACCTTCTTGGTGGGAACTGGATCTACATCATTTTCATCCAATTTCCTTTTGCGGTCCCCTCCCGCTTCATCACCCTTATCTTTCTTTTTCTTCTCTGACACTAAGTAAGATTCCTCTCCTATGACTGGAATTGGCTTCTCTTCCTTAGCTGGTTCAGCGGCTGCAGCAATACCAGCAACCATAGAATCCCCACCTGTTGGAAGAACAACATTTCTGAGCCACTCCTGAGGAGTATTTTCATTTGGCTTGCCATGCTTATCCAACTTCCCCTCTGCAATCAGCTTCTTCTTCATTGATGCTCTAGGTCCTAGACCCCACTTCTTCGGGTATGTATCCCGGTCCATGACAACCCTCTTGATCCTAGCTACAACACCATGATCACATGTCGCCATCACAGCAGTTGTCATTTCTGCTATTCCCAGCGCAATAGCCTCTCCCTTTGTGGTCATGAGCACGACTTCTCCACCAACCTCAATATCATTCTCAAACCTCAAAAGTCCGGGTATCATCAGCTTGGCACCATAGCAAATAGCATTAACTGCTGAATCCTTGACAACCAATCTTTTATAGCTCGTCAAGAGAACTTCAAGTGGCATAATAACCCTCCTTAGATAATTCTCATCTCTATAGTTATCATACAGCCATTGAGCATCCATTACATCATGCATCGTCACCATATTATCCTTCTCACCCAGAATACCAGACCGTACTCTCCTAAGCTCCTGCATATGTCCTCCAACACCAAGAATCAAACCCAAATGCACACACAACGTCCTCACATATGTACCAGCTTCACATGAGATCCAAAACACAACTAAATGCTTCTCGGGGTCATACTCAAGGAGTTTACTTTCATAAATAGTTCTAATCCTAAGCTGCCTTTTCACAGCAGAAATCAAAGGAGGTCTCTGGAACACAGCTCCAGTTAATGTCTCTAGTGCTCGTGCCACTTTTGCAACATCAGGGACAGCCGAATGTAACCGTGCAACACAAACATACTCCTTCCCTGCACCCTGCTGTGATTTCACAAGACGGGTGGCTCTGTCAATACAAACAATCAAGTTACCAGTGACCTTGGGGTCGAGCGTGCCACTGTGACCAGTTTTCTCAACTCGTAGAATCCGCTTAATCCAGGCAACAACTTCATGTGAAGAGGGATTAGCAGGTTTGTCAAGGTTGAGTACACCATACCTGACACAAAGAGTACATAAAGCTTTTAAGTGAATTGAATGAAGTTGACAAATGAATGCACAAGACATTTGTCCACATAAACCATGCTTTAGAAATTAGCAAGAACGTGCTACAAGCTGAGACAGTATATAATATACAATGTAATACAAGAGAGACTACAGCACAATCAAACCTGAGGGAGCACACCAGCAACAAAAAGGACAAACATTCCTTTACCAATGCTTTGCTACACTAATTACACTTAAGACCAGACCAAACCCACTGCAAACCTCACAGTCTTCAAGTACATTCAAGTTTTTTCTTATAAAATCGACGACACCAAATTTACGAACTTTTTACGGGTAATCTGAGAGGAACTAAAACATTAACTCCGCTAATCAAGAAACAACACCCAATTCTTGTCCAAAAGAAAATCAACACCAAAAAATCACATGAAGCACATCAGAGTGCCCAAGTATCAATCTTTGAATGTTCTACACATTGATAACACAACAAGACTAAACATTGACAAAGCCCTAATTCCAAAACTGAGTTAACCAAAGATTTATTCAGCTAAACTAACTAAAATACTCAACCTCACAAACTAGCACTCACAAGATTTAACAGTATCCAAATGTAATATTTCCAATCTCTAGTATCGAAAAAACCTAGAATTTCTCAGGAAAAACTTGAATAATCCATAAGTCAGCTGAACTAACTAAAATATCAGACCCCATAACACAGACTGCCACTAACATAAATTACGTTTACAATACAATTGTAAAATTTGCATACTTTAACACTGACATGAACTCCAGATTTCAAAACCAAACTAAACGCAGGATTCATTCAGCTAAAATAAGTAAAACACACAACCTGATAAGATGAATCGCCACTCATACAAATTACATTTAGAGTACCCAAGTGCAAAATTCCCTAACTTTATCATTTCCCCAAACCCAAATCAATTCGCAAAACCGAACTCCCACAATCCGTTCAGCTAAGCTAATAAGAACGCATGATTTGACAACACGATCCCGTTCTCCCAAATTACATTTTACAGTGTCCCAAGTATAATGTTTTAGCAACATCAGAGTCGCACAGCACAACCTCGATTCCAGAAATGAACAAACCCCACGACATGACAGATAACACGACGTAGGATGGGGTTCAATTTTTTTTTTTTTTTTTTTACAACACTTACTTGATGTAGTCAGCAAGAGGACGTTTAAGAGGAGAATAGCCAGAAGGAAGAGGAGTGTAATGACCAGTCCGTACATTAAGAAGATTGTAATTCTTAAGCAAAATGGGCCATTGAGAAGTATCGAGAGGGGGTGTAAAACTCTGGGGTTTGATCATGAAGTCTTTCTGAGTCAACTCGTTAGAGTAGAGCTCACTACTGGGTTTAATGTGTTTTGATTGCTCGGCATTATCCTCCTTGGAACGATGCTTCTTCTTTTTCTTCTCTGAGCGAGAAAGCTCGAGCTCAGACATGGCGGTGCAGAAAATGGCTATTAGGTTTTTTTCTTTAGGGTTAGGGTTTTTAGGGTTTTAGCGGGGTTGTGAAATGGAGGAAGAAAAATGAAGAACATATATAAGGGCTAGGGTTTTATTGGGTTTATGGGCTCTTTGGTTCTTCTATGTTCTTCTTTCATGTTCTTTGATCGTATAAGTTGGATTTGGCCCAATTAGTCAATGATTTTCCTTTTTCCCCTATTTAATTTTTTCAAAACTACTAAAATAGTTACAATTTTCTTATTCCTATTAATGCACTAACACAAATGGATTTTGACCTACGGATCGTTTTGTTTAATCTCGTTTTTTAAGTGAGTTTAGATCAAGATTTTTTAGGTTTAAAAAAGGATCAATTGATTCCAATCCGTTTAACCTGTCAACTAAAATAAACCGGTTTGGATTAACCTGTTTAGTACATTGTCATCTTTGATCAGCAAACCAACTTATTTAACTCGCTTTTTAGACAAATTAGGAAAGAAATTTTTTTACCCGTTTAAGAAACGAATTAAATTAACCTGAGCTATTTAACTCACCGATAAAATTGCCTTGGACCGGATTAGTTTATTTAACCTACTTGCACACTTCTTATAGGATGCAATCAAGTCAAATCAATATAATATTGAATTGGAACTTAATTAAAAAACTTAAAACTTAAACTCAATTCATGTTAATCGAGTTTTAAATTCTAGGTTAAAGCTTAACTTAAAAATATACATGGTGAACTTAAATTTAACTTGATTAACTCAATTAGACTTCTATTTTCATACTAAACTTATTTTTCTCTAGCCAATCTCAAGCTCGAGTTGGGTCTTAATCTTGATTAGATTATATGCTTTATCTAAAATATCTTAATTTTAAACTTAGGAACCATAGGTTCAATAAGGAATTTTTTCTTGGTTTTTGCCCGAATATAAAAAGATAATACGAAAAATTAGGAAATCTTAACAAAGAAAAGAAATGAAATTACATAACATTTCGAAATCCAAAACACTTGAATAACATAGAGAAGACGAAATTATAGTATAGTACACGTTATCAAAAATCTAAAACACAACAAGTTTAAAAATTATATACAATCAAATATTTTCTTGGTCCACCGCTTCTTATATGAATATGCTGTGGAGCATTCTTTTAGGGACCTTAAAATGAAATAACAATAAAACATAACACATAATATAACTAAGTTAGAAATTTTTGTATCCAAAAAAGTAAAGTGTCTAAAAAACTTGAAGAAGTTCACTCACTTGTCATGTTAAAATATAGTAATAATCATACCAATTTAATTACTTAGCTTCTTGCATATCACATCTTATAACAACTTTAGAAAAATCAAACACATGTTTACTAATCTTAGAAGAAAAATTACTTAAATATGAATAATATGAACTTAGTTACAAAAATATTAATGATAAATCGCATCTTATAGATGCAACATCAAATATAACAAAAATATTGTATTTCAAAAGTATGATTAAAAGTTTTCGATATCATTGCTATAAGATGTGACATTACTATATGTTCATATTTCACAATTTTTAGATGCAATATTAATACTTTTATCTATATCGTATTTTTAAGATACAGTATTAGTATTATCTAGTTAAATCGTACTTTCAATGTATGACATATGTATACATGGTAATATTGCATTTTGAACATAAAATAATTTGTAATTATACAATATTTATTAATTTCAATAGTGAACACGCAATTATAGTACATTTGATTAGGCTTGCGAGTCTACAAATTTAGTATCTTAAAGTTTAGGCTTGGTTTAATTAACTATTAAAGTAATTCAAGTTTGAGGTTAACGGACTGTAATCAAATTAAATTTAAGTAAAAAGTAAGGTAATATTAAGTAGTTTGTGATTCGGTTTAATTTAATTATACCCTTGTATTTAACAGCACAAACAATTACGAGGATGCTCAAGCGAGGATAGCGTTATGCTATGGAGGCACGGGTGCACCTTTAAAATTCCCTTACCTAGTTTGATCCTAAGTATATACGATGACATTGAGAATAATGTTAGTGCTGTAGGGGTTTTAAAAAATTGGAATATCCTAAGTAATTACCTTATATCGATTGTGGAAGAGTAATGATAATAGTATATATATGACCAAAGTAACTTTATAAGTTATTACCAATTAAGAATTTTTGAGTTAGAGTAGTTGAAAAGATTTATTTGTTTGGCTCATTAGCTATAGGTTGTTAAACAAAAATTTGTTAATTAATCCCGTGGTCGATGAGCCATGTGCCATGCGCCATACAAACTAAAAAGGAAATTGAGAATCTTTCCCTCATTCTGCTGAAGTAAAGAGGGAACAATTTGTCTCAATTTTCATCCTCTCGATCTTCATCAATTTGGAAATGCGACATTACGATGTGAACTGCTTTTTCTATAATTTCATTAATTGACACATAGTAACATCTTAAAAAGGTTAGCTTGAAAAAATTAAAAAAAAAATTAAATGGAGAAAATTCAAATCCTAAATAATAATGCTTTAACTAAAACGAGTGGGTAAAATAAAGTATATTTACATGCTTTTTGAGAAGTAAAAACGTCTTTGATTCAATCACCAAATAGCTAGATGATTAACTCTCTTACATAACCTAAGATGAGGCTTTAAAACTTCTTTCATGATATACTAGAACTATGCAAATGGATCAAACTCAGTGGTTCAACCCATTCGATCTAAGAAAAAGGGTTTTAACTGTTTAATAAATAAATCATTTGATTCCACCCGTCTAACTCATATATTAAAATGGGTTAAATCATCATAAACTAATCCATTATACCAAAATAATAATAATAATAATAATAACAACAACACCACCACCACACATTAGTAAACAAACCCATGCTTATAAAAACAAAAAATAAACACTCCATAAATCCTTTAGCTTTATAATTCTTCTTTTTATTCTCCACTTTTCATCTGTTGTTTACTTCTTATCATAAAACAAAGATATAACATTAAAGTTGTTGTCATTCTTTCTATGGATGTTTTCTGTACAATCTTTACTTTTCCTACGTTTTAGCCATTTTTCTTGGTATATTTCTTTATTTAATCCTATATATATAGGAATTAGTAGGTACACAATGAGTAAGATATGGATAAATTTATTGTTGTACATGATACCCTACCTTATAGCTATAGATCTCTAAACTTTTGAAACCAAAACCTACCGTATAGTATCATAAAACTAATTTATACCATATATCCCATATATGATACCTATAGAACTTACATTTTTTTTTTTTACTTTTTTATAAATTCAACACAATATGTTTTAAATAACGAAGCTTCTATGAAAAATATATCAATTCATCAAAGAATAAACTCATTTAATTAAAATCTTTATATATGTTACTTTTATCTTCATAAACGATACATGGAAAAATAAACTTGACCCTTTTCAACAATAGATTTCAATTTCTTCTCGATAAAGTTTTTGTTAATGATAACAAAACATTGTATAAGCTCAATCCTTTTTAATATACTTGTCAAACAATAATCAAGAGATACACTACTCTAACAAGAGTATAGATTTCATAGTAGGTATAAAGTACTCAAACTTTAAACTCATATCCTGTCCCAAAAAATCATTATTCTGAATCTACTTTGTGATTATAAATATTTACCTGAAACCTATCCAATAAAATAAGAATCAGATGGATATTTTATGCGATCGAGTTATTTGTTACTGTTACTTATATGTTTATTCATATCTATAAAAGAAGAAAGATCAAATCATACCGTAATCGCTATTCCTATTCCTTTTTGGGATGATTGCTAGCGAGTGTTCCTTAGGATGGAGGATTATCAAACTAGGAAGGCATGCAATACCGGTGGAAAATTTCTGGTGAATGAAATATTAAATGGGGGTGTTGTGTCGTGCAACCAACCATGAAATAGGTGATGATCATATCTTTATCTTAAAATGATTTTTATATAAGTGGTGATTGGTTTTGTATTTCGTATAATTTTAATTGAAAAAAAAATATATATATATTATTAATGGTTTACTACATCAAGCTTTTACATTAGAAATAATCAAATTTTAATGGGTGAAAAGTTAAACCCTATAACCAATTGATATGTTTAAATAGATTAAATAGTAGGGTTGGTGGATTAACTCAGTTTCTATTTTAACCAATAAAAGGCAGAATTATGCTTTAAAAAGGAAAGAAAACAAAACAAAATAAAACACTCGACTTTGTTTTTAAACGTGTTGAGATGGCCGACCCATTTAACGCCGGCTGTCAAGAGGATGGGTTAGATTAGGCACTATAACTCATTGGAACTTGGGACAATCTTGGGGATGCCATAGCAGGTTTGGCCCCAAGCCTAAAAAATTATCTTTGAGAAAGCTATATCGAAGGGAAAAAAACTCAAGAATAGGCCATGTGTAAAAGCCCAGGCTTTTGTGGTAGCGTAAATCATGCCAGTAACACGGAATCTACATGCTTCGTTTGATTTATCTTTTTTTATTATTATTATTATGTACTTAAATCTTTATATTTGATAAAAATAAGATACAAAAAAGATATAAATATATATTTTTTTAAATACTAATTAAAATAATTATTTTCAATATATAAAATATATTTTTTAAAATCTTTTATCTTAAAAACACGTGAATTTTTCATTTTCTAATTCTAATACTTCATTCATCGTTTTTATCATAATTATAAAACTAAAACAGATAAGATATAAATAAAATAATTTTCTAAATACCAAATATCAAATAAATATAAATTAGATTCATATAAGATACAGACAAAAAAAAAAGGACAATCCAAATAGGTCTTTAATGAAAAAGGCCCAATGGTATTAACACATCATGCGGATTTATTAATGGTATATAATTACCAATAAAACTTTAACATGTGTAAATAAAATTAATACTTTTTCAAAAGTAAGCATTTTAATTATCACTTATTAAAATATTATTGATACTTACATATCAATCCACTCAAAGTATCAAATTTAGACCAAACCTCTATTAATGGCATTAAAGGATGGTCCACATCCACTTATTAACTAAAATAATTTGATTTTTTAGTGGGATTCATGAGTCCTCTTACTTACTGTGTTCCCAAATCCAATGGCAACATTGATCTTTTTATCCATATTTTTTATAATACCTATATTATTAAAGTCAGAAGAGGCTTAGATTATCATCCCTTTTAAAATTACTATTTAAGCACCATATAACAAAAAAATCAACACTTAAATAACTTACTAAATGTTTTATATATAGATAAAATTGATATTTTCCTTGATTTCACTTCTCGCCTATTTTCATTAATTTTCCTTATAAATCTCTCTTAGTTAATAATATGAGCATGAATAACTTCAATATCTACGAGAAGTTAACCTCGATATAGATAAATTGTTCTATAATTAAATGTGAAAGTTGAATTCAAATTTAAAGTTCCTTAAAACAAATACAAAAATGTGTGTTCATATATTTATAATATTTTAATTTTTTAATAAAAACATGAGTATGGATAACTTCAATATTTGCAGGAAGTTAACCTTGGATATGGATAAATCACTATATGTGAATGTGGAAGTTGAATGCAAATTGAAAGTCTTTTAGAAAAAAGTGTGTTTTTACATATTTATAATATTTAAAATTTTAGGATTTCTACTGTAACGCTAGCAAAACGCATTACTGTAATGTTAACTAATCTAAACCATTAATTTAGAAAAATTTAATTTATATCATCCATTCTATTAAAATGGGCTAACTTGTTACCTAAATAACAAGTTAATAACTTTTATGAACAATTAATTAAATAAAAAAGAGGGAGAGAAAAGGTAATTTGTTAACCTTTTATATCAGGTTATTTTTGCCAACATTATGATAACACTAGCATTATAGTAAGAAAATCCTTAAAAAATTTTAATAAAATTAAATTACTTAAGACACCAAATGAATAATGATGAGTTGCACGGATTTTTTTAATGAAAAATAAAAAAAGAAGTAAGATAGTGAAAAAAGAAAAGAAAAAATAAATTAGCCACTTTAATGTTATAAATTTTGTATTTAATTATTTTACACCTGCAACGTGGATATATTGTCTGCTAGTATTACTTTAAAAGCATTGAAGGAAACATATCTTCTATTGAGCTTTGAACATCTAAAATATCTCAGTTGTAGTAGGAAAATTTAAATTAGTTAATGTGTTCCCATCTTTCTTTTTTATATATAAAAACAAATAATTTTTATATTTGAATTTATTCAAATTCAATTTCAAAATTATAATTTATTATATTTATAACTTATTTTAAAAGTAGCAATTTTCTACTTAATTTACTAGCTAAGAAAAAAAAACTTCATTACCAAAAACTTGACACATATAGTTAGACTTAGTTTTTTTTTTTTTAATTTGACAATTTAAGTTTGTACCTTTTCCTTTATATAATAATTAATAAACAAGCACCAGCCTTACATATGCAAAAATTAAATATAGTAATATAATAAAATTTTAGCATGACATTGTGGCTAAATTAAATTATTCGATGAATCATATGAGATTCTATTTCTAAAAGAAGATACATAAAGCACTTTCCTACTTGAACACATTTTTTTTTTTTAATGGCTATTCCAAAGTATTTTCTGCCCATCATGCTAATACCTAACTGGAGCAAGGTGTTGTAGAAAATAACCAAATAATTCGAAATGCAGAATTCATAAGAGGAATTTAGATAAAACCGTGTATTCTATTTTTCTATTTTGTTTTGTAAAGATATATACATATGATGTAGTAGTCTCCCAATACAATCTATTTTAGATGCTCATGACGTGTCCAGCTTTTTTAGAAAGTTGGTTATAGCAAATTATAAGGTGTGTATGCTATTGTAAGTCATGAAAATAAGGTATATATAATCTATAATAAATGCATGGGCCTAAGGCATGGAGAGTGGCCCTTATTTATGATTTATCTCCATTAACTTATATTGGCCTGATAGCAATATTGGCCACATCAAGCCCCTTAGATAATTCTAGAAATTCCTCTACATAAGCTAACTTGACAACATTCAATATTGCGTCACTTATTTCTTTAGCCAACACAAACCTAGTTCTATCATGCCTTCTATTACACTCCCTTCCCCTTCTAATACCCTTAACCATAAGGGGGGACTTGGAAAGCAAAGCTCCATCTTTGTGAAGAACTTCTAAGTAACCTCTACAGGTGTCTTCCCTCTCCAATGCACAAGAATTAGAGTAGCAGGTTCATTCTTCCTTTTAATCATATTTCTTTCAAGAATTACATGTGGCTCTAAGATTTCTTTAGATCCATGTTGCAGGAGTAGAGATCCGGTCACTAATGAAGGTCCATGATATTTCTTCAACTGAAACACGTGGAATGTCGAATGCATAGTAGATCTAAAATGCAAATCGAGTTTGTATGCAACTGACCCCATTTTGTTGAGAATCTTGTAAAGGCTAGAGTAACAAGGTTATAGCTTTTGTATAGATCGGTGATGTAAGCTATAATGGAAGTATGGCTGAAGTTTTAATAAGACTAAGTTTCCTATTTCAAAGTTATGCTCAGATCTCTTCTTATCAACATGTTGTTTCATCCAGTTTTGAGCATGTTGAGGTGAAACTTAAGCATCTTGGTCTTAGCTTCTCTGTCACTAAGTAAGAAATCCATTGTAGCATTATGCAAATCTCCTTTCATGTAAGGTAAATGAAGGGGTAGTAAGTACCCGTACAAGGCTTTGAAAGGTGTAATCCTTGTACTAGTATGATAGTTGGTGTTGTACCACCACTCAACTAAGGGTAAATAGCACATCCATGTCTTAGGTTCTTTACCCATCATGTACCTTAAGTAATTATCTAAACATTTGTTCACAACCTCCATTTGTTCATCAGTTTGCAAGTGATAAGTCGACAAAAGCTTCAACTTTATACCCTACAATTTTAAAAATTAAGTCCAAAATGAGCTAATAAAAATAAGGTCTTGGTAAAAAATGACTCCCTCTAGAAGGCCATGTATTTTGTAGATGTTGTCTAAGTAGGCTTATATCACTTGTACAGCAGTGTAAGGATGCTTAACCCAACAAATGTACGTACTTACTTAATTGATCAACAACAATCAATATAACTTCTTTTCCCTTTGACTTTGGTAGTCCTTCAATAAAATCCATATCGATTTCTTCCCAAAATCCCTTAAGAATTGGTAGTGGTTACAACAAACCTAGAGTAGCTACATTCTCAAGTTTGTATCGTTGAAAAATATCATAATTCTTCACAAAATTTCGCACCTCTTTTTCCATCTTTAGCTAATAGTAAACAACACCAAGTCTTTTGAAGGTAGCGTAAGTGCTCAAATGCCCTCCCAATACCCCACTATGATATAATCTGAGCAACTTTAATATTAACTCAGTATTCAGCTAGACAACTACCCTTCCTTTCCTCTGTAGCACTGCATCTACTAAAGAAAAATTTTTACTAGGCTATCCAGTTTCCAATGTCTTAATGATAATAGCATAGGAATTAGATACATGCTAACTAGCCTTCGATTGCTAAAAAATTTCAAGGGTAGTCAAAACCGTGGAGTGTAAGATGCCTACTTAAGAGCATAAGATTACATCAACAGCTGTATTTGCCTTTCCACTCTTATATTGGATTTCATAATCTAAACCTAAAAGTTTAGACAACCATTAATGCTAACTTGGAGTAGCCAAATGTTGCTCTAAGAGGTATTTTAAGCTTTGGTGATCTATCTTAATAATGAATCGCCTTCCTATCAAGTAATGCCTCCATTTCTTAACTGCAAACACTAGTACCAACAATTCTTTTTCACACACTAACAACCTAGTTGCTTATAAGATAAAACCTTGCTTAAGAAGGTAATAGGGTGCCTGTCTTACATTAACACATCCCCAATAGCCTCTCTACACACATCAATCTCCAACACAAAAGGTTTAGAGTAGTCCAATAACCTCAAAACAGGGGCTGAAACTAAGGAAGGTTTTAATGCTTGAAAAGCACTCTTAGCTTGCTGACTCCATTTAAGCCTTCCCTTCTTAAGTAACATGGTTAAGGGTTTAAAAGGAGCTCTGAACCCTTGAATGAACTTACAATAGTACCTAGCTAGCCCTAGGAACCCTTGGAGGTGTTTTATCGTCTTAGGAGCTGGCCATGATAGAATAACCTCTACTTTCTTCAAATCTATTGCTACACCATTCTTATATATGACATGGCCAAGATATTCAATTTGGGTTGCCCCAAAAACGCATTTGCTCTACTTTAGAAATAGCTATTCCTTCCTAAGAACGTAAAAAACAATATATAAATGATCTACATGAGTTTCCATGGTTTGGTTATATACAAATATGTCATCAAAGAAAATGAGCACAAACTTCCTCAAATGTTGTTGAAAAATGCTATTCATGAGTCCCTAAAAGGTAAAGGGGGTATTAGTCAAGCCAAACCACATGACTAAAATTCGTTGTATCTTTTGTAGGTCCTAAATGCGATCTTGTACACATCATCAGGGTTCATCCTAATTTGATGATACCTAAAACTTAAGTCTAATGTTGTGAAATAACTAACACCATGCAGCTCATCAAATAAATCGTCAATAATCGGTATGGGGAATCTATCTTTTATAGTTTGTTTGTTGAGCTCCTAATAGTCAACATACATCCTCCAAGAATGATCCTTCTTTTTTACTAGCATAATAGGTGATGTGAACGGGTTGTGGCTATGTCCAATGATGTCACTTAAGAGCATCTCCTTAATCATACTCTCCAATGCTAACTTTTGAACAATTGAATGTCGATAAGGTCTCATGTTAATAGGTTATGAATTTTCCTATAAAGGGATCTTATGATCATGTGTCCAAAAGGGTGGTAACCCATTAGGTTCTTCAAAAAGTTCATAATACTCCTCTGTAGCTTAACAAGTAATGATGTAAACCGTGACTAAGAACAAACAAAGCCAGTTACTAGATGGGTTCAAGCTTACAAAAAGCTTGAAAAGAAAGTAATGGGGAATTGTGCGAAAGGACAAAATGACAAATGAAAAAGTAAGCAAAACTTATGAACAGCTCCAAAGAATATGACGCATCAATGGAACTTCTGAGGACTCATGGCACAATTCAATATGATGCACAAATCAGTCCAATGAGGTTACTCGCCACCTAACCTTGCTCAAGGGTTAAGATAAGAGTGATGTCGAGACTAAACAAGCAATGTTTACGTAAGGAAGAAGTAATCAAAGTGTATTAATGATTATCTGCTTCTTACAACTACAAGTATAGGGGTATTTATACTCATAAGTTAAGGTAACTTGCCCAAAAGGAAAAAGACAAAAAAAGCATTTCCTAAGGAAGTAAAGTATAAGATACAAAAGGGTAAAAATAAATATATAAGAAAGATAATCATTGGTGCAACGAATTCTACACATAATACTGTATATGTAGTGATGTTATATTGGTGATGCCGTTAGAATATGTGGACAAAAAGTATAAATAACTTACTTGTCCGAGTAAGGGTAGCTTAATCAATCTAAACTCTTTCTCTCGTCATCTCGATAAAGGTACAACCAAGTAAGTAACTGACTAGGCATGTATGAGAATGAAGATGAGCTGTTGTCTTGGCCTTCCGCTTCTCAATACACAACATACGAGAAATAGGCAGTTACTTAGCTTGACAAGTAGAATGGGTCAGTAAAGAGATCTCAGCCTCCGTATGAGTCGGTTGGAACGGGAGGATTTGTCTTTCTAGTCCCTCTAATCCTCGAGCTTAATTGCGAATCAGTGGTCCAATAGCTTAATTTCATTCCCTCCGGGTTGTTTTGGATTTGGGATTAAATCCGAATGGTCTTTGTTTAGCTCTTCGTCAGTGTGATACGGACTGAGGTCAGCAACGTTGAAGGTATCAGAAACCCCATAGTCCTTAGGCAACTCTAATTTGTAAGCATTGTCATTAATCTTCTTAAGGATTCTAAAAGGTCCTTCAGCTCTTGTAGATAATTTGTTTCTCCTCTTGTTCGAGAACCATTCCTTATTGAGATATAGCCATACCAAGTCTCTTGGCTAAAATTGTTTAGCCGTCTTACCTTGGGTCTTCTCTTGCATTCTTCTAGCAGCTTGGTCGATGTGCCAAGTGACTTTGTTATAGATGTGTTGAAGGGACTATGCTCGAGTTCTTACGTCAGGGGTCCTCTTATACAGGTATAGGTATAAGGGTGTGATCGAGGGGTAACATAGGATTAAAACCATAGACCACCTCGAAGGGTGTTTACTTAGTAATTCAATTGTAAGCGAATTTAACTATTGGCAAGTAGACATCCTAATCAGCTAAGTTCTTTCCTACTGCAACTCGAAGTCATGATGCCAAAGTGCAATTAACTACCTCTATTTAGCTATCAGTTTGGGGATGATAGGAAATACTAAATAGTAGTTTGGTTCCCATCCAATGCCACAAGGTCCTCTAGAAATAGCTCAAGAACTTTAGGTCCCTAATAAAGAGTACACTTCTCGGCACGCCATGTAACTGCACAATCTCTTACAAGAAAAGAGAAATAATAGCTGAAGCGTCATTAGTTTTGGAGCAAGGCACAAAGTATGCTATTTTACTAAACCGATCCACGAAGTCTATAATAGAATCTTTGCCTCAGAGAGTTAGTGATAATCCGAAAATAAAGTCCCTACTTAATTCAGTCCATGGCTTCGTCGGAACAGATAAAGGCATTACTTTCCCTTGCTCAGCTTGGCATTAGCCCTCTTGCACATGACACAACTATCAACAACTCGGTGCACATCTCTCCTCATCATCGGTCAAAAGAATCAACCATTCAACAATTCATAGGTCATTCTTTCTCCAAAATGTTCGAAGAATACTCTACTGTAGGCTTCCTTGATTAGCAACTCTCTTAAAGAACAAATCGGTATGCATAGTTTTCCACCTAGGAACAAGTAACCATCCTACACATGATACCCATCCATTGTCCTTCCATTAACACATCGCAGGATTTTGGGTCCAATGTGTAGATCCCCAGAATACTGTTCTTTGATACTTACAAACCCAAATAGTTTGGTTTGCAATTTAGTTAAAAGCACATGTCTCCTTGAAAGAGCATCTGCAACTACGTTGCTCTTTCCCTGCTTATATTTTATTAGAAAATTGAATCATTCATAGAATTCAACCCATCTTGCCTGCTGCTTCAATAACTTCGTCTGACTTCAGAGGTACCTCAACGATTCATGGTCAGTATATATAACAAATTCTCTTGGCAATAAATGGTGCTGTCATACTTCTAGTGCTCGAATTAGTGCCAAGAGTTTCTTGTCATACACAAAGTAATTCAATTGTGGTCTTTGAAGCTTCTCACTATGGAAGGCAATTAGTCAGCCTTCCTGCATTAAGACAGCGCCTATCTTAATGCCTGATACATCACATTCTAACTCAAATATTTTGTCAAAGTCAGGTAGAACCAATACCAGGGCACAGGTCAATCTCTCTTTTATCTCAGTAAAGCTTCTTTCTTCCCTTTCTCCCCTTCGGAAGTCTGTGTTCTTCTTCGTGGGCTCAATAAGAGGCACGGTGAGGATACTAAAATTCTTGATGAATCATTTATAAAATGAAGCCACTCCATAAAAACTTCTCGCGTCAATACAAGTAATAGGAGTCAACTACTCTACAATTGCTCAGATCTTTCCGTCATCCACTCGTAAGCCTCCTCTATTAACTACGTAGCCTAAGAATACTATTTCCTCCTGGTAAAAGCAACATTTCTTGAGATTACCGAATAGTCTCTTGGCACGAAGGATATCTAATACGGTTCGAAGGTGTTTACAATGACTTAACATGTTGGCACTATAAACCAGGATGTCGTTAAAGTACACACATTTTGTAACTACTTAAACAAAACTCCTCCCATCGAGGTATTGTTCGCTTTAACATGAAACGCCGTACAGTTTTGTCCCTTAGTATAGTAGCTTCTTAAGAGGTCATCCATCCTTAGATTACTCCAATTTGACCATACTTAACTTCGAAGTTTCGACATACTTTGAGCCGCTATATCAAAAGGTATCTCGATGATTAGAGTTCCTTCCCATAGCATGTAAGGGGAATTACAATCTGCCCCCCTTATAGAACTGATGTCCACGTCAATTTCATTACATAGGTCCAGAATCATCACCAGGTAGGGCTCCGCCCTTCTAGCTGATAGATTGCTCTTATACCACCTATAATGACCTAGCCGGAGTTCCTCCCATCGAGGTACTGTCCACTTTAGCATGAAACGCCATACAATTTTGTCCCCTAGTACAGTAGCTTCTCAAGAGGTCACCCATCTTAGGATTGCTCCAAGTTGAGCACACTTAACTTCAGAGTTTCGATTTACTCTGAGCTGCTACACCAAAAGGCGCTTCGATAATTAGAGTTCCTTCCCTTAGCATGTAAGGGGTATTACACACTTCCCGATCAGATGCCTCAGCACATGATTTATCAATCTTATGAAAGTGCTTGGAGCATTCAACAAGCCAAAAGGCATGACTATCCATTCATATAATCCATGTCGAGTCTTGAATGCCATTTTCCACTCGTCTCCCAACCTCATGTAAATTTGATAGTAGCCGGATTTCAAATCAATCTTGCTGAAGATCTTAGCTCCACATAGCTCATCCAGCATGTCCTCCAGTCTAAAAATAGGATACTTGTATTTGACTATGATCTTGTTCACAACTTAGCAATTAACACACATCTGCCAAGTCGCATCCTTTTTTGACACTAGAAGCACTGGCATAACACAAGGGCTGAAACTTTCTTGGACATATCCTCTCTTCAACAACTCATTGACTTGATGTTGTAGCTTAGAAGCCTATCCGGGATTCATTCGATATGCTGGCTTATTTGGCAGTGCGATACCAAGTATTAAGTCAATATAATGTTCTACGCCTCAAATAGGGGGCAACCCTTCAAGTAACTATTCTGGGAATAGGTCGGCATACTCATCAAGTAACTCTATAATTTCCTAGGATTGTTCACCCCGCTCCTTCATTTCTAATAGGTGCTTAGCCAACATGAAGGTCAACTCATTAGCATTAATGGCCTCTCGAAGCTTGACTCTACTCATCATTAGAGCTTTCCTTGATCTGCGGGCAAGTTTTGTCTGCAATTTATTGACCTCTCTTGGTGGCATCGGATTTAATCTGATCTTTCAATCATCCTTCTCGAACATATACGTATTCTTGTAACTGTCGTGGATAACTTTCCTATCAAACAACCGCGGTCTACCTAGTAACACGTAGGAAGCACACATGGGTAGTACGTCGTAGAGAATTTGGTCCAAGTAATTTCCTATAGTGATCGGTAGTAGTATTTACCGAATGACATGTAATGCTCATTTCTCACTCAACCAATGCAACTTGTATGGCCTCGGATGTACAACAGTTGGTAACTTCAGTTTTGAAATAAGATTGGCTAATGCCACATTAGTGCAGCTTCCGCTAGCTACGATAAGGGCACATACCTAATCATTTATCTTGTAGGCGGTATGAAACAAATTCTCTCTTTACTCCTCCTCTCGTGAGGGTTCCATGTTTATAGTGCATCGGATAACCATGAGTAATTAGTCTATGTCCTCAGCAAACATGTCTTCTTCAATCAGTTCTTTCTCAGCGAGGACCTCCTCCTCCTTAGGTTCCTCATCTATACTGTCTGCTTCTAACATTGGGACGTCTCCCTTAATAACCATTGTCCTTCAGTTCAGGCACTAAGCAACCATATGTTCAAACCCTTGACACTCGAAGGACTTGATCTAGCTTATCTTCCTATCTAATCCTTGCCTCTTCTCACAAGCTCGGGTCGACATTTCTCCATCTGGTCAACCTTTTTGGTAAGCTTAGACATCCATCTTTCGATTCAGCTCAATACTCAACGGAGCTTAGTGACTTGCCTGTTCGAGTCAACTAGTTGACATCTTTGTCGGTACTTAACTCCTTCTTTGCTTTTCTACTTACTAGGCTATTCTGATGGCTTCATCAATTGTTGCAGAGTATTGGAGTTCCACAATATCTCAAATATCGCCTCTTAATCCAATGATAAATCTTAAGACTGTTCGAATCAGTGGTTCCTCCACTTCACAATGATCATAAAAATTTGAAATTCTTGAACATACTCGTCAAAAGTCTGGCTTCCTTATCTCAACTTCTGAAGCCAAGTGAAAGTATCTTGAAGGTAAGTCTCCGGCACGAATCTATTTCTGAGTATTCTCTTCATCTCAGGCCAAATAATAATCTCCTGGTATCCCTCTCATCTCCTCATGGCCTAGAAATTCTTTCACCACATGATGGCATATCTGAAGAACTCAACAGCAGTAGTTCTCACCTTCTCATAATCTTCATATTGATAATAGTTGAAAACACACTCCACCTTCTCTTCCCATTCCAGATATTCGTTAGCATTCCCAAATCCATTAAAACTTGGAATCCGAAACTTCATATAGTCAGATGCTCTAGGGACTCTAACTCATTCCTCTTCAAAGTACTCTTCTTCCTCGTCTCCTAAGTCTGTCAAATTAATCCTTCTCCTCACTCATTCACCTACTCCTCCACCTTGAACTGGTTAAGCTGGATTCTGATCTGTAATAGGTTGAGTAGCTTGTGGGCTATTTTGCACAGCCTCAATAGGTCGGCAAGCTAATGTATGAACAACTCGAGTTAGATTTACCAAGAGGTTGGCCACCTCATCAAGTCTCTTATCAGCACTTCTCGAAGTTCCTTCAGACCGTTGGCCCTGGTGGACAACTCTACTATTGTCATCTCCCATACTAATATTTACAATTAGATCCATCATTTCTTTACAAATTTAGAGTTCAAACAAATACTTTAGCAATTTAGCAACTAACAAATACAACAGTTAAAATGAACACAGTAACTTACTCTGTTTCACATACGCAAAAACATAGTACAATAGAACTTCAAAAAGAACAAACTATAGCTTACATGAAACCTCGCTCTGATACCAAGATGATGCAAACTGTGACCAAGAATAAACAAGGCTGGTTGCTAGACGGGTCCAAGCTTGTAAAAAAATCGAAAAGGAAGTCATGGGGAATTATGCAAAAGGACAAAATGATGAATGAAAAATTAAGCAAAACCCATGAACAACTTTAGAGGATATGATACACCAATGGAACTTTAGAAGACTCACAACATAATTTGATATGATGTACAAATTGGTTTAGTGAGGTTACTCGCTACCTAGCCTTACTCAAGGGCTAGGATAAGAGTGATGCCAAGAGTAAACAAGCAGTGTTTAACTAAGGAAGAAGTACTTAAAGTGTATTAATGATAATCTGCGTCTTACGGTTACAATTACAAGGGTATTTATACCCATAAGTTAAGGCAACTTGCCCAAAAGGGAAAAGAGAAAAAGGGCATCTCCTAAGAAAGTAAAGAATAAGATACAAACGGGTAAAAATGAATATACAAAGAAGATAATCATTAGTGCAATAGATTCTACACATGATACTATACACGTGGTGATACTGTATTAGTGATGCAGTTAGAAGATGTGGACAAAAAGTACGGACAACTTGCTTATTCGAGTAGGGGTGGATTGATTAGTCCAAACTCTTTCTTTCGTCATCTTGGCAAGGGTGTGGTTAAGTATGTATTTAACCAGGCATATGTGAGAATAAAGATGGGTTGTTGTCTCGACCTTCCGCTTCTTGGCATACAACATATGAGAAATAGGCAGTCACTTGGTTCAGCAAGCAGAATGGGTCAGTAAGGAGATACTCGACCTCCACATAAGTCAACTGAAACAGGATGATTCATTTTACTAGTCCCTCTAATCCTCAAGCTCGGCTGCGGGTTAGTAGTCTGGTAACCCGATTCCCATCATGTAAGGGATGTGATCTTTCTATCAAGTGGTTATTGCTATCACCTGTAGCTTCCTTCACAACTTAGCATTGAATTTCAGGGATATCATCATCTCTAGCTAACAGTTTTGAGAGTTGTTCACTAGAAATAAAACTAACAATTACTTTTTCACCTTGCAGGTTGCATGGTTGATCATTCCATGCAAACTTCATCGACCTTTACCCAAAGTTCCAACTGATAGTTCCTAATGAGAATAACCATGGAATTTCAAACACCAAAGTAAACCTAAAGAGGGGGTAGTAAGTGTACTTCAGTAGAAAATTCATGTCCTTACGCCTACCATTGGAAACACTCTAGCTAGGCAACACAAGGTAAGTGGATTCCATTAGTTAATGTCAGCTTAAATGATTTGATTAGAGTAGTGCTGCACTTGAGAGTCTTCACCAACCATTCATAAATGAAATTTAAAGAACTACTGAAGTCCACTAAAATGCTCAACCTTTCCTTCTTGTACTTGCCAACAAATTTCATACACCCTCCTTCATTACCAGCTTGATTATTAAGAGCACAAAGAGTTAATTTAGAGAGCTCATCCTCTAAGTTGCCATCGTTCGCAACAAGTTCTACCTCTTCGTCCCCTGTTTCATCAGAATCCACCACAATGAGGTTGAGTCACTTACTTTTGCATTTAAGACTAGGCTCGAAGGGTTCATCACACCAAAAACAGTGCTTCTTGCATCTTTCCTCCTCAATCTCTTTAAGAGTCATTCGTCTCATGAGTCTTTGGGTTGAGGGAAATTGGTTGTGGTAAGTTTGTGTATGATTTGATGGTTGTTGGCTGGAATGGTTACGGTTTTGGTTTGGAACTATTTGTAAGTTCCCTTTAGATAGGTTGTTCCTTTGGTAAGTAGTGAATGTAAGTATGAGCTATGAAACAGGTTTAGTGGATTTGAGGTACCGATTGGTGGAAATCAGGGCTACTTCTTGTAATTTGGCTAGAGTATAAACTTGTTGCATAGTGTTGGGTTGAAACATGCCAATTGGGTATTGGTATTCAGATTTTAGGTCGCTTAAAAAATAGTAAATTAGGTCCCTTTTTTACATTTGTATATGTGAAGCTAGATGCTCAAATTTGGTCACATACTCCTAAAGAGTTCTAGTTTGCTATAGCTCCTTAAACTCTCCCATAGGATCTTCAAAGGCCTTGTCATCAAATCTAGAATACAACCTAACAACCAATTCTTCCTAAGTCACATTATCCTCTCCTCCTCTAGCTTTAGCATATTGATCAAACCATTGTAAGGGTTTCTCTTCAAAATTAACTATAGCCAATTTGACTTTAAAGTCAGCAGGGGGACTATCAATCAAGAAAAATTATTCCGCTCTACAAACCATGTTCGCAACTCTTCACCATTAAACACAAGAAACTCAAGTTTTGAAGTTCTAATGGGTAATTGATAGGGAGCACAAGCAATGTCAACAATATTAGTGATCACCTCTAAATAGAGCTTTTGAGTTTTACAATTTATAACCTATGTTATATCCTTAACTTAGTTTAACAAGCAAGTATATCTATCATTTTATAGCACATATGAGTACAAGGTCATCTCCATTGGGAACGAATACAAACACTAGTACTAATTAATCTTCATATTATCTAGCAATCCAATTTATCAAGTAATTAATTATTAAAATTCTAAATTATTGAGTAAACCATACTAATCCACAAACTTATGCCAATTAACACAATGGTTACAAAAACAATTACTAACAACATACTTAACATGTAGACTTGCTTCACCATATGGCATAATATCACCATTAATCTTATCCTAACGATTGTTATCTGCAAGAAATCATTAGTATGTAAGCATTTTTCTCAAAATTACTTACTTCTTATCTTAATTATATATATTAGAATCTCTTCTGAATTAACAGTTAACTTGGATCGCATTAATGATATGTTAATTCGTCAATTTCCCTAAGAATGCAACAACTTTCTTAATAATATCTCTACTATCAACAGTGAGGTGTTTCAATGAATTAAATATATTCAATAGAATTGTCCCTCGACATATTCTATTGAAATCTAGCCTAAGTCAATGTCATGAATTACACCGTGCTTAGATTAATTAAGTTCAATTCATTAGGAATAACAAATATCAAGAAACTACTATTCTATGCACTTGATCATAGTAAGTAGATATAGCAAGCCCTATATTACTACTCATACATGATAAAAACAATAACATAAACTAATAGAAATCATAATTAAAAAGAAATAAAACATAGAAATCAGTAGAAAGTAAAAACTCTTTTTTATTTTACTATAGAAGTCTCACAAATATATGAACGATAAAGTCTTATCAGCTTTCTCGAGTAATTTCGGGAAGAGTACGATATACCCAAGTGATTGTACAAAAGAAAAATAGAAAAAACAAAAAATGGCACAAAGATGAATGAATGGATGTCTTGTGGGTCGGTGATGTGATGTGTTATATGATGTATGATCTAATGTAAAATGTCTTTCTTATGTCAATCCGTTGTCCTCTTTCTTTGTCTAAAAATTATGATGTATTTATATTCTTCTCATCAAAATACTCGAAATACACCACTTCAAGACACCATTTGGTGTTAAGATTTGTTCCATATACTGGTTCATACGAAAAACTTAAAGAAGAACAGTCATGTCCACTTTCATTACACCCGTGACTCAGGGTGTGATAGTTTCTAAAAATAAAAATCTACACTAATTACGGCCATGATCATGGACATGAACTCCTTGTTAAACTTATTTATCTTCTCATGCCCGTGATCAAAGGAGTGATCATCCTCTTGATATACAATCACGACTATAACTAACAGGGGGATCACAATATCTCCCTTAATCACACTCGTGATGGAGGGTGTAACTAATCCTGGACACTCAAAATTTTCATTATTATGCCCATGATTGAATATATCTTTGTTTTCCTTTCCTCACAATCGTGATTACCTTAAATCACATTGTTTTTTTATCAAACTTCTCTACACTTAAACTTTGTTTGTCTTGAAGCAAACACTTAAAAACAATCAATGAAACTCAGCAACTTTTTGATTGCATATTCAACAAAGCATTAACAGTGCATAACTTTGTGGCTACTACATTATGTTCTTAGAATACACAAATCAATATTCTAAGACTAATTCAAGTAAAATAAACTTCACCCTTACTATTTAATGATAGCTTCTAGAGGGATAAAGTGAACATAAAGTCAAATAAAACAAAAGAAAATTGGTTATATTTCATCCACTTCCATAAGTGTATCAAAACCCTTTAATTACTTTTTAAGCACAAAAAAGTACACCGCAACCATCTTTTCTCCTATTTTTATACTTCTTTTATTAAATTTCTCTAAAGATAATTTACACATTGCATTTTCTATTTTTCTCTTTCTTTTTAAAGTAAAAGAATAAACACCAAAGGTTAGCAACAAGGTTAGATTTCCCCCTGTAGACACCTAATTTTTGCCCCTTCGTAGTCTTAATTTTTATTTTTACAAAAAGGGTCATAATTCAAAAAGATAAAATAATAAAAAAATAACAAATAATGAAAATACCAAAAAATAAGAAAAGGAAAAATCATAAAAATTTCATAGATTTTTAAGAAATAATTTATATTAGGAATAATTAGTTTTAGTGTTAGTTTTAGTTTTAGTATAGTTAAAAATTTTAGTTTAGGAAATTAGATAGTTTAAATATAATTTAATTGTAATAAATGTTAAGGCACAGGCCAGCGGCCTAACAAATAAGTAGTGAAGTATTTGGGGTGGATTTAATTTGACATCATAAGTTCGAGTCTTAGTAAGCACCTATGTCTTTATTTTTCTATCTCTACAGAAGCGAGATGAAAATGGGTCATATCTAATTAAATCATATGAATTTAGTTAAATCGGATTTGAATTCATTTGAATCTGGTTTAATTACCGAATCAGATATAATTAGATATGATAAGATATGATATGGTTTAGACTATATAAACACACACGCATGAATTTAAAAAAAAAAAAACCGAGGTATTCACAAAAAAAAGCATGATCATCCTCGCAACAGCATCCATCCAATCGCCAGATTAGTGACTATAATTGTGCAAAAATTTGTAGAACCCCACAAATATGAATTGCAGCCCCATGTTCACTTGTTTTCACCACTCTATAGTATACAACCACACTTAATTCACGCCCGGCAGCAGACTTCGTCTCCTTCGCATGAATCTACTGGCTGCAGCACGCACACTGTCTTCACTTATTGATCAGACTGACACACACTTTCTTCACTCGCTGATGAGCTTCATGCTATCGCTGATCTCTAATCCACCACATATGTTGGATCACATGCCTGATACACTGAAGCATGCCACTGCACAACACATCTTCATTCACACCTCCACTTCGCAGTAGTAAACGACCGCACTACATCCCTGACCCAAACACTACATCCATTGCTCCGTCCTTACTGCTTGCATAGTCCATACATAGACTTCAGCCAAAATTGTCTAATTACACCAACTCTGCTTCAGTAATTCCAGTTGCAGCTCGTGTACGGTCATATACACAGTGGCCTATCCTTTGTACACCCCACACATCGCGCCTATCGTCTTCCTCCACGCCCACGATTAACAGCAGCAGCAAAGCATCCATCCTGCACACTCCTGACATCGAACAGCAGTAGTGAGCGCGTCACTCCTGCACACAGATTCACCGCCAACTGCAGAACCACAGCTGATCACCCTTGCGTCCAATCTCCATCAGCATCGACGTCTACTGCAGCGATCAGTGCCAACACGATGACTAGTCCTCAACGCCGGCAGCAGTCCAACGCCACTATCCTTCAACCGAGCAAGTTCAGGTTCGGTTGTTTAAAGTTTTTATTTATTTAGTTATTATATTATGTTATTATTATTATTTTATTAGACATAGCATATGTATGTATATATTAGTTTAGTGTATTTCTTTTAGCATTAGTTTTCTTTATTATATAAGTTAAATATGTTATATTGATTTAAGTGGATAGTTGTTTAATAGTAGTAATATAGATATAAATAAATATATATATGTATATATGTTAGCCTAAGATTTTCTTTTAGAATTAGTTTTTTTTTAGAAATCCTTACATAAAAAATTATTTTTAGAAATAAAAATTAACAAAAAGAAATATTTTAAAAGAAAATTATAATGTCTTAGAGAGTCTTGTGATCATTTACAAGTTAGGACTCCCTTACATTTTGTTTAAATGAACCGAATCAATTAAGACATAAGTTCGGTCATTTTTCAAAATTAAAATCAATCAACACATTAAAGATTTTTTTGAAAGAACTACGATCGTCTGATCCCGACTGGCAAGTACGTAGGTACCTTCGAGGCTACGATAAAATATATAGAAACTTAGGTTCCTTTTTTTTTCTTTTGATTTTATTTATTTATTTATTTTAAATATTATAATTAGAAAAATAATCATAATTTCGGTAAATAAATAGTGATACCCGTTAATGGTTTAATAGGTTAATCCCTGAACTTGGAACCCTCTAGTTCTTCATTTAAAATTGAAATCAAAGACCGGTAGCTAAATCGTAATCAATCCACCCAATTGATTACGGTTTCTTTTTTTTTTTCCCGACTTCGATCGGGTGGCGACTTCAAAAATTATTTTCAATAAAAAAACCGGAATTTCTCAATTTCTTTAGTCGAGGATTAATATTAAACGAGTTAAGTTTAGTATTAATCAGGAAATGGGAAATTAATTTTAAATAAAAGAAATAAAAAAATCAAGCTCGACACCCCCTTTTAAGGGACTATAGCTCGCCCTTACTAACTTAGTTATAAGGATAAAAATCAGCAGTGGAGTTAGACTTCGCCCTTTTGAGAGACCAAAGCTTGCTCTTACTAACTCAATCCTTATATATCCTTATTACAAAGTTAAGAAGACAAAAATTAGCAATAGGGTCAAACTTTACTCTTCTAAGGAACCAAAGCCCGCCCTTACTAATTCCATCCTTAAATACTTCAATTTACTCTATTTTGAAGAGATTCTCAAGAAGCATCAATAAGTGAATTACTTCATTTGACCCTTTAATTCAAGATTAAATGAGTTCTAAAGGTAATTGACAAGTAAATATACTACTTAGTAAGTTTAGAAACACAACCATTTAACTTTAAACTAAAAACTCAAATTTACTTTTAACCTCTAAATTCATTCATTAAATAGTAAATAAGTTTGCTTCACTTCGATTTGATCCTATAATTTTGATCATGTACACTAAGTCTACAAGAACCAAGTAAGGCACAAAATTAACTCATAAAATTGACTATTATTTTGTCAAATACACAATCTATTAAGTTAATTAATAAGTTGAAACAAACAAAATTAAGTGGAAGATTTTTTATAAGTAGGGTTAAACCTTCCCTACACTTAGAAAAAGACATTGTCTTCAATGTTTGAGGAAACCAAACACAGAATAGGCATATAAAAAGAAAAACAAGTGAAAAATGAAAGACAATAACAACTAGAACAAGACTCCCTTGTTTGAAGTTTGATTAATATGTTGGGTCTTAAATCATTAGACCGTACATCCTCTAACACCATGAAAAATGGAACAATAAAAGAGACTTGACCATTAAGACAAAATGAAAACAAAACACAATAAATACATGATATGAGAGTCTCTATTAAAAATACATCATTGAGGTTAAGCTCTCAAATAGATAGTAAGTCTAAAAACAAACAAAATAAAATAAAAGAAAGGAAAGTGGTCAATCATCATCAGTTTCGATCTCCTTATCCAAGCAGTCATTATTCTCTCCAAATGACTTTTCTTTACTCTCATTCCTAGCCCCTTATCCTGTTGTTTCTTACTCATTGTCACTGTCTTCTTCTTCAGCCCCTTCTTCCTTATCATTAGAGTCTTCTTCTTCCAACCCATCACCTTCTTCTTGTTGAGCACTTGTTGGTGGGAGAACTCGAGGTTAACTAGGACTCGCATCCTCCTAGGTTTGAGGGTAAGAAAAACAAGAGGGAATGGTTGCACCCACTGCTATGGCAATGTTTTTCAAGAATTCAACAATCTCCTTTTAAGTTTCTTTGATCTCAGCCACTTCAATTTCCAAGCACTTCAAATTTCAAACCAAGAAACTTAATGTGGCTAGTGCGAAATCTAGAGCACCAGCGATGGGAATTAGGCTACCAAACCTTTGACCCGCAGCCAAGCCCGAAGACTAGAGAGGTTGACATGACGAATCTTTCTATTCTAACTAACCCCTACCGAGGCCAAATACTTCCTTGTCGAATCACCCTTCATGCCATGTCGTATGACTGCCCATTTTTCTGCAGTATGCCAAGTTAATGATTGCTCTCTAACGCTGAGCCGACCAATTACCCGACATCATCCTTGCGGAGAAGCTGAAAGAGAGAGTCCAGACTAACTAAGCCATCCTTGCTTGGACAAGCCCATTTGTCCATACTTTTTGTTCGCATCTTCTAACGACCTCGCCAATGTAGCATTGCCGTATGTATAGTATCATGTACAGAATCCATTACACCAATGATTGGGAAGAGAAGGTGGAGTGTTTGTTTAATTACTATTGATATGAGGATTATGAGAAAGTAAGAACTGCTGCTGTTAAGTTCTCCGGATATACCGTTATGTGGTGGAAGAATTTTCAAGCCATGAGAAGACAAGAAAGGTATCAAGAGATTAACAATTGGCTCGTGATGAAGAGAATGCTTAGAAATAGATTTGTACTGAAAACATACTTCCAAGATACTTTCATTTGGCTTAAAGAGCTGAGATAAGGAGGCCAAACTGTTGATAAGTATGTTCAAGAATTTCAAATTCTTATAATGCATTGCAAAGTGGAGGAACCACTAGCTTGAATAGTCTCAAGGTTCATTACTAGGTTGAGAGGAGATATTCGAAACATTGTAGAGCTGCAACAATTTGACACCATGGATAATGTTGTTAGGATTGCCTAGCGAGTAGAGAGGCAAAGAAGGAGCCAAGTACCAGTAAGGATGCCGATTAGCCGACCAGTATAGGTAAGTCACCGAGCTTAATCAAGTATAGAGTCGAGTAGAAAGGTTAATGTAAGAACCGAGCAGAAAAACCGACCTAATGGTCAAGTGCTGACTTGAACTTATGAGAAGAGGCAAGGATCCGGTAGGAAAACCAACCAAATCAAGTACTTCAAGTGTTAAGGGTTAGGACACATAGTTGTTCAGTGCCCAAACTGACAGATGATGGTTATCAAGGGAGACATCCCGAAGCTCGAAGTAGAGAGTACGGATGAGAAACCCAAGGAGAAGGAGGAGGAGGTTTCTACTGAGAAAGAAAGTGCTAAGAAAGAGCTGATTGAAGATGATGTATTTCTCGAGAACTTAGATCAGTTACTCATGGTTATTCGACGCACTATGAACATAGAACCCTCGTGAAAGGAAGAGCAGAGAGAGACTTTTGTTCCATACCACCTATAGTTGAATGATCAAATGTATGCCCTCATTGTGGATAGTGAAAGCTACACCAATGTAGCATCAATCGATCTTGTTTCAAAACTGAAGTTGCTAATTGTTTCACATCCAACACCGTATAAGTTATATTAGTTGAGTGAGAAATGAGCATTACATGTCACTTGACAAATACTACTGCCGATAACTATAGGGAATTACTCTGACCAGATTCTCTATGACGTACTACCTATGTGCATTTCTCACGTATTGCTAGGTAGATCGTGGTTGTTTGATAGAAGAGTTATATATGATGGCTATAAGAATACAAATATGTTAAAGAAGGATAATCGAAAGATCATGCTAAATCCGTTGCCGCCGAGAGAAGTTAATAAGTTGTAGACGAAACTTACTCGCAGATCGAAGAAGGCTCTGGTGATGAGTAGAGCTAGGCTTCGAGAGGCCATCAATGCTAATGAGCGAACCCTCATGTTGGTCAGGCAACTATTGGAAATGAAGGAGCGGGGTAAGTTACCTCAGGAGGTCAAGGAGTTGTTAGGTGAATATGTCAACCTATTTCCAGAATAATTACCTGTAGGGTTGCCCTCAACTCAAGGCATAGAGCACTACATTGACTTAGTAGCCAACGCTGTACTACCAAATAAGCTAACTTATAGAATGAATCTCGAGCGGGCTTCTGAGCTCCAATGTCAAGCCAATGAGCTGCTGGAGAGAGGCTATGAAGAGAGAGTCTCAGCCTTTGTGTTGTGCCTACACTTCTAGTGCCAAAGAAGGATGGAACCTAGCAGATGTGTATAGACAGCCGAGCTGTGAACAAGATCATAATCAAATACAGGTATCCGATCCTGAAGCTAAAAGACATATTGGATGAACTCAGTAGAGCTAAGGTTTTTAGCAAGATTAATCTTAAGTCTGGTTGCCATCAAATCCGCATAGGGCTAGGAGATGAATGGAAGACTACATTCAAGACTCGATATGGACTTTATAAGTGGATAGTCATGCCCTTCAGCTTGTCGAATGCCCCAAGCACTTTCTTGAAATTAATGAACTATGTGCTAAGACATCTCATAGGGAAGTGTGTCGTGGTATACTTTGACGACATTCTTGTCTATAGTGCCAACATGCTGAGTTACTATGAACATCTTAGAGCAATCCTGGACAACTTTGGTATCGAGAGATTATTCAGCAATCTAAAGAAATGTTGCTTTTACTAGGAGGAGACTTGCGAGTCAATGATAAGAAGATCCGAGCAATTGTCGAGTGGCTGGCTCCTACTACTTGTGCTGACGTGAAAAGTTTCCACAAACTGGCTTTATTTTACAGAAGATTCATCAAGAATTTAACACCCTTGCTGCGCCACTTACTGAACTAACAAAGAAAAACACCGACTTTCGTTGGGGAGAAAGGGAGGAAAGGAGCTTTGTCGAGGTAAAAGAAAGGTTGACCTTCGCCTCGATGTTAATACTACCAAACTTCGATAAAATTTTTGAGCCGGAATGCGATGCATCAAGTATTGGGATAAGTACTGTCCTAATGTGCAAAGGGTAACCTATTGCTTTCCATAGTAAGAAGCTCTAAAAACTCCAATTGAATTATTTTGTGTATAACAAGGAATTTTTGGCATTGATCCGAGCAATTCAAGTATGGCAACATTATTTATTGCCGAGAGAATTTGTCATATATACTAACCATGAATTGCTGAGGTACCTTCAGAGTCAGACTAAGTTATTGGAGCAATAGGCGAGATGGGTTAAATTTCTTGAATGATTCAATTTTGTGACAAAGTACAAGCAAGGAAAGAGTAATGTAGTTACATATGCTCTTTTGAGGAGATATAAGCTTTTATCAAAACTGCAAACTAGGCTATTTAGGTTTGTAAGTATTAAAGAACAGTACTCCGAGGACCCGCACTTTAGACCCATAATTTTACGATGCGTCGAGGGGAAGACAGTGGACAAATATTGTGTAGAGGATGGCTACTTGTTTCGAGACGGAAAATTATGCATGCCAACTTATTTACTGAGGGAGCTACTACTCAGGGAAGCCTACGGTGGAGGTCTCTCTGGGCATTTTGGAGAAAGGAGGGCCTGTGAACTGATAAATGGCTGATTTCTTTAGTCGAGAATAAGGAAAGATGTGCACCAAGTTATCAAAAGTTGTGCCATATGCAAGAAGGCTAAGTACCAAGCCGAGCAAGAGAAAATAATGCCCCTACCTATTTCGACAATGCCATCGAGTGAATTGAGCATGGACTTTGTTCTTGGACTGCCACGAACAGCCTAAGGCAAAGATTCTGTAATGGTCATCATGGATCGGTTCAGTAAGATGGTATACTTCGTACCTTGCCCCAAGACTAACTACACTTCGGCTATTGCTTCTCTTTTCTTGTAAGAGATTGTGCGAATACACGACGTGCCAAGAAGTATAGTCTCCAACAAAGACCCAAAGTTCTCAAGCCATTTCTAAAGAATCCTATGGTGTCCGTTGGAAACTAAATTACTCTTCACTACTTTATGTCACCCCCAAACTGACGGCTAAACAAAAGTAGTTAATCGTACTTTAAGGTCACTACTTCGAACTGCAGTAAATAAGAACTTGGCTGATTGGGACGTCTGCCTACCAATGGTCGAGTTCACCAATAACCGAACAATACATGACGCTACTAAGCAAACTCCCTTCGAGGTAGTCTATAGATTCAATCTCGAGTTGTCCCTTAATAACACCCCTGTACCAATACCCACACAAGAAGACCTTGATGCAACGGTCAAAACATAATCCCTTCAGCACATCTATGATAAGGTCACTCGGCATGTCGACCAAGCTGCTAGAAGAACGCGAGAAAAGACTAAGGGTAGAACAGCTAAATGATTTCAGTCGGGAGACTTGGTGTGGTTATACCTCAACAAGGAGCGGTTCCTAAACAAGAGGAGGAACAAATTATCTGCAAAAGTGAAAGGACCTTTCAAAATCCTTTAGAAGATCAATGACAATACCTATAGGTTAGAATTACTTGAGAACTATAGGGTTTTTTACGCCTTCAACATTGTCAACCTTGGTCCATATCACCTTAACGAAGAACTGAGTGAACACTATTCGAATTTGATCTCAAATCCAAAACAACCTAGAGGGAATGATGGGAATTAGGCTATTGGACCTCTAACCTGCAGCCGAGCCTGAGGACTAGAGAGGTTGGCATGACAAATCCTTTTATTCCAACCAACCCTTATTGAGGCCGAGTACTTCCTTACCGAGTCACCCTTTATGCCGTATCGTATGACCACCCATTTTTCTGCAATATACTGAGTTAATGATTGCTCTTCAACAACGAGTCGACCAATTACTCAACATCATTCTTGCCGAGAAGCCGAAAGAGAGAGTTCGAACTAACTAAGCCATCTCTGCTCGGATAAGCCCATCTGTCCGTACTTTTTATTTGCATCTTCTAATGACCTCACCAATGTAACATCGCTACATGTACAGTATCATGTACAGAATTCATTGCACCAATGATTATTTTTCTTGTATATTTATTTTTACTTTTTTATATCTTGTACATTACTTCCTTAGGAAATGCCTTTTTTGTTTTTTCCTTTTTAAGAAAGTTGCTTTAACTTATGGGTATAAATATCCTTATACTTATAACGAACATGAGATCATTCTTGATACACTCTTTAAGTGCTTTTTCTTCCTTGCGTAAACACTGTTTGTTTACCCTCGACATCACTCTTATCATTTCCCTTAAGCAAGGTTAGATGACAAGTAACCTCACCGGACCAATTCGTACGTCATATCGAATTGAGTTGTGAGTCCTCAAAAGTTCCATTGGTGCATCATATTTTCTAGAGCTGTTCGTGAGTTTTGCTTACTGTCTCATCCTTCATTTTTGCCCTTTCGCACTTTCCCCATTAATCCTTTTTCGAGCTTTCTGCAAGTTTGGACCTATCCAACGACCAGCCTTATCTGTTCTTGGTTATGATTCACAACAACCAGGGTCCTTACTTAGAAATTCCTGTAAAAAATAAAAAACAATGAAATAAAAAGAATCAATAGTAAAATGTTCATCGTCAATTGTCATGGATTGCTTGAAAACATCTTGCATCTGAATCACCATCTCATCTCTTCCCACTCTAAGGATAAGTTTACCATCCTTAACATCAATTACTGCTCCTGCTATAACCAAAAATGGTCTTCCCAATATGAGTGGAATATATTCATCCTCATCTTTGTTCATATCAAGGACCACGAAATCTGCTAGGAAGATGAAATCTTGAACTTTCACCAATACGTCCTCCTATACACCTCTTTGAATCCTCATAGATTTGTCAGCCAATTGCAAACTCATTCTTATAGCCTTAAGTTCACCCAAATTCGATCTTTTAAATAAGCTATATGGCATGAGTTGATGCTTACAAGGTCTGCCAAAGCTCTTTCGATCAATAGATCACCAATCAAACATGGTATGGTAAAACTCCTTGGGTCTTTAACCTTAGTGGGTAACTTGTTTAGAATTACAGCAAAACACTCTCCCCCAAGAGTAATAATAGGCAGCTCTTCCAACTTCCTCTTGTTAGATAACAATTCCTTAAGAAACTTAACATATTTAGGCATTTTTCCCATTGCTTCTAATAAGGGTAAATTAATGTGCAATTGTTTAAATAATCCTAAGAATTTGCCATACTGCTCGTCATCCCTCGCCTTTCTTAATCGGGTTGGATGAGGTAGTAATGGCTTATATTCCTTAATTGGGATAGGAAGCCCCTTTTCTTTTGGTCAATCAATTTGCTCTAATTACCTTTCCACTCCATCATCCTCACTTTCTTTCTCCTTAACTCTCTTAGGAGCTTGCAACTCTTTCCTATTCCTTAAAGTCACAACCTTAACTTATTCCTTTAGGTTTTCCTCAGTATTTACCACAAGAGATCCTAAAGTCCTTTCTGAAAGTGCTTTTGCAATCTAACCAACTTAGTTTTCCAAGTTATGAATGGATGCCCCTTGATTTCTCAAAGCGGTTTCAATGGCTTGATGATGTACTTCAAAAGACTTGATAAAATTGCACCAACATTTCTTCCAATGATCCTGGTTTAGCTTGAGAAGGAGGAACTTGTCTTTGAAATCCACGAGATTGTATATTCGAGCTCTATCCATTGTTACTATTCTACCTAAAATTTGGATGGTTCCTCCAGCCTAGGTTATACGTGTTGCTAAATGGATCATTGCGAGGCCTGATAAGATTTCCCATGTAGTTAACTTGCTTTAATTGATCTAACTTGGATGAACTTTTGAAGACAAAATACGCCACCGCTAAAGTTTTGTTCTGACCTATAATTATGTTATCTAACTTCCTTATTAACAATTCCTCCTTATGAGCTAAGGAGAAAGTAGCATCCAATTTGTACTTTCCCATTGGTCTTTTCTCTCTAACTCTCACAGATGACCACTAATAGTGGTAATTGGCCATGTCTTCAAATAACTAGATGTATTGCTCTGGTGACTTGTGATTTAAGCTCCTACGAACAACCGTATCAATAAGCTACTTAGTCATGTAGTTTAACTAGTTGTAGAAAGTTTGAATTTGATATCATTCTAGAAGCCCATGACGAGGACATTTTCTAAGCAAATCTTTCCATCTCTCCCATGCTTCATATAATGTAAGACCCATAATAAGGTATTCAAGATTCGATTCGTAGAATTTAGGGCAATCAAGCAAATTGGTCGATCCATCCCAAATTTTACGATAAAGTTAAGATTATTAGTAAAAGTGATCCCATAAGTCTAAATTTAGGAAAATAACTAATGAAATAATTAATATTATAATATTGAATTGTATGTAAATTTCTCATTATTTATCAAAAACACGTAAAACAAGTTTTGATAATTAACGAGTCGATAGAGATAAATTATATACATATAAAAATCATAAAATAACTTAAATAATATTTATGAGTATTTATTTATACCATATATATATTTATATGTAGGTAGAAATACACGAAATTGCTTAAAATACCTAAAATATGGTAAAATAATACTAAATAATTAAAGAAAAATATGGAAAAATGAGGAAAATTCCAAAATTGGGGTGTGGAAAATTGGAAATGGAGAATGGAAAGTAACAAATTAAAATCAACCAATAAAAAAAGTAAAAAAGATAAGAGATAAGAGACAATTGACAAAGAAAAAATGGAGAAAAAATCCTAAACTCAACTATAAAAATAGAAGACCTTCATCCAAACTCATTTTGGACATATTGGAATCCAAAGAAAAAAATTAGGGAGAGGAGAGAAAAAAAAGAGAGAGCAAATTTACAAAAAAATTAGAAAATTATAATGCAAATAGAGTATATAAGGAGATCCTCTACCTAACGACCAACTGGAGAGGAACGGCCACCACCAAAAGATAGTAGACCCTACGTCTAAAGTTATAGACAATGGTGGAGCTACCAGCTGGTGGCTGGAAGCTTGTCGATTGTTAATTTTCGATTTTCTTTCCAAATTTGTTTAATTTAGTAAAATACAAAATATGTATAGAAAATTGTGAAATTTGGTTTCCTTAGGTATTTTTCCATGTAAAATCATAATATCAAACCATTTTTTTTAAATTTGAAGTGCTTATATAGGTTCCTTAAGAACAAACCCGTTTCCAACGAATTTTGTATGAATTTTCAAAAATAGTAAATAATGTTATTTTGAGCTAATTTTTGGTGGACATATTCCTTATATGATATATTTAATTTATATAAAAATAATTTTTGATAAACTACACATTTAGTATTTATTAAAATTATTTTTTTCAATCTGCCATGTCTTTCATGTGAAAGAAATAATATGTTTTTAATTAAATTCCTTAATGAATCTGATTTGTAATGACTTCTTAAACTCCTTAATTAAATTATTTATGATTTTGGGAATATTCAATTTGAATCTTATAATTTTATTTGGTCATTTACCTAATTTAAGCTAATTTTTAGCAAAATTAGACCTAAAATCAATATATCGAAAAATAATATATATTAAACTATCTTAGTACTTTTCATGATCATAATATAACACCCATAACTTACTGAGTATAATATATTTTTCGTAGCTTTAGTGGAGTTTGAAGCCTTAGTTGTATGTATTATGTATAATATATACTAAATATGTAGGTAAATGATATATTTTAAGTTAATTTTATGATTTACAATTAGTTTGGTTTATATTCCAATTTAGGATGAATTTATATGTCTTGGAATGTTAGTTGACAATAAGAGATGTAAGTTATGGTATTGGAGAGATTAGATGTATGCTTTATATATAGATTAAGTAGTAATAAGTAATATGTGAAATATGAAGATTAAATAAGTAAAGAATATTAAGTTAAATTGATAATATTATAATAATAGGAGAATATTATAAATCCGGTTTGAAAGGTAAATTTGAGAAATTATGTGAAAATATAAGTTATTCTTACATTAGGAATTGATTCGTTAGTTAAATTAGGAGTGTGGTGTACCATACTAATCAAAATGTTGATTAAGAAATAAAATATAGATTTAAGATACGTAAGTATAGTTAGATAAATTTCACATTTTAGTCTAAGAAGAATTCATAAGGTTCATAAATAAAAACAATAATCATAAGCTAAAACAAAATTAAATCTAGAGACTAATTTAGAAATTGAAGCATTACTTTCGAACTAATTTTGTTTTAGGAGATATAGAAATTGGATAAATGTATAAAATTATAATCCTAAACTTTAAACCCATGATTTAAAACTTATATGTATATATATATATAAGCGATCACGTTAAATGAAGATTATTCCTAGATCATAATATAATTTAAAAGTCGAAACCGTAATAAAAACAAGAAACAAATTCGAAACCTAGCTAAATAAGAGAAGTAATTCTAAAAGATTTAGACCTAAATCACTAAATGTAAGAAAATCATAAACTAAAGATAGTCATAATCTAAATTACATAACAAAATATATCTATGGTAATTATGGGAAACTAAACCAACATTTGTATTATAGGAATTATCGACGATGGCCTATGAGAGTTGCACCTCAAATGAGCAAATGAAGAGTCCAGGTAAGTAAGTTGGGATAAATACATTATTGTATTTCAGAATACTAATTTGTAGTAATCGAAGGTTTGAAATTGTACTTGATTGTGCTTATTAGATAGTGGTTGTGCATATGTGCTTGTTTTTAAGTGATGCTATGATTCTGGGTTATTGTTTTGGCTTATATTTATGTGATTTGTTTGAAATGATTAAACACCTTAAATCAGATCTAATTAAATATACAACTTGAAATTCTAAATCGGACCTGCATAGCAACCTATCAGGGGAAACTTAGGGTTCTCCGGCCAAATACCAACCCCTTCGAAAGGGATTGCGTTTGATAACATAATTGGTCCCTTCTTTATCCTTAGTCGAACTAAGTAATAAATGAGGAGATCATAGCAAAGGTGAAGACAATGGTTCAAAGGTGAAGACAATGGTTCAAAGGTAGTCGCGGGAGGAATGGTATCTCTATTGCATAAGCATAGGTTTTATTCGTGAGCTGTTGCATTAAATGGAAACTCCTCAACTCGGATTAGAACGAGTGAAATTTCTCTAATCTCACGATGAGCTGGACAATGTCGTGCAATGGCATTTGCTTAAATATGCATTGTATCTAACTAAATTGGTTGATAACCTTGCTTGTGTTTGATGTATAGTTTTAAGTCTCCGTCCCAACTTACTGAGTTATAGTTGCTCACATCCCTATAGACGTCATTATGGGTGCTAATTAAAAAGCAGCTTATATTTATCTTAAGGCTAGCAATTGTTGGATCCTGGGAGGTAGGGAAATATATCTGAAGAATAGATATATCTTTAAGGTCTTAGCTTTTATTTAAAATCTTTTATCTTCAAATTGTGTATTACTTAAGAAATATAGTATAATGATTCCCTATAAACATTATTTGTAATACGTGAATCCTAGTGTATATATGTATATATATTTTCATACTTTTTTAGATAAATAATTTATTTAATTCATGAACTGTTTACTTAAAAATGGGTTAGTCGTGGACGCTTTGTGTAAATCAGATCTAAGATAATTGTTATATGGTCAGTTTCTATCTTAGAATAATTTACATAGCAAGAATGTTATAACTCTGTTGCTTCGGGACGTGGCAATCTCCATATCCAACTGTCCAAATGAGGAGATATTCGCTCTCAACTTAGCTATTCTAGATGGTGAGAAATATTTTCTCATAAACAGCTCTGCCATCTCTTGCCAAGTACTGATGGAGTTTCTTGGCATAGAGTTCATCAACTGTTTAACATTATTCCTCAATGAGAATGGGAACAATCTTAAACGGATATCTTTCTCTAACACACCACTTATCTTGAAAATGCTGCAAGTGACTGTTATGGTCTTTTCTCACTAAATCCGTTAAATTGGATACATTGTAGAATCATTTAAATAACACTCAGTTTTATCTCAAAAGTGTTCGCTTGAACGTAAGACCAAGTAATGCTAGTGCTAGCCCCATCCAAGTTGGGTCTACAATAATCCAACCTTGTTCTTGGAGCTACAAGTAGATTTACTCTTAGCTCATTCCTTGGTTGTACTAAATTTCGATTTCCATAAAAAGGTGGGTCCAAATTCAATGGCAAAACTCTTTGGATACCATCTTTCGAATTTAAGAACCGGTTCCCTAATGGGGGCTCGACATCCTTGTTTTGTTTATTAATTCTGGATGACTTTGATGTCTTTATTCTTATTCTCAACGATTTACGTACTTTTACTTCCTTATTACTAAATGCTTGCTTCTCAAAATATTCTTGAACTTTCTTCAAGTTGCTTTTGAGTGTTCTCTCGGGTTCAGGATTGAAGTCAACTAGATCAGTCGTATTGCTCTAGGTTATAAATTGCAAAAAACAACAATCTAATTCAATTTGAGGGCAAAATATTTTCTTGAAAATAACAAAACAATAAAAATATAAGCTAGATGCACAAAAATTTTAATTTTCCTAGTGATGTCAATTTATCGGCAATAGTGTCAAAAACTTAATCATCTCTAAATAGAGCTTCCAAGTTTTACAATTTATAACTTACATTCTATCCTTAACTCGGTTCAACAAGTAAGTATATATATCATTTTATAACATAGATGAGTATAGGGTCATCTACACTGGGAACAGATATAAATACTAGTATTAATTAATCTTCCCATTATCTAGCAACCCAATTTATCAAGTGATTAATAATTAAAATTCTAAATTATTGACTAAAATATACTAATTCATAAACTAATATCAACTAACACAATAGTTACAAAAACAATTACTAACAACACACTTAACTTGTAGACTTGCTTCACCATATGGCATAATCTCACCATTAATCTTATCCTAATGATTGTTATCTGTAGGGAATCGCTAATATGTAAGCATTTTTTTCAGAATTACTTATTTCTAATCCTAATTGTATCTATTAGAATCTCTTTTAATTTAATAGCCAACTCGGATCGCGTTAATGATATATTAATTTGTCAATTTCCCTAAAAATGTAGCAACTTTCCTAATAATATCTCTACTATCAAGAGTAAGGTGTTTCAATGAATTAAATTTATTTAATAGAATAATCTCTTGACATATTCTATTGAAATCTAGCCCAAGTCAAGTCATGCACTATACGTACTTAGATTAATTAAGTTTAATTCATCATGAATAACAAACATCAGGAAACTACTATTCTATGCACTTGATCATATTAAGTGGATGTAGTAAGTCCTAAATTACTACTCATACATGATAAAACAATAATACAAACTAATAGATATCATAATTAAAAAGAAATAAAACATGGAAATCAATAGAAAGTAAAACCCCCTTTTTATTTTACTGTAGAAGTCTCACAAATATATAAACAATAAAGTCTTATCGGCTCTCTTGGGTAGTTCTAAGAAATGTACAGTATACATTAGTGATTGTATAAAAGGAAAAAGGAAAAAATACAAAATGGTATAAAGATGGCTGAATAGATGTCTTGTAGGTTGGTGATGCGATGTGTTATATGATGTATGATCTGATGTGAAATGTCTTTTTGATGTTGATCTGTTGTCCTCTTTCTTTGTCTAAAAATTGTGATGTGTTTACATTCTTTTTGTCAAAAAGCTCGAAATACACTACCTCAAGACACTACCTGGTGTTAAGACTTGTTCTATGTACTGGTTCATACAAAAAAGTTAAAAAAAAAACAGTCATGTCCACTCTCATTACGTCAGTGACTAAGTATGTGATAGTCTCTTAAACTAAAATCTACGCTAATCACGATCGTAATCATGGACGTGAATTCTTCATTAAACTTATTTATCTCCTCACACCTGTGATCAAATGGGCGATCATCCTCTTGATACATAATCACTACTGTAACTAATAAGGGGATCACAATACCTCCCTTAATCACACCCATGATAGAGGACGTAACTAGTGCTGGACACCCAAATCTTTTATTATCATGCTCATGATTGAATGTATCTTAGTTTTCCTTTAAGGTTTTCCTTTCCTCACTACCATAATTGCCTTAAATTGCATTGTTTTTCGTGTAAACTTCATCTCCTCGCTCTTAAATCATCTAAAAACAATATTACACCATTAAGTGTCAAGAACTTTAAAAATGAATACAATTATGAATAATTTATACCAAAATATATCTCAAAAGTACAGAGTAATTTACTTTTATCAATCAACGACCTTATCTTGAGAACCCACTGTTCCTTTAATAATAACACCTCCTTCACTAATACTGATGTCTTTATTGTCAAGTGCAGGTGTACTAGAAGATGCCTTGTGGTCCAAAACCAACTACTTAAGCTCATTAATAGATTGTTACTGTCGAGTAAGTATTTTAGTGAAAATCTTAACCTAGCTTTGTTGTTTGTTCGCTTGCTCCTTGATGATGGCATGTATGGTGTCTTCCATGCATTTCTGCTCCTTGTCTCCCATAGCCACTCTTAATATCATCTCCAATACCAATTAGAGCAAGGTGTTGTAGAAAATAACCAAAGAATTGTAAATGTAGAATTTGTAAGAGGAATTTAGATAAAACTGTTTATTCTATTTTTCTATTTTCTTTTGTAAAGACATATCCATTTGATGTAGTAGTCTCCCAATACAATATGTTTTAGATGTTCATGATGTGTCCAACTTTTTCAAAAAGTTGGTTACAGCAAATTATAAGGTGTGTGCTAGTGTAAGTCATGAAAATAAGGCATACATAATCTGTAATATATGCATAGGCCTAAGGCCTAGAGAGTAGCCCTTATTTATTATTTATCTCTATGAACTTATACTGCCCTAATAGCAATATTGGCCACATCAAGTCTCTTAGATAATTCTAGAACTTCTTCTATACAAGCCAACCTAATAACATTCAACATTGCTTAACTTTTATCTTTGGCCAAGATAAACCCTAGTTTTGTCATGTCCTCCATTACACTAACCCATTTCTTTACTTTTTTTCCCCTTAAATTATTAAACTAATATAAATACATATATGTATGACACCACAATCGATTGTGAAAGCCTCATTGGTTTTAATATTATAGATAACATGGAAGTGATTCTAATGATATTGATGATGACCCCTTACCTTTTAATCATTTGTCTGCCCTTATTTTAGAGCCAAAAGAAAGAATCCTTACTTATACGACATTACACCTCATTGCAGTTTTGATGCATAAGCACACTATAATAATATTCATAAGGAAATCCAATGATAAATTTCGTGGAAGTGGGTAACTGAATAAAACTACGCTAATGCGAACATAGAACTTGCACACCATGTCTTAATTCTATGTTTTATGCATTTCTTCTTACTCAAAATAAATTTTTAGTTTGATGCTAAAACTTGGTTCAACAAATCTATTGATATTCAATTTTAAGCTAACAATTATTGCTCCTTTCTCTTAGAACAAAATGAAGAAGCCAAAAATCTATTAGAACCCTAATGGCAACCAAATAGGCATTAGATACCCCTTTAGTGCCTCTAAACCTAAATTTCCTCCTCTCTTTTCATCCTCTTCTCCCATTTTATCTCTTCTTCTCCTTTTTCTTGTTTTCTTTTCTATATTCTTGAATCACATTGAAAACCTTTTCCAATTCTTCTCCTTCCTATATTTGATTGTTCCCTCTCACAATGTTCAAGTCACTACTTTTATTGGCATGTAATGGTTAAAGGGAAGCGAGAGAGTTGGAAAAAGAAAAATTTAATCATGTTTTGTTTTTAGCTTTTTTCTTTTGTTTGTCTATCTTATACCTCCTCTACAAGAATTTTTTTTGCCAAAGTGCTAATTTTATATTCTCATTATGGAACTAGTTGTCACGCTCCGAAGCGGCAGAGTCGTAATAGCCCTGCCGTGTAAACCATTCTCAGATAGAAGTTGGCCTTACAACCGCTATCTTAGACCTGATCTATACTAGGCGTCCATGACTAACCCGCTTTAAAGTAAACAGTTTATAATTTAAATAAATCATTTACCTATAAAAGTGAGGAATTATATATATATGCTATAATTCAGTTATTGCAATTAAAGTTTACAATATTTCTCTGTAATATATTTCCTAGTTATTACATCATTCGGAAATGAAAAATAATTCTAAAATAAAAACTTAGACCTTAAAAATATGTGTTTATTCTTCAATGTTTTTCCTTACTCCCTAGGATCCAGCAGTTGCTAACTTCAGAGTAGTTGTTGCCGCTTCTTAGTCAACACTTGCACGACGTCTATAGGGATGTGAGCAACCACAGCTCAATAAGTTAGGACGGAGGACTTAAAACTATACCATAAATACAACAAGGTTTTCAATCAACTTATTAGATGCAATGCATGTTCAAGCAAATGCCATTGCACGACGTTGTCCAACCCGTCGTGAGATTAGAGAAATTGCGCCCGTTCTAATCTGGGTTGAGGAGTTGCCGTTAATGCAACAACTCACGACTAAACTCAGGCTTGTGTAATGGAGACCTTACTCCTCCCACGACTACCTTCGAACTACTGTCTTCACCCTCGCCGCGACCTCCTCTCCTGTCACTTAGTTTGACTGAGGACGAAAAAGGGACCATTTTGCAATCCTGCGCTATCCTTTTCGAAGGGGTCGGTATTTGGCCGGAGAGTCCTAAGTTCTCCTAATGGGTTGCCATGCATGTCCAATTATGATTATTAGTCATATATTTAATTAAGTCCAGTTTAGGGTGATCAATCATTTCATACAAATCATACAATACATGCCAAAGTAACAAACAAAATCATAGCATCACCCATAATCAAGCCCATGTACACATTCAATTATCTAACAAGCACAAATAAGCATAATCTTAAGCCTCCAAAATACAGCATCGTATTAATCCCAACTTACCTCGACTCCTCGCTCACTCACTCGAGGTCCGATTTGCTCAAGCCATCGCCGATTATCCCTATAACACAAACGTGGTTTCAGCTTTTCATATAACTATTATAGGTTCATTTTATCCTATAACGCTTATTGTTAGGTTTTGTTTAGGGTTTAATTTGTCTAATTATCTAGGTCTTAAGTCTTTTATAATTATTCTAGGTTTGGGGTTAGGTTCGAGTTCGGTTTCTGCATCGATTTCTAAATTAGGTTCTTGTTCGATTTCTAAGTAATGTTTTATATTCCAACCCTAGAAATTTGTTTCAACCCATAATGTGAAATTAATCACATTACTTCCCGATCTCTTAAATACCATCATTATCCCTAGTCAGTATTTATTTTACCCGGTACACTTAAATCCGTATTAGTGTATCGAATTCACTCCTAATATGAGAAATTTTTACATTTTTCATATAATTACATAAATTCAAGTTTCCTGTCAGATTTATTGTACATTTTTATTATTATCAAAATATCAATTTTTATTATAATATTTTCTATTTATTATATCTCTAAAAATTACATATTAGGTATTACTACTTTTTATGTATATAATACACTTCTAATATTTTTATCACTGTAATTATCATCTCTAAACATCAATTATCATTTACAAAATTAACTTAAAATTTACTATTTTTCTCTATTACTGATTTACTACATAATTAACCTAATAATTACATCTAACACCCTAAATGCTACAAGTATCATACTCCATCAAATTTCAACATCCTAAAACATGTACTTATTCACTAAATCAGTAATTAACCATCTAATTACTTTATTAACCCTAAATTACCCATTTTATGCCTTATTTTAAGGCCTAAAAATTATCTAAAATTTTCGAAAATTAATTTTTGAAAACGGGCTTCATAGCACTGTTCTATATCATCTAATTAATCTACACAAAAATTTGAACTTGAAACTACACTCCTAAGGTCATTTGTTTCTAAATCGAAATATGCTCGGTTTTGCATGATTTCTTAAGGACCCTATATCACGAGACATATTTTCAACAAAAAAATATTTTTCTTATAAACTACATACAAAAATATTCCAGAATAACAAAATTCATAATTTTCTAATAATATTTACTACTTTTACAAAATTACACAAAAATCGGGCTGGAAATCGGACTCACCAATCTGGGTGGCTCCGGCCACCGCCGACCGCCGTGGCCTTGTCGACCGGCCTGGGCATTGCCACCATCGTGTGGTGGTGGTGGCCGTTCACTTCTAGCTGCTCGTCTAGTGGGGGTTCCCTTTAAATGCCCTAATTGCACAGCTTTTCTTATTTTTTTTCTAACTCGAATTTTTCTCTCAATTTTCACCTCTCCATAATTTTCTCTGATTTCTAACTGTTGAGTTCTTGGATTTTTCTTGCTATTTATAGAGCTTTAGGATAATTATTGTACATTAAATTAGACAAGACAATTGCCTTATCCCTTAATTTTTGGTTTTTGTGTTGTCTTAATTTAATTGGCCAAATTTTTTCTTATTTTTCCCAGCTGCCACAACCCAATTCTAGATCATTCCTGATTTTTTCTGATTTTTCCTTAATTAATTATGAATTTTCTTTAAGTATTTTGTATTATTTTAGCACATTTCGCGTATTTTAAGTAATTATACGTATTTATACCTACATGTAAATTCATATATAGTACAAATAAATATTCCTAAATATTATTTAGGTTATTTTATGATTTTTAGTATATATATAATTTATCTCTAACGATCTGTTAATTATCGAAATGCATTTTACGCATTTTCGATAAATGATGAGTTATATACTTAAAGTTTGGAATTTTTATAGTCTTTTATTTTATTACTTATTTTTTTAAATTCACACTTACAGGATCATTTTTACTAATATTTTTAGCTTTACTTTATAATTTAGGTTCGATCGAATCTTTCAACCAATCAAAACCTTGAATGGTTGGTTGTGGGGCTTATACTAGTGTTATTAAAGAGATGTTTCAAAACTTACATTTTTACTTTTTGGAATAGAAAAGATGAAGAATAGAACAATTATGCTTTTGAAATAACTATTACTAAGGATAGACTAAAATTTGGATTTTTGTATTTACTTTATGTAATTTCTTATTGTAAGGAATAATGATTTAAGTAGTTATTTTACCTTATTAATTGTAGTACTAAATTGGGACTGTAATAATAAAATATTGATATGCCTTTATTCGATCTTTTAGAAAATAGCTAAAAGTTACTTTAATTTTTTTTATTAATTAAAAGATATTATTATCCATCACTTGAACTTTTTATTTCCTTTTTATCTTTGTATAGCAGGAATAAAAAATTCCATCTCTCAAAAGGTAACAACTATTCCCTATAAAGATAAAATAGAAAAGTTATTATGAAAAAATGTTTTATATGATTATATAATACTATAAACACCTAATCCTATACATTCAATCTATTAATACTTAAATATACTCATACAACATAATTCTTAATTATATAATCATTCCTTCCCTTTAGCTAGGCAATTATAAGCTTATTAGGTTCAATTAGAGCCTCTAAGTAGATAATCTAATCATATTCATGCGCATTTGTATCTCTAATACATCTAATTCAGTATATCATAATTACCAATTAATATTAATCATCTTACATAAATTATAAATACATGTTCATAAAACATCTTCTTTTGGGTAATGTACATGTTCATAAAACATAAACATAACATAACTATATTACTCTGTGCTCAATCCTAACATTAATCAAACTTAAGGTTTTAGATAATCTTCTAAGTAATCATAGATCGTAAGACAGGACTTTGAAGGGAAAAGAGGGTACAATTATTCACCTTGAAATAACAATGAAGGGAATTGAGGGTGCAATACATATTTATTGACTTTACCAAAAAAATTATATAATTATAAGTTATAAAAAAAACTATCAAGATACCATTATTATATCGCATCTTGAAGATACGACATTATCATTTGTACTAAATGTAGCATTACCGTTTATGTACCGTAGATGCAATATAGGTACAAATGCACTTTTGTCGTACCTTAGGTATTATACTAGTGTCGCATTTTCAAGATGTGACATTAGTAATGTATTATATTAATATCGCATTTTGAAGATATGACATTAGTACTTTATTTTTGCTTGGAGTAAAGCATAAACCTAAAAGAATTGAAAAAACCCACTCAAAAGCAAGAAAATGAAATTGTAACTTGGATTAAATCTCAATGAAAGAATATATAAATAAGAAATTAATTTGATAAGTTTAGGGATTTTGTTTATTATAGTATAAATGGTTTTTTTTATTATTATTATTATAGTATTATATATATAAATAGAAAGAAAATTAACAAAACTTACTTGAAAAACGGAAGAAAAAGCCACTTCTTTAGGAAAATAAAAAATTCGGTTAAAAAGGAAAAAGATCCTACTATGAATAAAAAAAGAAAGAAAGGGGAGTAAAATTTGCACATGTAACACCTCTTCTTCTAAGTGTCTGCTTAAAAATTTTTCTTTACTTTTGGTACTTAAAAATGGTTTGTTACTGCTATCCTTGAGTTAAGGATAAGGCAAAGACTGTATTACACCTGTCTTACAACAATGTAAAACTCCTATTTCCAGAACTCTTATAATTTGATATAATAAATAATAGCAAAAGTCTTTTACAAGGATGACCCAAACCTAAAGTATCACCATTGTAAATCCTGATACAAAATACATAGTTTCTATTAGAATATCTTCATATTATACATACTCATCAAAAGATATACACTTCACTTTCATAATCTCTAATTAAAGCTTTTGCACATAATTTAACAGGCTTCCTGTAAACCTTCTTACTAGTGCTTCAATCTAGTTTCTGATTCACTTTAGCTACATAGGGGTTTTCTCCAACATGCTTTCTGACTAACATTTTGACATACTTTCAGCTTTACAATTTACCTTAATGATACTAATTATGAGTACCGGCATCTCTTGTTTCCTTAATGTGAGATCCTGGTCAACTTCTTTTAAAAACTTAGTATAAGAAAACTTATCCTCTCAGCTTACTGTAAGTCGAGTGAGAGTGGACAAATAATAAACAAATTCAAATAATATCATAGTAGCTACTAAGTAAGTTATCATTATCATCACAAAGCTTAACAGTCTAATCAAGCGATGCAAATGCAACAAACACGTGACATGTATCAGTATAGATATCTTAACTTAACTCCTAGCAACTCATTTGGTCGATCAACTTTAATCTGGGCATTTAGACGTAAACCAAAGTCCAGGAACCTAACAATGCAACCAAAGGTTGCCTAACCTAGTAGCCTAGCCGAAATGCAAATCTATATGCTCGAAATTGTTTTGTATAAATCAAATTGTCTATTTTACAAAACTAAGCTTTCAAATGCTAAATTGCTTGCTTATCCAAAACCTTGATTTTTGAAATAAACTTTCCCTAGCGAAATTCTAGCTTTAGAAAACTTAACCCATAGGTCTTTTTTGTGTCATACCATGAATATATTAGTCACATGCCTAGAAATTACTAAGCAAATACCAAGCAAGCTCATTTATCTATTTACTAACCAAGCTATTACTTTATCTCATTTACATTTTTATCTCTAAAGCCTTGGTATCAGGTTTGCTTATATTGGCTTCATGAAACATGAACCAACCAATTATTCACATACTTAGCAAATTAGGAATCATCTTAGCATTTTGTCAAACAACATGTCACGTTTACATACAAAATTAAGCACATTCAATGCAGTTAGATAAGTTAAGAGTAGATAAAATCTACTCTATAATAGAAACAATCCACTTACCTGAGCCCCTTAGCAATCCCCCAAATCTTTCTCTTCTCCTCAAGATTTTTATATACACATATCTCCTAAAGAAGACACGTACAATATATAAGTTAATATATGTCAAATATAAATAAAGTTACTAACTTACATACACTAAATGTCCAGGTCTTCATATTATTCTTTTCAGGACAACTTTTGTCTTCGGTACATTTTAGCCTAGTTTCTGACTTACCCTTGTATATAAGGTCCTTCTAACGCACATTTTGATATAGTTCCTGACTTCTTTAATATTATATAGATATCATTTTATCACATTTTCTTACTGTACTATTCTGATTTTAAGATATAAAACTTTATTAAAACACATGTTAACCATCCAATTTGCTATAGTACTATCGATATATCATTTAAGTTAACTACTTAGCTAAATGTGCATAAGGACATAAAGAATTACTATGAAAACATATATGCATGTCCAAAAATCAATCAACCCTATATCGGCTTTTGACATACATCCTGTATAGTGAGTTATATCACATCCTCCATTGTTATATATTCTGATATACATTCTAAGTCACATTTTAACATGTACAACAAACTCCTTAAATCATCAAATCATCCATTTCCAACATTTGTACCCTATTTCCTCACTTAACTAGAATAGCTTAGTATCCCAAACTCCAATTGAAGCCAACATATAACATATGTAAACCAAATTACTCGATAAATTTTCCATTTCTAAGCATTTCTAGTATATTACTCCACTTTTTGCCTAAAATACCCAAAATCTAAATTCATAGTTTTCCAAAAAATATTTGCAAAACTTTAAAATAGACCATTTGAAGAACTTATATACAAAAATTCGTGTAAAAACAACATCATTTGCTATGTTAGAAATTTGTTACAAAATTCATTTTTGACTCGATTTCTTAAGGATCTCATAATTATACTTTGAATGTGAAAAATATGGTTTAATATTTGAATCCCTCATGCAAAAATACTTAAGAAAACTAAGTTTCGTGATCTTTGGACGATCTTTACTATCTTTAGAATTTAATTGAAAATCGGAAGCAAAACGGAAACTTACCAACGTTTGGGTTTTTAGCCACCACTTTTGGCTGGGTGGTTGTTGGTCAACCCAAGCAATGCATCCATTATTATCAGGCTCCCTCACACCCCACCCCAACCCCGT